>OU898277.1:41325372-41925372 GCA_918026665.1 Diabrotica balteata
AATTAAAGAATTAAATGTTTGATTGTTGAAACCCTTACTTCGTGGAATGCACTCATTTCAGATAAAATAAAACGTTTTATTTTATCTAAAGAATTAAACTTTATTTTGCAAATAGGTAGGTACTTATTAAACTTTTATTGGTTATATATAACCAATAAAATAAACATCTTACATTTCTTGCAATTTCATTAGTACCTGTTAACCTCCATCACTCCGACACTGGTAACCTTATTTAGGGATTAGTAACCCTCACAACTATTGTATTCTATTCTGCTCCAACCTTTATACCTGGTGGTCATACTCAATTTAAAATTGTTTTCCTATATACTTCTGTAAACTTGTTGACAAATATCTGTTTTTCATTGAGTCACCCGTATCAACAGTTTAGGGATTTGCATACATAATTTATTGTTTTATTACTCTCTCATACATAAAAATACACTATAGTTTACTTCTGATGATGCTTAAAAATAAATAGCGAAATACTGAGTTTTTAGATAAAAAAGATTTATATATAAACTACTTTACCTGATAATCCTACGTATTTATTTATATATATATATATATATATATATATATATATATATATATATATATATATATATATTGGAATAAGAAGAGATATACAAGAAATTAGCATGTAATATTATGACGTTTAATTAATAAATTTACTTGAAGAAATAATTTATGTCATATACTAGCAAATATTATTAAAAAATAATTATATGAGGGTATTTTTGAAAATTTAGCATAGGATTAAGTTTTTAAAAGTTCTTTAGTTTATTTTATTCTATAAATTAATATATTTAAGTGAGCCTTGTGTATAGGCAACCAAACATACACTGTGTTCTTTGACATTTAGATGGGAAGTGGGGTTATTTATTATTTGGAATTTTAATTTAAATATTATTACGGATGTTAAATCATGATACTATGACTAAGATATTGCGCATGTTTTTGTGACGTCATTGGAGAGTTGCACGTTCGAAATGTCAGTTTTTTGTATATATCAATAAATAATCTTTAATAAATAGTTTGGAGATATCCTTATGTGTACGATTTTGTAATTATTAAACCTCTTAACTTATTTTCGTCTAGTAATTTCATCACATTATGCATACAAATCCCATTTAACTTTAACAAGATTTCAAAATCTACTCTCCAATGACGGCATGCGCGAACCCGACCGATTTTGAGCTACGGGAAGATCCTATCTTGTTATTCATAGTATCATGTGTTAAATAGTGATAATATATTAATGTAAGATGTTTAGTGTATATATAATAGTGTATTCCGATCTAAAGAGCCTAAATGTCCGTTAAATTATCTATAGAAAGCAAGGAATTTTCAGGAAAACGTCAATATGACTATTTGCATAGTAGAGGATTCCAGAACTTTCATCTATGGATGAGATAAAAAGTTTAGAACATGATATCTTTCCCGATAATTCTGGAACTTTGAAAAGATATATAAATGACGTAATTTGAAGCAAGGGGGGATTATTAAGTAAGTTACAGTTGATTCGTGAAGTTAGTAAAGTTAGAAGATCATTAAGTTACAGGAAGTCATTAAGTTACAGTCAATTATTCAGTTACAGTCAATTATTAAGTGAATTAGTTAGAAGAATTTAAGAATTAAGTTACACTAAGTCAGTCAGTCAGTTACAATTGATTAAGTGAGAAGAATTCATGAAGTAATTAAGTTAAATTAAGTTAGAAAAAAGGATTAAGTGAGAAGAAGTCAGTCAGTCAGGTACAATTAACTCATTAAATTAGATTTATCAAGAAAGTTAGTTCAAGACAGTTATAATTAAATTAAATAAGAAGATATTTAGTGGTGATTATAACTTTGATTTTGGAAAACTTTAGGCGTTCAGTGACAGAAAGGTACCAAATTTTGTTAATATAATTTAATAATTGTAAGAATTTCAAATTTAGATAGGTTGTTTTAAATTTATATTGTTTATATTAGATATATATGTCTGTTTCATAATAGTTATTATAAAGATAATTTAAAAAGTACTTACAAACTAATTCTTTGAGAACCGCGATAAAAACCCTATACTCATTGTCGACGACAACCCATTTTGTATTTGAACGGTCCGCCACTGCAGCCCAGCCAGCCAGCTAGTCGGTACAGACGACAGACGACAGAATGACATTCCATCACCAGCCGTTGAGAAGCATAGAACTATTTGTTATTGTTTTCATATTTTTGTGCAAATTCATAAATAAATGCAGTATTTTAGACTATTAATTAATTTCAATAAATACAGTCCACTACAACAATAAACATTGGTCATTCGACCCGATATTTGTGATAAAATCAGTGCTAAAAGTGATTCACAGTTAACGGTCAAGTGAAAGAACACGTGGGATTGCCGAACAATATACAGCCAAAAATACCGGTGAGTTCCCATCTGATTCCTATACCTATTTATACTGTTTTTGTTTGTGTAAGTTGCATAAAACTATTTACAATCTATATATCTATTTAAATTCAATTCGAATCTATTTGATTAATAAACAATGTCGGACGAACACTTAAAAAGATTAATTAGAAAACGTGCTGGTCATAAAGCTTCATTTACAATTTTCTCCAAATTTCTAGAGTCTATTAAATGCAAATTAGAATTACATGATGTTGAAAAAATCGAACTAAGCGACAGAATAAATAAACTAGAAAATACATTTTTAGAAATTAAAATTATCCAATCAGAAATAGAAGAATTGGCAGACGATCCCGAACCACACTTTGTGATAAGGGAAGAACTTGAAAACAATTTTTATTCACTATCGGCTAATGCCAAAGCATTGTTAAATAAATTCATTTCAGATATTGATGATAAACAGTCGGTGACAAACGAGCATACAGACAATAACACTTCTATTTCTGACGGGGCTTATCGTTTACAAGGTGTAAAACTGCCAACAATACAAATTCCAAAGTTCGACGGCACATACGAATTTTGGCTAGAATTTCGAGACACTTTTGAGTCACTCATTCATACAAATGATAGTATTACAAATATTCAGAAGTATCATTATCTTCGGGCATCATTACAAGGAAATGCCGCCGCAGTCATAAAACCTATCGAATTTTCCGCAAACGGGTACAATTTGGCATGGGACTCTGTATGTGATCGATACAATAATAAAAAACTCTTAATACACAATCATATTAAAGCTTTATTTTCATTGGAATCTATTCACAAAGAATCTTTTGTAAAATTTCGTAAATTAGTAGATGATTTTTCAAAACATTTAAAGTCACTTCAACAATTAAATCAGCCGTGTGAACAATGGGATGCCTTACTTATATTCATTATAACATCAAAACTAGACGAAACTACTATTAGGGAATGGGAAAAGCATATTGCTACTCAAACGGAACTACCAACTTTATCCGATCTAAAAGGATTTTTAAAATCAAGAGCAGATTTTCTAGAGGCAATTGAAATGAACATTGAAACAAAAAATAAAAGTAAGGAGAACAGGACGACTAGGGGATTCTTAGCAACAAAAACAAACTATACATGCGTCTCTTGTCAAGGCGACCATAGCATTTACACTTGCGAAACATTTTTAAATTATCCAATAAACGAAAGGTGGAATTTTATTAGATCAAAATCATTGTGTACAAACTGCTTGCGATCGGGTCACTCCAATAAACAGTGCAAACTCGGGCCATGTCGCAAGTGCAAAGCACGTCACAACTCACTTTTACACAATAATACAAATGATAGGAGCATCATTATAAGCCAAAAGAATTCGGGCACGTTCAATAGAAATTCGAATATATCCAATAGCAGTATTAATACAAATCCATCACAAAGTACAAGTGAGCCAATAAATCCAGGAACAAGTAACAATACATTTTGTGGTAACAGCATGCTTTCTTGTTCTGATACAGGCTATGTTTTTCTCTCAACAGCAATCTTAAGTGTTAAAGATATGAATGGTAAAATGCAAAGGGCTCGTGCACTATTGGATTGCGGGTCTCAATCTTCATTTATCACAACAAACATGTGTAACAAACTAGGAATCAAACCACAAGATGTCAGCTTAAATCTTTTGGGCATAGGCAACAAACTATCAACTATTACAGGTCAATGTCAGTTAGAGATTTGCACATCTAATAATAAATTTGTAAAAATAATCAACTGTTTTGTATTGCCAAAAATAACAAATATTCTTCCTCATACAAACATTGATGTAAGCGCTATAAACATTCCTAATACAATTCGGTTAGCAGATCCTAATTTTGGCAATGCTGGATCTATTGACATTCTTATCGGCGCAGATATTTTTTGGCATTTGATTTGTAAAGGTCGCATATCTTTAGATCAAGGTCCTATTTTAACAGAAACAATATTTGGGTGGATAATTTCTGGCCCGCTGGGATCGGTTCCCCACAATACAATATCTTGCAATCTTAGCACAAATCTGGAACTAACTAAACTTCTTCAGCAATTTTGGGAAGTAGAGGAATTGCCAAATATTCCTCATCTATCTGAAGAAGAGCAATTGTGCGAGGACAATTTTCAAAAAACTACTACACGTGATCCAAATGGTAGATTCATAGTTATGATGCCATTAAAACAATATCCGCATGTGTTGGGTGATTCAAGGATACAAGCTGAAAGAAGATTTCATCATCTAGAAAAAAGATTAGCACAAAACAATCCTCTTCGCAAACAATATATACAATTCATGCGCGAATATCAGGAGCTAAACCACATGTCGTTAGCAGATATCTCTGAAAACTCTACTGTCGACTACTACATGCCACATCATGGTGTCCTAAAGGAGGACAGTCTTACAACAAAACTTCGTGTCGTGTTTGACGCATCTTCACCAACAAGCAACGGGTTATCATTAAACAATATTCAATGCGTCGGACCCAGTATACAACAAGATCTATTCTCAATTCTCATCCGATTCAGAAAACACAAATTCATCATAAGCTCAGACGTAACCAAAATGTACAGGCAGGTGTTAATTCATCCCAGCCAACGCAGTCTTCAAAAAATAGTCTGGAGGGAAAGTCCTTCAGATCCATTACAACATTTTGCTTTAAATACGGTTACTTATGGCCAAGCATCAGCCAGTTTTCTTGCTATCCGATGCCTTTTCGAGTTAGCTAACGAATGCCAATTGTCGCAACCAGAAATCGCGAAGATATTACGTCAGGATTTCTACGTAGATGACTTGTTAACCGGTGCGGATACTATTACTGAAGCTTCGAACATTTGCCGTGAAGTCTCACGTATTTTACTTACAGGTTGTTTTCCACTCAGAAAATGGATTTCAAATGACCCAAGAGTTTTAGAAAGGGTAAATAATCAAGATGATTCCTTTGGAATTCTAAACCTCTCTAAAGATGGAGTCACAAAAACTTTAGGACTTATTTGGTCATCCCAACGTGATTCACTATTATACAATGTACAATATAACAATTACAAGGAAACTTGTACCAAAAGAGATGTTCTTTCTTTAATTGCAAGAATATACGATCCACTAGGCTTAGTAGGTCCTTGTATCATACTTGCGAAGATTCTAATGCAAAGGCTATGGACTGAAAAACTGAATTGGGATGAAAAATTAAGCGGTTCATCACTAAATACTTGGAATAGATTGAAAAATGATCTTGCCAATCTGAAACAATTAAGTATACCACGTCATGCAGTGTGCAATAATGCTAAAGATATAGAAATACACGGTTTTTCGGACGCATCACAACAAGCCTACGGTGCTTGTATCTATTTAAGAAGTACTGATGACAAGGGAAATATCTCGGTTAAAATTCTATGTGCTAAATCAAAGGTTGCCCCTATCAAAACTCTAAGCACTCCACGCCTAGAGCTTTGCGCAGCTGTATTACTTTTACGTCTTTTAACTAAGGTAATTGAATCCATTAATATAGACCTCAATAAATGTTATTTATGGTCAGATTCCACAATAACCCTTGCTTGGATCAATACTTCTCCTAACAATCTTCAAACCTTCGTAGCTAACAGAGTCTCCGAAATTCAGGTCTTAACAAAGTCCTATACATGGAAGTATGTACCCACACAAGATAATCCTGCAGACCATCTATCAAGGGGATTATCTCCTTCTCAAATACTAAATTCTTCACTATGGTGGGACGGTCCGTCATGGTTGTCTTTAAGGGAAGAATTTTGGCCCCTTTTAAATCCAAAGGTAGACATTCTACCCGAAATAAAATCTCAAACTATTCTCAATTTTGTTTCCTATTCTCAGCAAGAACAATGGTTTCCATTCAAGGCCTTTTCACAATATTCGCGTTTACTGCGCGCATTTGCATACATCCTTAGATTTAAAAATAATTTATTAACACCCAAAATTCTTAGAGAGTGTGGCTCTCTAACATTAACCAATATTAATGACGCTCGTCGTTATTTATTGAAGATCATACAACTACACTCTTTTCGCGAAGAGTATGATCAGCTGTCAAAACAAAAAAGCGTTAGTTCCAACAGCAAGCTCTTCTCTTTAAAACCCATTTATTGACCAGGATGGTTTAATACGTGTTGGTGGTCGCTTGGCTAACTCGGATTGTGGCTCTCTAACATTAACCAATATTAATGACGCTCGTCGTTATTTATTGAAGATCATACAACTACACTCTTTTCGCGAAGAGTATGATCAGCTGTCAAAACAAAAAAGCGTTAGTTCCAACAGCAAGCTCTTCTCTTTAAACCCATTTATTGACCAGGATGGTTTAATACGTGTTGGTGGTCGCTTGGCTAACTCGGATTTTCTATATGACAAAAAACATCCCATTGTCTTGGATTCAAAACATCATTTCACGATATTATTTTTCCGTCATGAACACCTGCGTCTATATCATGCAGGCCCTCAGCTGCTTCTATCTACTATTCGGGAGACATATTGGCCTATATCAGGCAGAAACCTATCTAGGTTGACTGTTAAACAATGTACCACTTGTTTACGATTTAATCCTAAACCTATACAACCAATCATGGGTGATTTACCACGTGACCGATTACTATACACATTTCCCTTTGCCATCACTGGTATTGACTACGCCGGTCCGTTTTTGTATAAAAATAAGGGCAGAGGTGCCAAATTAAATAAATGCTATATTTCATTATTCATATGTTTTGCTACAAAGGCGATTCATCTTGAGCTCGTAACCGATTTGAGCACTCAAACATTCATGCTTGCCTTGCGCCGCTTTATCGCTCGTAGAGGAAAGCCAGCCAAATTGTACTCAGATAATGGTAGAAACTTCGTAGGTGCCATGTCTGAACTTAAAAGATTTTTAAAAATTAACAATGCACACATACAAGATTCATGTACACATGAGGGTATTGAATGGCATTTAATTCCGCCATATTCTCCACATTTCGGGGGACTCTGGGAATCCGGAGTAAAATCTTGTAAATTTCACTTAAAACGTTCACTTAAAAATACAAATCTTACATTTGAGGAGTTTGCAACAATACTATCACAAATAGAAGCAGTACTCAACTCCAGACCTTTGTGTCCTATTAGTCCTGATCCTAATGATTTAACACCACTCTGTCCCGCTCATTTCCTCATCGGTAGAATGCCAACGCTAGCTCCAGAACCAGATCTACTCCAAGAGATTCCACAACGACTCAATAGATTTCAACGCATCCAACAAATTTTCCAAAGTTTCTCGAAGAGATGGTCTTCCGAATACGTCGTCGAGCTACAGAGACGTTTTAAGTGGCAAATATCCAAGGGAGAATTATTAGAAGGAACTTTAGTCCTTATCAAAGATGACTGTCTGCCACCAGCAAAGTGGAAACTAGGCAGAATAACTCACATACATGATGGATCGCAGAATACCGCTAGAGTTGCAAAAATAAAGACTCAAGAAGGTATCATCACGAGGTCATTCTCCAAAATATGTCCTCTCCTTCCATTAAATTGAAAGATTCAGGATCTTTCAAGGCCGGGAGTATGTCGACGACAACCCATTTTGTATTTGAACGGTCCGCCACTGCAGCCCAGCCAGCCAGCTAGTCGGTACAGACGACAGACGACAGAATGACATTCCATCACCAGCCGTTGAGAAGCATAGAACTATTTGTTATTGTTTTCATATTTTTGTGCAAATTCATAAATAAATGCAGTATTTTAGACTATTAATTAATTTCAATAAATACAGTCCACTACAACAATAAACACTCATATATTTTCTTTTAAACACTCATTGCTCATATACAAATCAAAACATCATAACAATATATATATATATATATATATATATATATATATATATATATATATGAAAAAGTATAAAGGAAAAGTAAATACGTATATACGGTTGCCTTCCATCGATATACCATTGTTGGTTTTTTGTTTTGCGAGACATGCCTTTACTTTTTACTTTTATTATTCACTCGCATTATCCTTTTCCATTTGTTTTAAACTTTTTAACGTTTGGCATTCCTTTCCCCAGGTAGCTGTAGCTTCCTCCTTGGTTGGTGTTGGTTGTTGCCCTGGAAACCATCAGGTTCTTCTAACTCTAATGCCACAATTTGGTTGCATTGCTTCTGTAGTGATCCTCTCCCAAGTTAATATGCTCCTTTTCTAACTTGGCTGCACCGTACTGAAGACGACCAATAATCAGAAATACGTATATACGGTTGCCTTCCATCCATACACCATTTTTGATTGTTTGTTTTGCGATGCCATTACTTTTTACTTATGTCATTATATATATATATATATATATATATATATATATATATATATGTATATATATATATATATATATATATATATATCCTTTTTAATTTTACGATAAATTTCCTCAAATCCAAATTTCCATGACGTTCCCAATTCTAAGTTCTAAGAGCACAAGTTTCACCTTAGTGAATTATGCAGTGGGATTAAATAAGCTCATAACCTTGCTTTCCCAAACGTTGTTTTGGTAATGTGGCTAACTTCGTTCCACAATGCTTTTAATGAACATACGAGTAAATAACTAATTATTTGCTTAAGGGATATTAAAATTATTAAGTCATACTTTAGTGGACAGAACAAAAATGTTTACTGTAACCAAAATCTGTACTAATCACAAATCAAAAATAATTTATTTTCTTGCCAAAAATCGTTCGTTCCAATTACTATCAATTCAGAATCGACTCACCTCTAATTCTGGATCAATCTGCGGTACAAATTTTTACGTTTATGACGTCACCAAATCCAGATAACGATTTTACCAACTTTTAAAACATTATCCATATCTCACCGCCCTTTAAATGTCAACGAGCATTTTATCTACATACGTACATATACATATACATTTACTGCTTTTAGACTGTGAATGATTTTTTTGATAAATGATGTCTTTTTATGTCAGTGGATTAGGAGTTTTAACCTCGTGTATTCAAATTTTATTCTGTATTACTTTCTATGACACATTTATAAAAAATACACAACAGTTTTTAAATAAATTATCAAATATTGAATTTAATTGAAATAATATTTTAGTAAGTTTGGACATAAATAGTTTATTTACAAATGTGCCATTAGATAAGACTTTAAATATAATCAAGACAAAATTGTAGAGTGATGATACATTGGCAACTAGAACAAGAATAACTAGATCAAATATAATGGAGTTATTGATATTAGGTACTCATAATAGCTATTTACAACTAACAAATGAATTCTATAAAAAAAATTTGGTCTAGCAATGGGCTCTAATCCATATTATTTACCAATACATTTATGGAAGATTTTGAAACAAATATTATTATTAAACAAAATTTAAAATCCACAATATGATGGAGATATGTAGATAATATATTCTTAATATGGCCTTATGGATCAGAGTTGTTGCACATTCCTGAATGATATAAAAGATAAAAAAGAAACAACATTTACCAAGAAGAAGGAATATAATAACACACTACCTTTCCTGGATGTCTTAATCTCTAAGAACGATACTGGATATGCGATTAAAATCACAATATCAATATCAAAAACGGGAATCATTAAATCCTTATACGATAGAGCCAAAGTTACTTGTTCCAACGGGAATTAGTTCTTAATGAAAACAATTTTTAACATTTGTTTTATTAAAAAATGATTATCCTTTATCGTTTCTAAATAAGGAATTTTCATTAATCAACCGAATAGAACTGTATAAGCCTGAAGGAAGGTGTTATAAATAAAACAAATAATATATTGAGTAATTGTATAAGCAACAAGTATATAACCTTCACATGCCAGTAACTTAACTTAACAACCTTGTCTACTCTAATAATCTGTCCTTGTAACCTCCTCTCATGCCATCTTGTTACCAATATGAATAATATGATTGTCACTTAACTTTTTATTTTTAACCAATTTTCCCTGTCATTCCAGTCTCCATCTCGCAGGGTTCTTTTCTCCATAGCCTCGTCAATTTCGTCTCTGAATGACCTTCGGGTCTTCCTCTCTTTCTTCTTCCGATCGGGCTCCATTCTGTAATTTTGTTGATCCAGCGTGCTCTGTCTGTTCTTCTGACGTTTCCGTACCAGGATAGTCTCTTGTCCTCTATATAGTCGATTAACTTCACATGCCAGTAACTTAACTTAACAACCTTGTCTACTCTAATAATCTGTCCTTGTCACCTCCTGTCATGCCATCTTGTTACCAATATGAATATTATGATTGTCACTTAACTTTGGTTTTTCTTATAAGTTCAGCTTACAAGGTTTTTTAATTTGTCTCTCTAACAACTGAGTTGTTATCAACAGGTCCTCGAAGACACTTCGTCTCAGGACCATTTTACCTATGTAGGGTCATACGTCGCCATGTTACCAATTCCAACGGTAACTTAAACATCCTAATCTGTAACCATATATAATGTAAAGCAACTGTAAATTTATAACATTTGTGCATGTATACCTCGTTTACACTGATGATGGATTTAACAATCCGAAAACGTTTTGTAATGCAATTTTGATAGCCCGTTTGGGCATTTTATTATATACCTTTTATAAAGAATTTGAAATAATTTTTTTGTGATATATGGTATACAGCCAGCTACAGGAACTTAGTTTCCTAGTGGAGTTTTAATTTTGTACTTTGAATCCCCATACGATACTAATGATATACTAGATTTACGGACATGTGCTATTGGGGCTATTTTTTTGAGAATACTTAAAGGCAGTGTGCTTATCTCAGCTCCGGTATCTAATTTAAATTGCACAGGTTTATTGTTGACATAAATATCAGCTGACCACATATCTTGTCCTACCTGGTGTTTACATTTAACGTTAACTGATCTAACAAACTACTGATACTGACTACCTTCACTCTCACTTCCTGAACTGTGTACATCACCACTAGCTTCTGTTGCTTGATGCACTTTTTTCTTCTGCTCTTTCATCGCCTTTCTTGGAATTTCTGGTTTCCTTCTCACATTGCTCCCATTAGGTTTATAGTCTTCTCTACAAACTTTTGCGAAATGCTTATGGCTTTGACACTTAGCACATGTTTTACCCCAAGCAGGACATCGATTGACTTTCAAATGACTACATGCATATCTGGTACACACAAAGATTATTACACCTGACACCATGTATAAGCCTAAAGGAAGGTATAATAAATAAAACAAATACTACGTTAAGTAATTGTATAAGCAACAAGTATATTAACTTCACATGGCAGTAACCTAACTTAATAACCTTGTCTAATCCAATAATCTATCCCTGTCACCTCCTGACATGTCAATTTTGTTACCAACATGAATAATATGATTGTCACTTAACTGGGTATCATACATGAAAAAAACAACTTAGAACAAGATTCTACAGCATACACAAGGAGTAATACGAGGAAAATAACCCATACATAAAAGCCACAGGGAAACTAAGTTCCTGTAACTGGCTGTATAAATCACAAAAATGTGTGAATGAATCACATGGCTGCATGAATCACAAAAAAATTATTTAAAAATCCTTTTATAAAATCCTTTATATTTGATGGGTGTTTTAATTATATACCTTTTATAAAGGATTTTTAAATAAGTTTGTTATACATAAAAGGATTATCAGAAAAAGTTAAAATATATACTTTATTAACAGGAAATAAATTTAATACTTCAACAACATAATTTTACGTTATTAATCAAAATGACATGTCAAGTGTTGGTAGTTCAGATTTGTTTCCTAGGTGGCGTAGTTACCCTATAGGACAAACAGTGTGACTTATCGTCCTAGTCTTTAATATAAATAGATTTTTGTGGATGAATTTTTATGGATATGTATATCCATTCAATAATCTAAATTCCACAAATAGTTTATACGAGAAGAATTACATATAGAATATTCAGGGACAATAAAATCAAATAGCAAAGTTAGCATAAAGTAAAAAATCTTTCCCAAGAAGTATAACGCGAAAAAATAAAAAAACATAAAAAACGGACAAAATAAAAAAAACATACATTATTCAAAGGTTTGAACGCGTTACCGAGGATGCCAACGATATTACAAATATACTTCTTAGCCTTTTTTTTAATAAAATAATAAAGACATTTTTAAATATTATTCCGAACTAAAGTAACGGTTAAAACTTAATTAGAACGCAAACTTTTCCTACTTTCGCCAATATCATTGGCATCACCCTCCAATATAAAGTCTCAATTTTATTGCAGAAATTCAAAGTACGTTTGCAAACGACATCCAAATTAGAAAATTAGAGATTAAAAAACTTTTGATTTATTAATTTTGACCCTTTCTTCTCATAAATTACTTTCATTGAGGCAATTATGAATTTTGCTATAGGCAGGATCTTATTTTTGGGAAATCGGCTCCGGTCTTGAAAAGCCGCTTTGTGACTTCCTATACAATTTTTAAAAAAGGGTTAAATTTGAATTTTAAGAATATTTCATTTAATATAAAAATCAAGGCGGTATTTTATATATCAATTAAGTGGAGTTTTATGTAATTAACACAGTTTAATTGAAAGTAGATGAAAGGATGAACGATAATTGACTAACCTGAAAATATACTTAAGAACATCAGTCAATTTATATATAAAACGTTTGGGATGATAGTATAAACTTAATACAGTGCCCAGCTTTTAAAGTCGCAAGTTAAGCTTTGGAACTAATATTGGAACTTTGAAATTAAGAATTATTTCTCATTTAAAACAATTTTTAAATCCGTACACTAATTTTCGAAACTAAATTCAGATTTTTGCTTTAATCTGTGCCTTTTAAGAATTGCAAAGGCAAAACAGACGTTGATAAACATGTTATTAGAGACATGGAGAATCTAAAATTTGCATTCCACAACATATCTCCTCAACTAAGCAAAAATCCTTATAGACTAGGCGGGATCTGTAGAAATTCAGACCATAATAGACATTTTCCATAGGAAGCTATTTTTTGCTGGAATCCCTTCAGGGTGTGCCCAATAATGATAATCACGATATGCGCCAGTCGAAAACCCTGTGCTAAATTTTTTATTTAACAAAATCTGAAACAAATTGAAAATTTCTCATTTTTTGCTCCTATTTTCGTTTATAATTCGGAAAATATTGATCCTAGAGAAAAAATTATAAGAAGATAAAAAAGTTTCGTTATTCAATTTTACACAATATTTCGTTAGCTAGAAATTGAAAATTTAATGTTTATTGTTGAAAAAAGAGCAATAATTGAAAAAAAGTACAAAACATGAAGTTAAGCCTTTAAATGTTTTCGACTTTTTAAACTTGACTTACAAGCTCCATATTCCGCCTACAAAAACTTTTTAATATGTTTAAAACGTGTGCTAAATTTTGTTAAGATCGATCGGATAGGTTTTCCAGCCTACTGGAAAAAATCGCAAATTTTCAAATTTATAGTAGGCCCTATAAGGCTCTCAGATTCTAAGGCTCAAACTTTCAAACGCTTTTTGTAAAATTCAAATCGATTCTCCTAGAAATTTTTTTTAAGTTTTAAACATTTTTTAGGCTTATAAACAAATTGAATAACTTTACGAGATTTAAACATATCAATTTCAAAATTTATACACTTAAAAAACTTTAAAAGACGCTTCTTAAAAAAAAAAGATACATTCGGCTTACTGGTTGCCGAGATATTGAAGGTCAACGTTGGCATCCATTTGCCGTGTAACCATAAGTGATAGAGGGCTCGCTTTTAAACAAATACCCTCGTCTTGTCAAGTACTTTTTATATGAAAAGTTTTACGTAATGCACTTCACGGCAACATCCATAAAAAAGACAAATAAAAGACCGTTTTCGCGTAAAATGTCACTCGGAATGCATGAGAGTTGGTGGTGGGGGACATTCACTCGAAACGTGAATCGTTGAGTTCAAAATCATATTGCGCACTAAAAATTGCATTATCTCGGCTTTTTGTTAACCAATTTTGCTCTTTTTTTTTGAATTGATGTATCGGACGACAACGATTTCAAATATCATATATTCAAATACCATTTTTAATTGCAAATTGGAAAATTTGCAATAAACAATTGTATGTTAATCAAGTAATTGCATTTTTTCTTCATGCATTTTTTTAAGTTTGCTATTTATACATTGAAGTAAATTGTAACTTTTAGTAAACAAATATGTATTTATAAATTGTTAATAAATAATTTGAATTGTTAAAACAATGGCGAACAAAAATTTTTTTTTTTGTAAAAATGAAACTTTTTAAAATAATTAACATTAAAAATAATTTATTTCTACAGTTTTATCATAATAATGACATTATTTGATTTGAGAATATATTTTGATTCGAAAATGACGTGTATATTGTACGTATTATTATACTGCTGTGTAATGCTCGAAACGTACCCATTCACAACACACTTCCAATTATATATATATATATATATATATATATATATATATATATATATATATATATATATATATGTATATATATATATGTATATATATATATATATATATATATATATATATATATGTATGTATAATATATACGTACAATATATACGTATGGGCAAATCATTTGTATCAAGTAGGGACCATCAGTTTAATTTCGGCTGTTGAAATAAAAACATATAGTACAGTGAAAG
Source organism: Diabrotica balteata (assembly GCA_918026665.1). Lineage (NCBI taxonomy): Eukaryota > Metazoa > Arthropoda > Insecta > Coleoptera > Chrysomelidae > Diabrotica > Diabrotica balteata. The sequence continues at coordinate 41,340,435 of OU898277.1, forward strand.
TGCTCCAAAATCTGTAACTAAAAAATTATTGAATTTGAAATCCTATGAAATGATATTTGAAATCCTTGTCGTCCGAGACATCGATTAAAAAAAAGAGCAAAATTGGTTAACAACAAGCCGAGATAATGCAATTTTTAGCGTTAGCGAATGCATTTCTACATTTCTTTCTATTTTTCCATAGCTCATTATCACCCTATATAATCCGCCATACTTAACTCTATTCTTGTCACTATTATTACACTAATAATACATTACATCCCCCTTTTCCAATATCCAATTTCCTATCCTCTCCAATAACTACCATCTAACTAATCACACAGGTTTTCTTAGAAATACTTACTTTACATCCATCAATCTCTTATCACAATCAGTTTCAGTATCCCCAGCTACATCTTTACATTAATCTCCTATTTCCTTTTCTTTCTTTCTTTTTTATTTCTGTTTCCTCGACTCATCTTCCAAAAATTTCAAACCAACTTTTATCTATACTTACTTCATACAAGGAAACAATTAGGTAACAACATTCCTTTTATCGCCTGTAAAATGATTTATTAATTTCAACTACCTAACTTAAATTTTGCCTTACCCTGGTATACCAAATTTATTTTACATCACAGTCACTCATTTTTTTACATTCTTCCACCTTTTTAAAATACCAAAAATTGCTATTGATTCTACTACATACTAAACACAAGTCTTCACTAAAAACGGCCTATTTACAAACTTAAGCACAATGACTTTTGCTCCTACTACATCATTCTACTTGACATTGACGCGTACTAACTGAGTTTTCATACCATCTTTCTATCAGTTAGCCCTAGACTCCAGCACAGATCAGATGTAATGTAAGTCAATAAAACCTCACCAACTACAGGGGGTCATGTAAGATGCCTCCATTTTCAGTTTTTAGTAATCTACAAATTAACAGTCTATTGCATTTACCTTTATAAACACCTTGAGGATAGTTTTTTAATACGGAGTTCCTTCCTATGTTTTCATGTGGCCATACAATGTATTTTTGACTTTTTATGTAAGTAGTAAAAAACCAACTTGTTCTTTTTATATATTTAAATTTTAACTTACTTGTTTTTTAATATTGGTATTTTTACTCTCTCTTTTAGTAAACTGATGATGGAATGAGTCAATTCCAAAAAGATCTTCTTTAAAATAACAATTTTAAGCTTTTAATAAGCATTTTTTTCTACCTTAATACACACGACCACCACGTGCTTTGTAATAAACATTAAATTTTCAATTTCTAGCTAATGAAATATTGTGTAAAATTGAATAACGAAACTTTTAACTTCTTATAATTTTTTCTCTAGGATCAATATTTTCTGGATTATAAACGAAAATAGGAGCAAAAAATGAGAAATTTTCAATTGTTTTCAGATTTTGTTAAATAAAAAATTTAGCACAGGGTTTGCGACTGGCGCATATCGTAATTATCGATATTGGGCACATCCTGAAGGGGTTCCAGCAAAAAAAAGCTTCCTATGGAAAATGTCCAATCCAAAATAGATCCCGCCTAGACTATTAGCGAATTGGTTTCTAGTACTCGTACAGAGTATATAGGAATAAAAAGGAACAGACAGTAAAGATTTGATTTTACGTACAGCGCGTCTGTGTATCCGCTTATACGTATTTTAGCCTAATAGGCCTCTTCAGAACGGCAATTCACAGTCACTGTGAACGTGAAAATAAATTCCTTTTTATTCCGATGTACTCTGTATGAGTACTAGAAACCAATTCGCTAAGGATTGTTGCTTAGTTGAGGAGATATGTTGTGGAATGCAAATTTTAGATTCCCCATGTCTCTAATAACATCTTTATCAACATCTGTTTTGCCTTACAATTCTTGGGAGACATAAAATAAAGCAAAAATCTGAATTTGGTTTCGAAAATTAGTTAACAGATTTAATATCAGATGTCGCTATTTGAGTGCATTCGAAGCCATGTTAGATGTGCTTCCTAAGACAGAAGTGATTTATTCGCTCAGAGTCGCTTCAGAGTTGTTCAAAAGACGTTCAGAACCACTGAGAATTGCCGTTATGAAGAGGCCTATTAGGCCGAAATACGATTAAGCGGATACACATACGCACTGTACGTGAAATCAAATCGTAACTGTCTTTTCCTTTTTTTTTAACAATTTTTGTTTTTTATAATATTGTCAATTCAAAAAAGAATAACATTCCAAAAGGAACACCGGATGGCGGAAAAAACGGTTGACAAAATAGAAAATGCAAGACAAAAAATGCTGTCACGATAAATACCTCAAGAAAATATCGAAAAATTCTAGACAAAAAAATATAAAAGGGTAATAAAGACAAAAAGATCTTTAAAAGCGTACAAACAAACATAGGCCATTTGAACTTTATAACAAAGTTAAACATCTGTCAGCAACAGAAACAGCAGTGTTTCTTACCCCCTGATCCGCGAACACTTGGGGGTTCGCTAGCATGTGTTAGGGGAACAGTGGTCATATCTATGGAACTTTGAAGTAAGAAATAAATGCAAGTCTAGTAATTTTTACGTTCGCGAGCATAATCCGAGCAAAACTGACTGAGAGACGAGGGTCGACTGATCGAGATTCTGAGTGAAATGAGTAAAACAAGTGCTCGCGGCGAATATTCTCCCTGCTACACCTCCCACACCCATGCACCAAACTTGCTTGCGACTTACACTTGGGGTAATTTATTAATTGTGTGTTCAGATTTAATTACACGTATTCTCAGTATGGATAACTTTATAGATATTGATATTAAATGATTCCGCTTTAGATAAAGAAAATGAAAGACTGTCGACTCCAAAGGTTAATAAACGTTTGTAAGATAGTTTTGGTTGTACATCTATTAATTTAAATAGCGTAGAAAGACTTAAGTACGTCATATGCTACGAAGTTTTGTTGAATGAGTTGATAAAACCGGCTAAACTTCGGCGTCATTTAGAAACAAAACATCAAGACTTTCATCTCGTGAGAAGTCTCAATCATTTTTTAAAATAGAAGCCTCAGGATTAGAACGAAGCAAAAAACAAGAACTATGACAGCTACTGGGGCCAATAACGAAAATGATGTATTGGCATTTTACCAAGTATCATAATTAGTTGCAAAAAGTAATCAATTTCATACCATTTCTAAAGTATTAATACTACCTTCTTCTTCTTTGTCTTCTTCTTATTCCTTGTCTTCTTCTTCTTCTTCGTTTTATGTATACATAACTCTGTTTATCAATGTGCCTCCAGTAAGTTGTCTTTCTCATCGTAGGTTGGTTTTCATCGATTTTTTGGTCTTCCTACTGATCGTCTTCCTATTGAGGACCGTCGCTTGCCGTCTTTACTACTCTATTTGTTGTCATTCGGATTACATGATTGTTGAATTTAACTCTTCTATTTCTTACCCAGTCCTTGATGTTCTCCGCCTTACATCTACGTCGCATATCTGTATTTCTAGCTCTGTTCCATAGTGTTTTACCATTAATTTAAGTAATTTCATCTTTGCTATCTGTCACGTCGTGTTTCTGCCGCATATATCATTATTAGCCTAATGATTGTTTTGTAAATTCTGCCTTTTATTTATTCCCTCTATTTTTATTTCTTAATATCGTTTCATTGAGCCACAGGTTGCAGCTCCGTTTGCTCTCTTCGCTTGATCTTCCACTTCTGTTTCTGTTTCAAGTTTTCCGTAGCTAGATGATGTGATGCATTGTGTACAAGATGTGTACTCTTTTAAATTTTTAATCCAAGCTTTCGGACATTGGTTATGTCCTTCATCAGGGAGCTACAAATGTGATGAATAATTTTTTCAAATTTGTATAATTAATTAAAAATTCGATACTTACAAACTTAATGAGGTTGTATCATAAATGATTTTATAAAATGTTGATAAAATTTATCACAGTCTGTTATATCTGTTGAGTCTAAAACCTATTCCTATATTTAAAATTTTAAAAAAATTACTTTACATTCACACACACTTAAATTATACACAAATTTATGACATTGATATTGTTAATTTTATTGTATCGTTATTAGTTTTTGTCACGACAATCCAGTGGTTTTTATTGTTGGCTTTTTCGGAAATCTTCGTGCGCAAATTTAAAAACATTCCTCTTGACAAGTGAAAATCCCACATCCCTAATATCAAGCAACTGCTAGTACAACAAATTATAGGCCTATCATTAGGTATATCGTGGAAATATAAATTATTTTATATTTGTTAATATCATTAGGAAGTGAAACTTCAACCTGTCAATGTTTTAAAACAAAGCCTATTAAATTAACATAAATAAATAAGGTTATAAGGTTTATATACATATATATATATATATATATATAAATATATATATATATATATATATATATATATATAAATATATATATATATATATATATATATATATATATATATATATATATTGAAATGATTTCAATATGTTAAAATATATACAACTTAAATGGATATTTATATGAGTTTGTTGTTTATGAATTTCATGAAGTAATCACAATGTGGGTTCGACTCTGAAATAAAAGAGAGAAAAAGATTAGTAAATTGTTAAATAAATTAATTTTGACTTACCTGGTATAGTGTTAATAATTTCTGAATAGTATAATTGCCTAGTGTTTAGGTGAATCGTCTAAACCTTAAAAAGAACAAAAAAGAAGAATTTTAAAAAAATATTTAAACATAGAAATTTTAATAAACGTCAGAAAATAAACTGCTTGACAGTTTATTTGACAGTCTGTGGGAGCTAAATTAATAGGGGTTTTGTTAAATAAGAAATTACAATGATGTGGAGATGAAAAGAATAAATTAGTAAGAGGAGAGGACGCCGACGAGGTTTTTTTTGGACGAAGGAGAGCCCTGAAACTGTGGAGTGTTTTAACTCGTCTAATTAGAATTTAGTTTTTCCACAGTTTCCACAGCAGAGATATCCAGAAATTTGTTCCAGAGAGTAAGAGAAACAATTTCACTTATAAATTATATTGGAGTATAGAAATGTCATTTAAATTGAGAAAATTAAAATTCATGAATTAACATAATTGCGATAGGCCTTAAAAATTGAAATTATTAATGATCATTAAATTAAAAATAGAATAGTACGTACCTTAACTTCCGAAGAGAGGATTGATATTCCAGTTTCACCGATTATTTTTGAGTAGTTAGTTTCCTTTAAAGAAATCAGAACTGTTTTAAAGTGAGGTTGGACAATAATTTTGGGGATCATTTGAAATTTTGATTATATTTGAGTATCAGCGGAATAAAGTGTTCATTTTCTTTTTCTTTATAGTTAATTTAAACACTTTATAAAGTTGCAATATTTATTTAGTTTTTAGGTACTTGTAGAGAGTCTCCACATTTTGTAATACATTTTATTGTCACGTCACTAAACCACGTTAAGACTTAAACGATTCCTATTTTTGTAAATTTTTAAAGGCAACCGAAGTTGCAGACGAATTTTATTGTTTATATTAAATTTGTTCAATATTAATAAATAACGTGCTTCATTTAGGTTAATTTATCAAAGGTCTAAAGTAAATTTTGGTTTAATTTCTTTTTGAACTCTACCAGGAGACTACAGAGTCGACGTCACACAGTGACAGATTGCTTAGAAAATATAATTGAGCTAGCTGAGGTATATTAAATTAAACAACGAACCACATATTTTAAAAATTACATTTATTATAAATAAAAAATATAATAATAGTCTCCCGTTTTATACCGCACGCGGCTTTGGGAGTATAGCAGGGTAGTCTGCTATATCTAGGGCCTACGGTATACAAGGAAGGTAACATGGCCAGTGCTACGCTTCAACCGCCTATTATTACCCCTGGTTTTACCCAAGGTACTCATTTTATTCAGGCTGAGTCGACCTGGGGCCTATAGACATTTTAAAAATGCCTAGTTGTTCTTGCCGGCGGTAGGATTCGAACTCACGACCACCGGCATGCGAGGCAAGCACACTACCGCTTGCGCTACGCGGGCCCTAAATAAAAAATAAAATTAATAAAATACAACATTATCAATATATATATATATATATATATATATATATATATATAAATATATATATATATATATATATATATATATATATATATATAAATATATATATATATATATATATATATATATATATATATATATATATATATGTATATATATGTATGTATATAGATGTTGTTTCTTATAGATTCGTTGCTTTCTCTTTCCAGCCTTGATGTTCTAGCACTTCTTCTCAAATAATCCATGTCAACTGCCAACAATCTTCTCTTCAGGTCTGCATTAATTTTCCATACTTCAGAGCCATAAAAAAGAACTGACTCAACCATGGTTTGCCCTATTTTTTTTGTTCCTTTTGGAAATGTTGCGATCCCACCATAATGAGTTCAGACATCCTACAATTTTACGTCCCTGAGTAATTCGGTGTTTCATTTCGGTTTCTCCTAAGCCGTTCTGATCAATGAGTGCACCTAAATATTTAAATTTTTCCACTTATTTGATTTTCACGTCATCGTCTATCAACACTTCACACCTTGCATCTGAATGGGTAACTAAATATTCCGTTTTCTTCATACTGACATGTAACCCCCATTTTACATATTCTCAGTATAGACGCTTTATCATAAATTCTAGATCATAAGAATATTTAGCTAGGACGACTTGGTCATCCACAAAGTTCAGGGAGAACAGTACGTCATTTCCTATGGGGATTCCGATTCCCTGGCAGTAGTTTTTCCAATTTTGGAGGGCTGCCTCAATATATAAATTAAACAGTAAGGGTGACATACTTCATACCTCTTTTAGTCCTTTAGTTACTTCTATTGCCTCTGATAGTCTATTTCAGATTTTTAGGTAAGTAGTGTTATCCCTTTATACTTCTGTGATTATTTCTGAAAGGTATTGATTAATGCCGAGTTGTTGTAAAGCTTGCCGCAGTTAAAGTTTTGGAACTGTATCATAGGCCTTTTCTAGGTCGATGAAGGCTAGATATACTTCGGTACCAACCGCTATTCTTTTTTCTATTAATTGTTGAAGTATAAACAAGTTATCAGTGCAAGATCTACCAGGCGAAAATTAACTTTGGTCTTCGTTAATTAGATGTCCTACATCATCTCGTATTTTTCCATTTATTATCTTTCCAAACAATCTCCCGAAAGTAGGTAGGACACTTAATCTTGTGTAGCAGTTAGGATCTTTTCGATTACCCTTTTTAAAAATTGACACTTGGCGAGCGGTTTTCCATTCAGATGGTACTTTAATTTGTTGGCAGCACTGATTCATTAGAAAAGTTATTCGTTTTATTAGGAGTGGACCCCCTGCTTTAAGTAAGGCCGTCCGCACATACATCTACTAAAAAGGAACTAAACTAGTTGGTAACTAGAATTACCAATTGTTTACTTAACTGTGACTCGCACACTACGCTATTGAAAGTTAATAGAAACGAGTCACTTCTTGCCCGTAGGAGTAGCTTTATATTATATTATTAAGTGTTACTATCGCGTTAAAAATGTCTAGTGACTAAATTGATGAAGCTTTATTATTATAATAGAAGACGTTAAATGCAGAAAAAATGAGGTATTGGCTTCATCCCTACGTTGCAAACAATATAAATTGTTTTTCCACTTTTTGCACTAATTTTATATTAAACGACTGTTCTACCAATTTCGCCATTTCGCGTGTAAACTTTAAAAATATCACAACAAACTAGAAACTAGTCCCCAAGCGACCTGCACGTCCAGTCTGCTGTTGACTGCACTGATGCATTAGAGACCGGTTACTAACTAGTAGCGCTATGTGCGGATCCTCATTAAAATACATGGGCAGTAACTAATAAGCAACTGATTGGTTGCCAACTAAAGGGTAGTTGCCAGTTGGTAACTGGTAAAGTTACCAAGTGGTTTCTTTTTAATAGCTTCATGTGCGGACGGCCTAACTACGGCTATATTACCAGGTCCTGGAGATCGCCGGTTTTTCATTTTAAATAATGCAGTAAGGACTTCATTGTTAGTAGTATTAATGTTACTATTTGTTTGTCTTCCCATACTGTATATCTGACCTCTAGCTCCAATTTACATCTTAAATTTGCTGTTATAACCATGCATTTTGTCTTTTATTGAGAGTAGTATTGCGTCGTCAGCATAGCAGATTATTTTAAGTTGTTTTTCTGCCATTTGGTATCATTTTTTAATTCTAACTTTTTTTATTATTTTATTCATACTCAGATTAAAAAGTATCGCGACAGTAAACTATGAAATGAGATCGAGTCGAGGGTTCGCTTCTTTTTATTACGGATCTCCAGAATAATTAAAATTTTGAGTGGCAATATAGGCAGTTTTATTAGGTACTTGGGGGAAAATAGGTTATTTTCGTAAAAATGTCACGTTATTTTAACATATTCACACGAAATTAATGGTATGGGAACTTGAAAACGACGTGGTTTGGTGCAGTGCTAACAAAAATTTCAAAAGCTAGAAAAATAAAACACGACAAGATTTCTATCTTATATTAAAATAATCTTAGGACAAGTAAATGAATATTTATATAAACCTAAGCAAGGAAAATGAGAGGAAAGCAATAAAAATAAGGAGCAGATTGGCTCCATCACAGAATTTTATTCTAAAAAAAACGGATGTAACTTATCTTTTGTTGAATCCATCCATAGTTCGTTATTTTATAAGTATAAGGTAATATTTGGCATAATAATCTGACTCAACCTCCACACATAGACACATATCCACATATAGAGTGTAAAAACTGAAGTGATCTTTGAAGTCCTTTGATCTAGCAATGGCGTAATTGTACTAATACACAACCATATTCTTCGACAAGTTTTGATGCATTTTATGTGTCTTAATAATAGTAAAAATATATCTGTACATTTAACCTTAAGTAATCAAGCTGGTTTAGTTGAAATATCCTAGGCGAGACAATCGACCACTAAAAAGTACTAAACTTACCAATTTTCCGCAACAGGATAAATTGCTAACTTTAAGCATTCGATTTGGGAATGTGTCAAGAAGGTTTGTGAATAAAATTCATGTTGCTAAAATAAAAATCGCATTTTGTGCACAGAAAAAATGCATTTTAAAAGTGCACAGAACATGAAAAATTCGAATGAGTTCAATTTTGTTACTTGGGGATCTTCAAGGGCTCTAAACACGCATTAGATAAAGACGATGGTCCCCGAGATATCTGGTACCCAGAGTAGACCTCTTCGCCTGGAGTTTTATGTTATGTCTATGAGAAATAATTCAAAAGTCATTACTCGGTAGGTTTTTGGAGTTGCTGAACACGAATATTACGACGGTGATGGTCCTCAAGGTATCTGGTGCCCAAGATGGATCTTGTCTTCTGAAGTTTAGTTTATTTCATTCGAAGTCAATCGAAAGTGATTACTCGTGGGTATGCAGGGTTGCGGACCATTAATATTTCGTTGATAAATGACCTCAGAATACCCAATGCAACTTTATCATCAAAAAATGATCCTGTATTTATATATTAATCCAACCTCAAACTACAAAAATATCAGTTTGGATTTAGAAAAGCTCATTACACAATAGAAAATATTACTGATCTAGTCACTGACCTTATTATTTCATTCTCTATAAATCGTGTTACCATAGCATTGTTTATGGATATTGAGGGAGCCAACGATACAGTAAATCTGGGAATTCTACATCAACAAATGATGAAAATTGGATTTAGTTGTGAATTTTGTAGAAAAATAATAAAATTATATCATAATCGCATAATTAACCTCAAAATAAATAAGGAAATTTTAGATATAAGAACAACAAGCCTGGAATTACCTCAGGGTAGCGTTTTAAGTCTTATATTGTATAGAATATATACCTTTGACCTAGAAAAGCTAACAGACGAATTCAGGGACAATAAGATACTGGAATATGCTGACGATATATGAATTTACATTAATAATTATGATCTTAAATCTGATTATAGTTATTTAAGCCAATTTTTTTTTTCGATTTAACCAATGATGTCAATAGGAAAGATTCACTAACAAAATCAAAATCATGTATATTCACTCGGAAACGAACTGTTTTCAATTAGATTGTTTTACAAGAGCATTGTTTTTCCCTTATTTCTCAGGTAACATACCTAGTAGTAACAATTGATAGAAAATTAGTCTGGAAAGAATACTAAAAAAAGCCAAGATAGGAATAAATATATATGTAAAAAAGTACAAAAAGAAGAATTGGATGACTGACGAAATATTTTCAATGATGGACGACCGGAGGTCATTTAAAAATAAAGACCGAACCAAACATCAGCAGATTAACCGACAAATGCGAAAAGATCGTTGCAAAGCTAAATAGTAGTGGCTGCTAGACAGGTATGCAGAAATGGAGGAATTGGAAGAAAAACATGACAACTTTAACGTACATAAACTCGTTAAAAAAGTGACAGTTCATACAAAAACTTGCAGTTTTAACAGTATTGTGAAGGACAATAAATTAAAAATAATTTCTTATCCCAAGGATCTACTTTAACATTGGAGAAACTACACACAGCAACTATACTCAGACAACTCTAGAAGAAACTCTAAACGTGAATATAAAAGTAAACCCTACCCCAAAATATTAAAGTGAGAAGTTTTAAGGGCAATCAAACAGAGCAAATGGGGAAAAGCACCAGGTCCAGACGACATATACATAAAGGTTTCAACAATGTTGAGTGAAGACAATATAGACGCCTTGGTTGATATTTTTATTAACATTTATGGGTCCGGGCAAATACCACAGAATTGGCTTCAATCAACCTTTATACCAATCCCAAAAACGCCAAACGCTAATAGTTGCGACCAATTCCAAATGATCATCTTATTGAGCCAGGTCCTAAAACTCTTCTTAAAGATAATTCACACAAGAATATACAACAGATGTAAAAGAGACATTAGTCCCAAACAGTTCGGTTTCAGACAAGGATTTGGCACAAGAGACGAACTTTATAGATTAACTGTCCTACTTCAAAAATGCAGAGATTAGCAAAAAGATGTCTTCCTATGCTTTATAGATTACCAGAAAGCGTTCGATTGTGTTAATTATTCAGAATTAGAAAGATTGCTCCAGGAATGTTCGATAGATGAGAATGACCTTAATGATCATAAAGAAACTTTATATGAATCAAGTGGCATCTGTAAGAGTAGGACTAGAATCTACATCATATTTTTCAATCGAAAAGGTGTACGACAGGTATGTGTTCTGTCACACTTCCTTTTAATCTTTACTCTGAAACGATTTTTGATACAGTCTTAAGCGACACTGAAGATGGAATCTAAATTAACGGACAGACTATTAGTAATCGCTATACTGATTATACAGTCATAATAGCTGATAGCCAAGAAGCGCTACAACGACTAATATATTGTTGTGATCTGCTTTATGATGTTTTATTATTAATTAATACTAATTTAATTGATCCAATTATTTAATTAATTAATTCACTAATTTATGCAGAGTCATACAATTCAATTACTATTAAAAATTCTCAGGGTGCCTTTTTTTTGTTAATTATTACTTTAATCAGTTTACTTTATATATCTCTTCTAGTGGGTTCAGTATCTCCTAGTTCCTCATAATCGGGATAGAACAGGAAACGGAACTAACATTAAAACAACATAAATATGCACTCAAATTATTATTTATTTTCAATAAGCAATACGATGAATATTAATAAATAACTTTTGTGGGCAATTATCTTTCCCAACAAACTCCTATACTCTAAATTTAATTTTAATTACAAACTATCTATTGATCTGTTTTATAATAATCTCTACTAAAAAAATGACCATATAAAAATATAATTTATTAACAAAAAAAATAACTCTTTGAAACTTGGAATCTTAGTTCGTATGCTTATATTCGATTTTATCTTTAGAATATCTTAAAATTTTCTTTCATTCAAATTATTTGACTGACCTTTATGTTTACACCAATGATGTCTCCTCTCGATCAAACCACAGTTCCTTCCTTGATTGATTATGTACGGCTACCATCAAATCTTTCCCGTTCTCAGCATCGATCCAAACCGCATACCAGCAAACTACTCCTCCGAAAACACAAGCCCAAGCCTCTTTTGACCGGTACTCTTTATTCACAAATTCTCCTTTCTTTTTCAATTATATCTCGTGGACTATGCAGACTCAAAAGAGGTATTAATCTTCTCGAATCAAAAGGTGGAAGCTGAGAGCAGATTCTGATCTGCTCTCAGCTTCCACCTTTTTCACTAACAAACGAAAACACTGGTACTCAGATTGACTACACGAAAACACGTCTTCTCTTCTGGTCTGCCGGTAATCTCTCCCAGACAACCTTCTCAACTCTCTCATTTCCACCATTCTTTTTTAACCAATCATAAGCATTCATCTTTTCCACTTATTTTCGATTTAGAAAATTTCCAACATGATATTTAAAACAAACAAACTACTTTCACTCAAATTACTTTTCAGAAACCATTAACAATTTTGCCTTTTTCAACAGAAATAAGTTTCCAAATTCTTGTTATCTCTTATCTAAATCTAATTCTTATTTACTTTCGAAAAATGCCCACCGCAAAATACAATTACAAGTTTACTCCTAAATCTATAATTATACGGGTTCTATTGTCCTTTCACTATTCACTCAGTCTTTCACGGAAAAACTCGTTAGGGTCCCGTCACGGAACAATGTTTTCTCTTATTCTAACTATTACAAATAAGTACAGGATTGTATTTTAACTTATATACCCGCGGTATATTAAATAATAAAAAACTGTTTATTCTATTTCTGATCGATAAACTGATCCATAACAATATAGAATAAACACCGAAGAAGAACGACTGGTCTTGAAGATTAATATAGACAAGACGAAGGTAATGGTGGTTAGTAGAACACGAAATTAAATATAACAGTAAACAATAAGAACATCCAAAAGGTCCTCAAGTTCAGATATCTTGGTAGTTGGATAACTGAAGATGTAGATCCAGACATAAAGATACGTAGCAGGATTGAGCAAGCCAGAACAGCATTTACTAATATGAGAACCTTGCTAAGTAACAACAGCCTTAACTTAACGCTTTGATGTCGCTTTGTAAAATGTTACATTTACTCCATTCTGCTGTATGGTGTAGAAACGTGGACCATAGGCCAATGTGATGAACCGATTGGAGGCGTTTAAAATGTGGGTATTTAGAAGACTACTTAAAATTCCTTGGACAGATTCCACAACAAATGTCGAAGTAATAAATCCAATGGGCAGAGAACGAGAATTACTGCCAATAATAAAAAGGAGAAAAACTGCTTTTCTGGGTCATATATTTCGAACTTCCAAGTACCAGTTCTTCAAGCTTATTATGGAAGGGAAGATAGAAGGAAAACGGGGCATAGGAAGAAAGCAATACTCATACCTTAAAAACATAAATGATTAGACAAACCTCAATGTCCATGCACTCTTTAGAGCCACACAAGATCCAGAGGATTATGCCAGAATTGTCGCCAACATCCGCTAGTTGGATAGGGCACCATAAGAAGAAGATAATAATTAAGATATTTTATATAAAAATGTGGATGTAAAAAGAATATTGTGGTTTGCAGTTTAACATGTAAAAATTCTGCTGGATCCAGTTGCACGAATATGGATAACTATGAAGACAATTAATGTTTGGTTCCATTTTGGTTATAATCAACTAGTTAATCAATATAGTTAATTAAGTTCATATACATCTGATTTATTGGCGAAATGACCATGGTATAATGTGAGTGTGCTATTTTAGGTGAGCATTGTGAGTTAAATATACAATTTTATTAAAATTACAATATTACAATTGTTGCTTTTGTCTTGTTTATTTAGAAGTACAGTTTCTTATTACAAATATTTTTGCTAACAAAGCTCTGTAGCCAACGAGCTATAGGTCATAGTCATATTTTTGAGAGTTTTTCGGCACGCGTAATAGTTACACTGATATGTTTTCTTAAAATGTTAAGAAATAAACAAGTTGTACTATTTTTTAATTAATGTAAATTGTTATATAAATAGTAAATAGCTAGAAATTAAAGTATATCTACCACATAAACTACACTTTCGCTATATATAATAAATTTTAAGGTCCAGGGAGAAAATTATGCAAATAGAATTTGCAGGAATCTTTTGATGCCTGGCATATCAAAAGATACACCGTCAAAGGCACATTTCAAAGGCGTTTCCTCCTGGACTCGGAATTCCGATTTAGTCTGCATTTCAGTGTTTCGTCTTCGGTGTTGTTATTCGGTGTATGGCAAATTTCCAACAACTCCACTACAACGATGCCAGCAATTAGAGAGAAGACATTCATAAACAAACGAGTTATTAGATGTAACGGGAATGTAATTGGACCATGCATCGTTTATTTGAATTATGAAGTTGTCGAATAAGGTGCTATTTCCTTAATGGTCTGTGTTTATAAAAGATGAGATTTTTAATTTATTTATAAGAATTTTGCAGTTTTGTTTATATCACTATCTGTTATTTTCGCGTAATCAATGTAAGTGTGCAATTCAACTAAAATCCTAAGGAAACTATATTATTAGTAGCGAATTTATATTATACGAGGATAGATTGATATTAAACTAGCCTTTGATAGATGGCGCTACTTGATACCGAATTGTTTTCGGTGTTGACATTTGTCATTCCTGACATGACGTCTGTCAAAATTTTAAATTTTAAAAACAATTAGTTTTGTTTTTACAGCCGCCAAAAGCAAGCACATTTTGTGTTTTCAAAGAAATGGAAAAAGTCGAGTATCGTTCGGTGATTAAGTTACTCCACAAAAAGGGTAAAACAAATGTGCAAATCAAAGCCGACCTGGACGAAGTTTATAGTGAGATTGCACCTTCGTTAGTAACAGTAAAATTTTGGAAAGCTGAATTTTTTCGTGATCGTACGAGTGTTTTTAATGATGAGCGTCCGGGAGGCCAAATGAAGTCACCACGCCGTAAATGACCAACAAATCCATGACATGATTATGGCAGATCGTAGAATTAAGCTCCGCGAGTTGATAAAGGTACTAAACGTTTCCTACGAACGCGTACACAACATCATTCACCATCATTTGGACATGAAAAAGCTATCCGCGCGATGGGTGCCAAATGCAAAAAACGTGTGACCACTTCGGAGACGCTTTGGCGATGATACGGCGCAATCCGAAGAATTTTTTTTGCCGATTTATCACCGTTGATGAAACGTGGGTGCATTATTACAAACCGGAAACCAAAGAACAGTCGAAACAGTGGCGCAAACGCGACGAAGGACCTCCGAAGAAGTCAAAGAGTGCACATTCGGCCGGCAAACTGAAAAAAGGTACTCTTTCACCAAGACAATGCACCATCTCACCGATCGACTGTCGCCATGGCAAAATTACACGAATTAGGCTATGAATTGGTTGAACACCCACCGTATTCCCCAGATCTTGCCGTCAGCAATATTTTCCTGTTTCCAAACCTAAAAAAAATTTTCGGAGGACGCCGTTTCCCAACGAATGATGAAGTCATCTCTGAAACGTCGGCCTATTTTTAAGAGCTCCAGCAAAAGTACTATTCGGATGGGATAAACAAATTGGAACATCGTGTTACTAAGTGTATCGAGCTAAAAGGGGGCTATGTTGAGAAATAAATCGATTTAATTCCAAAAAACTTGTTTTTTTTTATCAAAGGCTAGTTTTATATCAATCCACCCTCGTAAACAATTAAGAATAGGAGCAAATAGAAAAAAAGCTTTCACAACACAGAACAACTAAAAAAAAATAGATATATTTGTCCGCTCTTTAGATTATACGTCTTAAATTATAAGATTTTTGTAATTATAAGTTTTTTTTAGATAGCTTAGAAGAAGTTGTAGATAGAATAATTTTAATTTTATTATTAGATATGTACCAGGTTTATGTATTATCCTTCCTGCTAACAATATTTAATTTTTTTTTTGGTTTCAAATCGTCATGTTTCTTCATAAAAAATGCGCGTGGTTTTAAAAATTAAAAAAAATCTACATTTTCCACTAAAAGGGTTGGCATTAGTATTAAATGCTTCCACCTAGACTTACTGCTGGTAAGATAAGAGGAGAAAAGAGTATATGAAGAAGGCGAGTGGCATGGTTGAAGAATTTAAGGGACTGGTAAGCTGCAGTAGATAGAGTAAAGATAGTGATGATGATATCCAACCTCCTTGGGAGACAGCACTTAAAGAAGAAGGAGAAGACTTACTGCACACTTTCATTATTCCTCTTCTTCAGCTATAAGTTATCCAACTTTGGACATAGGCCTCCCCCAAAATCAATCCAGTGTTTCCTATTTTGCGACACTTGCTTCCAGTTGTGTTCTCCGATCTTCTTAATGTCATCAGCACATCTCATTTGTGGTCTTCCTTTCATACTCTAAATTTTTCTTAAAAACGTTATAAAAGAAAACTAAGAAGGAAAATGTCAGAAACTGCAGTAATACTATTCCTTTGGCATCAATCTTTGAATAACTCATGTCCAATACCGAAAATCGATTAAATGATACCATCCCATGGCCCAAGCGAGGGTCGGCGCCTCGTTATGAACCCACGCTAAGAAAGCGACGCATCTACAAAAACATAATAATAATACAATTTTCAACTCTCTGAGTCAATGGAACATAAATGGGTATTATACCCATTTAGAAATGTTGAAATTATTAATTTAAAAACATAAATCTACTTTGATATGTTTACAAGAAACCAACTTCAAAAACAACAAAGATGATAACTTTAAGAAGTTCAATTGTTTCTTTAGATATAGAGAAAATGTGAAAATTGCTAGCGGAGGAATAGCAATCTACATAAAAGATAACTTTGACCGTAAACCAATAAAACTGACAACAACTATCGAAGCAAATGAAATTCGAGTCACAGACACAATTTCTTTTTTAATTTGCAATATTTACATTCCCCCGATTCAAAAAAAAATTCAAACCTATTAAATTAACTACCTGCTCCGTGGATAATAATTGGAGATATTAAAACACATAATCCGTTATGAGTTCAGGAAAACTAACATCTCTAGGTCGAAAAATGAAGAAAATAATAGAAGAAGTCAACTTAAATAATATCCTTAACGACGGACAAGAAACGCGCTTTGCATAAGAACAGTTGAAGGCTCAAGTATAGATCTATGTATTACCATCAATTACACATACTCTTACGTGGAATGTGTTACCAGATCTATATAATAGTGATCACTGCCCTATCATAATGAGCAATAAGCTACAATCAACTACCTCGCAACAACTAAAATGGAACTTAAAAGTCGCAAATTGGATATAATATCAAAATTACGTTGAAAACAATCTGCAAAACCGAAATGAAAATGTAAATATCGGTAAAATAATATACTTTCTGATAAACGTAATCATAGAATCAGCAAATAAGTTCGTTGGAATAATTAAGTACGATCACAAACATCAGTCGGTAACTTAGTGGAATGATGACTGCAAAGAAGCATTAAAACAATTGAAAAACGCTTTTAATAAATTCAAACGACACAAAACTTAAGAAAACTCTATAGAATTTAAAAAAGTTAAAGCAGTCGCTAGGTATACCATTAAAAGCCAACCCTGCTCTTGGAGAGAATATGTCACCACAATACATAGTTCAACTCCTATAAAAACTATATCAAAAAAGTTCAACAAAATGTCTAGATCCAAACCTTATAAGTCAATTTACTTTCTAACTCAAAATAACAATATTTATAAAAGCCCAGAAGAAATAGCCAATATACTAGCATCTACGTATAAATATAACTCAAGTAACTTAAATTATACGTCCAATTTCTTAGATATCAAAATAAAAAAAGAAAAAATCCTATAGAATATTACGATTAAAACAATATCGATCTAAGACCCCTACTCACTATGACAGCGGCGTGTATTCCAGCATTATCGTATATTAACATAAATCTGTCATATTTATTGTAACCGACATATGGCAAAACATGATCTTGCAAGATGTTTTGAAAGTAAAAGTCACCAGTCATTCGTCCAATCACTTCCACAAGTGCGGAGCGTTCTTCCCAACTAAAACCCCTCCAAAGTAGGGATGGCGGTTTTTGACAAAACACCGGTTTTCGGTTATACCGGTTTTTTTTTGCTTACGGTTTAACCTGGCGGTTAAAACCGGCCAAAAAAAACCGGTTTTTTCCAAAAACCGGTTTTTTGGTTTTTTAATCCAATAGATTACAAAGTTACATTTACAATGCACTTTAGTTTGCGATACTTCATTCGACTCGATATCAATATTATCAAAATTAGTACTATCGAAAGAACATCAATATCAATTTAAATAAGACACAATTTTTAATAAAACCATTTTATTCTATTAATTATTATATTTATTTATTATTCTATTATTATTGTATATTTATTGATTATTATTAAATATAATATTATACTACTGCTCAACAGAGAGCGCTGAAATAATTTAGGTTCTATTGTCATTGAATATATTATGAGAGTAGTAAGTAGTAATTTACCATTTAAAAATATAATCCTTTAAAATATCCACCAATTTTCCCTCCTCCCAAACTCAAAAAATTCCTCAGCCATTGCAATTTATGAAAAATTTCCCAGACTCTTTCAAATGGGATTTAAAAAAATAATATTAACACAAATATTTTACTTAAAACTAAATTGGATAATGAACTTTATCTTTTATTTTTACTACCATCAAAAAAAATTTATCATGTATTACTTTTAAAACGTTTGTATATTGGTGTAATAGGTACATTTTAACTCATTTATTACTTCCTGTCTTTTTAAAAACGTAGGGAAATCCTCGGAGATTCGTATTCGTAATCAGTAATTCGATATTCATAGTCAGAACATTATTTTTGGTAATCAGCAAAAGACATTCACCCACTTTCATTGTCAAGAGTCAAGTGTGAAAAATATAATATGATGTTTCTTATGTAAATATTATGATTTTAAATACCTTTTCAACGAAATATTATAATAAAACTTAATTGTTTCTGGCTGATGTGAGTTTGCACTTTCAGTATGCTTCTCTATTTATAAAATAAAATAAAATTTGAATTATGGTTTTGTTTGAAATAATTACTTGAGAATAATAATTATGACTGGGATCCAAAATAATACCTAACCTAATCACCGTAAAAACCTAATAACCGGTTTTTACTTTAAAAATAAAAAACCGGTTATAACCGGGACAAAAAAACAACCGATAAAACCGGTTATTGCGAAGTAAAAAAACCGGTTTTCGGTTAAAACCGGTAGGTTTTTCCCATCCCTACTCCAAAGCATTAGGCAAAATGGTAACCTTTTTGAATCTTTTTTATTTGACGTGTTATGGCGAAAATCAATTTTTGATCTATCCTTAAATGTTATTATTTGAGAAATTAAAACGGCGAAGAAGCAATCAAATCTGGATGAATTTCGTAGTGGCCAAATGTGAAGAAAGTCCATGCAATGGTTTTAGCTAATCGTAAAACTATTACTTTATAAAATTAAGTCCCCTGATTATACTCGATGGACTTTTATAAATTTTAGACAACGATATTCCTGTCTCCATACAAACCTGGCCTAAATGCTCTTACAAAAATTTCCATTTTTATTATTGCTAAATAAACAATAATTGTATCTTTTTAAGTGTTTTGACTTCGATTAAAATAAGCATGTGTGGTCTGTTATTACAATATATTTTGATAACGGATATTATCCAACAGTTTGTATACATCAAAAACATCACTGCGTGATGTTTAAACATAATTTATATTAAAAAATAAATATTTTAATAGAGATACTATAAGGACAATATCTTAAATGCAGCTATCTTAAAGTTACAACAGTTTAAATACAACCTGTACCTTTCTACAATATAAATGATGTAAATCAAATAAAACCTGCAGTACGACGCCAGAATTTTATACACTTTTAAGAAAAGCAAATTTGCTGACTACTGTGTATTCAGACCAACATCCGAAACAATGTTCCACCAGTTTCTTTAAAAAACTTTAATTGTGTTAGTTTCATAAAATGGTCATTTTTTTATTCTTCCGTTAAAGTTTTATTTACCCTACTTTCGTAATTTGAGTAGCATTGTTGTACCGAGCCGCCAAAAAATCGTAATTGAGATACACCGTGGAATCACAACCCATAGACACACACGCATAATATATATACATATATATATATACATATATATATATATATATATATATATATATATATATATATATATATATATATATATATATATATAAGTTATGATTTTTGAGGATGCAGTCAGTTTATTTGGCCCACAAGACAAAGAAAACTCTTTGACTTACTGTCAAGCTTTCGAATTATATTTAATTCTTTTTCAAGACATCTATAAAAAGAAATATAAATTAACTAGTTAAAATTGTTAATTGTCTTACTTACTAGTCGTGAGATTACAGTTAATTAACAATTTTAACTAGTTAATTTATATTTGAAATTCGAATAATTCGAAAGCTTGACAGTAAGTCAAAGAGTTTTCTTTGTCTTGTGGTCCAAATAAACTGACTGCATCCTCAAAAATCATAACTTATATTTAAATCAACAGTCAAGAATACCACCATCTATATATATATATATATATATATATATATATATATATATATATATATATATATATATATATATATGTATATGTTCGGAAAGATTTCCGCGGTTAGTACAATAAAACCTAGAGCTAAGATTAATATTATTACTAAAATTAATATCAAACTCACCAGTCTTCCGGGTTGAACCGCGTCGATATCCATTTTGCCGAGCTTTCGGCATCCTCTCTGATGCCTTCCTCAGGGCTTCCGAGGTCTCAGTCTCCCGAGCCCCCAGACACTACTACACTGTTCACTGATCACTAAACTGTCACTACTACACAGTAGTTACCCCAGCCTAGTTCAAATAATCAAGCCCCACACGTGCTACATATGGCCGAACGTTATCATGCATTATAAAAATTATTCCTTTGTGAGGAGCAAATGAAACTACATGGTTAGACAAAATATCTGTAATAAACCTTTCACTTGTTAAGGAACCTCATCATCAAAGCAAAAAGGTTCGTTTGTGCTGTTAAAGATATTCTTCCCCAAAACATTGCAGATCCTGCATTATATAAAGTCTATTTGAGCTTTGTAGGGAAGATTGGGGAAATATCGACCACTTAAGCGCTATTAAAAATTTCAAGTAGTAATCTTTGTAATAACATGACCAACATGGAATATGTGTTTTTATTACTTTATCCATTATGCGTTTTTTTAATTGGTTTTGCAAACAAACAAATACATTTTTTTAAACGTCCTTTTTAGAAAGAGGAAAAAATCGAGTAATTTTGACCGGTTGGATAATATCGATTATGATGTAGGGTAAAATCGACCAAGCACTAATTTTAGAAATGAATTTAATTTTATTTCTTGAACTTTACTTTACAGTGAGACTGGGTCACAAATATACACTCACGCTTTTTAAGCACTATTGCACAAGTTGTACAAAACCGGCACCGCCACCAAATGTCGTTATCATGTAAACATTGTTTACAAATGGTAAACATTGTAACTTCTTTTATCTGTTCAACTGAAGTTTTCTCTTTATTTGTAACCTTTTGTAATTTTTCAGTATTTTTTCCTTTTTTTGGTTATTAATTTCGAGCTCAGCTTGTAATGAAGTAGATGTTAATACACTGCGCTCCAAAATTAACGCATAATTTTAAAATTCTTATTTTGAGTTGTAATGAAAAAATTTTTGTTTGTTCTTTTCTGCTTATGGTTGTTTTAGATCATCTTAAATAAAAAACTGTTCTTTTTTACAAAAAAATGTATTGAAATTAACAATATAACATCATAGTTCTAAACATCTAAGCAAACAACTGATCTAAACAAACTAACGTTATAAATTAATGACGAAATTGAAATTTTTAATGTTAAAAAAATACTAGTACCGTGTACTAATATCGAGTATTGCCTCCTCTGTCATTTATTACTGCTTGACGATGATCTCTCATACTGAGAATAATCGTTCTGATTTCTTCTTGATCAAATTGATCCCAAATTTCAACCAACCGCAAAAACAGTTCATCTAATATGTTTGGTGCATTAGGTAGTTATCATAGTCGTATGTCTATGATGTCCCAAACATGTTCTATTGGGTTGAGGTCGTCAGGACTTCTCGCAAGCCAATTTGTGACAGAAATTCTAACCTCCTGACGATACTACTGCACAATTCTTGCCGTGTGTGGTCTGGCATTATCTTGTATAAGCATGAAAATATTCCCAATAAATGGTGCAAACGGCACGATGGCACATGCGTTTCTAAAATCTCCGTTATATATCTCTGCAATGTTAGCCGACCGCGATCTATTCTAACTAATTCTGTACGAGCCTCTAAACTAATCCCACCCCACACCATTACCGAGCCGCCGCCATACTGTACAGTCCCTACGGTGTTACACTGTGCGTAGCATTCCCCAGGCCCTCTATACACTCGGTTTCTACTGTCATTAGAAAAAAGACAGTACCTGGATTCATCGGTGAACAATATTCTTCCCCAATCGTCATTATTCCAATCAACATGTTCACGAGCAAAATGCAATCTTTGCCTTCTATGGCCTCTGGTCAATAATGGGCCAATTGGTGCCCTTCCAGGGTGTAGCTCGTTTTCGGCATGTCTTCTTCGAATCGTATTTTGGCTGATTCTAAAGTTATAACGATCCAAAAATTCATTTTGTAGAGAAGTGCTGGTAACAAACCTTTGTCTCTGTGTAAGAAGTATCAAAAACCGGCCTTGATTAGGAGTTGTAACCTTCTCGAGTTACTTCCAGTTACAGAAAAACGTGTTAACACTCTTGAAATGGTTGACTGTGTGACGCTAAAACGTTTAGCGAGTTCTACTTGAGTGTATCTAAAACAGTCACTTTCTGACAAATTTCAATTTTCTTGCTGCTCGCAGTTCATTTCAAGAAAAAAACACTTAGTAAACTTGAAAAACCCTTTTAAACGTTCAGTACAACGTAATCCAACCCAACTAAATTCGAAATAAAATGAAGCACAATTAGCATGTTTTTAGTTTTTTTACAAAAAATGGTAAAAACATCAGCGTTTTTTTACCGTTTTTTCGATAAATTTTACAATATACCGGTGGTAACAATAATATATTAGCACAAAAATCGAAACAATAAAGTTATTTGGTTTACGGGTTTATAAAATTATGCGTTAATTTTGAGGTGCAGTGTATTTGCTAATATTGTCTTTTCGCTGTGAAATTCGAAGTTGAAACAATGGAACCAAATCTTGGTTCCATTAGCATTTTCCGTTTTTTTCCTAATTTTTGGGATTTTATCATCATAGTCGCTTAAATTGTTTTCAGCAACTTCTTCCAAACTTAATTCAAATTCGGACGAATTTGATGACAATCTATTACCCAAGACGTTTAATCTTTCTGGAATAATTTTACTTATCCCAGGTTCTGGAGGAGTCTTATACCTGGGTTCTATTGTTTGCGAAATATCATGGGATATTTTCCTAGAATAGTATATTTTCTGAAGCCATTGTATGCCTTGCCATGTAATGACTTGAAAAAAGAAACATCCAGAGGCTGCGTTCTATGAGACATGTGGGGCGGAAGTAATAATAAATGAATGCCAGATTTTCGACAAAAACTGGATGAAGCTAAAGAAGAATAATAAGACATTAGGGTGGTATGTATCTCAATCCTATTACTTTAGTTACGGTTTGAATCCCATTAGTCAATCTTGGAGAATTTAGATAAGAGAAATGTTAAGCGATAAGGATGTCTAGTTATTGACAATTACAAATATAATTTCCATGCTTGCTAATAATATCAAACGTTGGCAGTGTTAAGAAAGAAATTGCAAAACAAAAACAACAATTTTTATAAAAAAATGATCCCGTACAGAAATTTGTTGCTTTTTCTTGTGTATCGTTAACTTCTATCTTGTATAACTTAACATTTTTAAGTAAATTAGAATGAATTTATATTTATGGAACTTTTAAATACTGCACACAATTTTTCACTCAACTATTTACAGTTTACGGACTCAAAAATAACCGCTATGTGCTGTTGGTATTTTTTTTTGCCTTTAAATAAAATAACAAATGCATAAAATATGTTTCTGTCAAACATTGATCCTAAATTTTAGTTCCAAGATTATGTATGCCGACTTCGAAAAAGCGATCCATGCAGCTGGAAGTGAAATGTTTCCACTTGCAAAAATAAAAGGTTGTAGACTTCATCTTGGACAATTATGGTAGAAAAAATTTAAAAAGTTGGACTGCCTTCTAAATATTCAAAGGACAATGACGTAGGGTAATACGACATATATTTGCTCTATCTTTCTTAAATCCATGAGATGTAGGTGAGTGTTTTGCTGTAAACTTTAGTGAGATATTACCAGCACAACACCAAGCCATACAACAATTTTCTGACTACTTGGTGGACAACTACATATATTTCTGAAGAAGCAGATCTCTTTATTGAAATATGAGTGGAAAATAGTTCATCACTTGAGCGTACAACCAATGCGTGTGAAAATTTCCATTTCAAATTTAATTCGTTATTTTATAATACGTACCCTAATAGATTTTAATTTTTAGAAGTTTTAAAAGATATTCAAATTGACGATTATACAAAAATACGAGTTCTGTGAAAAAAAAAGTGTTCCGAAAAATACTTTAAACTTAGTAGATTTGATTTTATCAAATGTACCTATTTCATTTGATTCATAGCAAAATAAATGACTTGTTTTAATTTATATTTGTTTAATATTGTAAAGGTAGAAGATATCTAGGATGTTCTTACACTTGTATTGCTTACATGTGTATTAAGCACAAATTATTTTAGTAATTTTTACAAACGGAATTAATATCAAAATAGCTAACAAAATTCCTAAATCAGATCAAAATTTCTAAAAGAATCTTTAAATTAGTCACTAACATGTTTCAAAATCGGTACAAAAATGAAATAAATATAATCTAAATAATTTCTAGTGTCTCATATATAAATGCAACAACCAATTCTACACAGTATGTCAATTTTAAAACTTACACTAGGCTATATCTCACGAACAAAAGCTGGTATCAGAAAATGCTTAAAAACGATTCTAGGATAGTAAGGGGGAACTAAAATGAAATAAAAGAAAACTCACCCCCACCAACCCGCTAGGCCCCAGCCACCAGAACCAAAAAAGTTTAAATTGCAAACCACTACTTATGATACATCACTGAAAGGAATATAAAAAATGCTATCCAATGGTGTAAATAATAATTATACAGGGTGAAGCAATAATTGTGAAACTTTGTCTTAAATGGAAAATTTATTGTTGTTGAACTAAAAATTTGTTAGTAAAAGTAAATGTTTAAAGTAGTTAAAGTATGTTGTTTTGTCAACAATAATACAGCCTATTTTAAAATTCTGCACGAACTTTGGCAAATGTTCTAGTAATCGCGCGACATGCTTGCGTAATTCTTTTTCGCAGTTCCACAAGTGACGCAGGTTGAGTTTTATAAACAACTGACTTGAGGTAACCCCATAGAAAAAAGTCAGGTGGCGGTAAGTCTGGTGACCTCGATGGTCACTCAATATGACCTCTCCTTCTAATCCATTTGTTCGGATAATTTGTATCCAACCAATGCCTAACTGGAGCTGCATAGTGAGTAGGTGTTCCATCTTGTTGTAGGTGCAGCAAATCTTCGTCTAGAGCTAGGTTTCCTTGATCGTCCCTTTGGTTCTCTAATTCATGCATAATTAAAGGTTCCATGGTGTTTTCGAGCATATAGAGAGGGGCTAATTATAGCATCGTCTAATTCCTGCCCAAATATTCAGTTTTTCCTTCATTCATGAGTTCAAAAAACCCAATTGGTCGGCCTAACTCATCATCGCCTAGTTCTAGAAGAATTCGTGTTTTATACGGGCGAAACTTATGTAATTTAAACACCTTTCTAACCGACTCATGTGAAAGTCCTATCATTGCAGATTCTTAAATCTATTGAATTATTGAATTTGAATATTGAATTATATAATATAGTTAGGTTATTATAATTAGACTTGTATAATTATTAAATAATAATGTCATCAACAGAATCAACAAAACACTTAAAATTTCCATTGAAGCCAAAATTTCATAATTATTGCTTTACCCTGTATAATTATTATTTATTACATTGGATAGCATTTTTTATAGTCTTTTTAATGATGAATCACAAGTAGGGGTTTGCAATGTAAACATTTTTGGTTGTGGTGGTTGGAGCCTAGGGGGTTGATGGGGCTGAGTTCTCTTTCATGTCATTTCAGTTCCCCCTTACTATCCAAGAAATAGTTTTAAACACTTTTCGATATCAGCTTTTGTTCGTGAGATATAGCTGATTGTAAGTTCAAATTAACACTCTGTATATAATACAGAAGTCACAGTACCAATTTTGCCAATATTAATTTTTCTAGAACTTAGTAGATAAATACTTAATCGGTTTAACCTTGGAAACGAACTAATATACTGTCTTTGGAGCGAACTAGTAATTAAAATGGCTATTTGACCTCGGGAGCGAACTAGTGTGCTCCGGAATATTCTAGTTGATTGCCAGTACTGTGAAGAAAAAAGAAAAAAATATTCTTGATTACAAACACACAAACGTGTATTAGATTTAAAACAAAATATGTTTATATATATTCATTTAATATAAATAAACCGAATCCTTGTGTACGTTATTCTGTAACGATGTTCTGATCGTTTAACAGTTTGAACCATGGGAGTGTCAATGTTTGCGCATCCACTTCTTCAACGAGACGGCGAAGTGGGATCCAGCTACAGCGGCTTACAAATTGCGCCCTGCTCGAGAGCAAGTTTGTAACGGGTAGCTTTTTCGGGGTGACAGACTCAGTAAAACACAGGTTGAAACAAAAATAAATCCATTAATTTAACGTATGTACAATAAAAATAAAAATAAAATTAATTCTCCTCCGTATATACAATAGAAATAAAACGAATCCTTCGTCCCCATCTGGATCCCGCGATGAAGGAATTCCCCGGCGAGCGTCTATAAAAGAAATAAAAAGTTATTAATAACAAAACAAATAAAATAGGTGAAGTCAATCGCCCGTAGACTTATACTCGCTTTCGCTTCAATTCAGTGGAAGCTCCTAACACACTCGCAAACTAAATGTTCGGCTGTGCAGGCCCCACGGTAAAGTTAAATACACAATACCGATGGGTTCTGCTTGGTTAAGGACAGAGTATGATCCTCAATACGGTAATATCTATGTCCGGGTTGGTTTTCATCCATATCAAACATAGAAGACATATTAGAAATACCGGAAGAGATGACCCCTCTGGGAACGCCAGAGAGACTTGAACTGCCCATGACACCAGGGAAAGACGCGGAGAGGATCATGAAGAGGTTCCACAAACTTTTCGGAACACCACCAACCCCACCAAGGAAGAAGAGCGTACCTGATACTAAAACAGGGCCAGAAGCCCAATCCGCATCCACTCCAGGAGAACCCGAACCCGGGCAACACGCCGATCTTATAGAAATCGTCCCACAACACCTAATCAAGAGGGGGACCAAAAGATACAGGTTATGCTGTAATAACGGGAGGAAGATTGTGATAAAGATACCGAGAGAAATAGATGGCATCACAAGGCTGTAGACGCCATATACACAAAAAAGGGGTATGTTACTTTTTTTTCCAAAGAGAAGGGGGTGTAACGATGTTCTAATCGTTTAACAGTTTGAACCGTGGGAGTGTCAATGTTTGCGCATCCACTTCTTCAACGAGGCGGCGAAGTGGGATCCAGAGCGGCTATTTAAGGTGTGTGAGTAGCGGAATTAGACACACAGGACCAATGGTCACTAGAGACCCGGCCTTGTCGTATCTAGCCCAAAAACACACAAAAGACAAACTGAAAAGACACAACTCACACAACAAACCCCTCTCTCTCTCTCTGATTCTCTGGCTCTCCGAAGTCAACTCCTCCAGGCGAAAAGGTGCCAAACATCAGAAGAAAACGGAGAAGACCTTTACGCCGGTGGTTTCCGGACGTTTGCCTTTGTACGACAACAACAAAACATTCAACTCTAGTCTGAAGAGGGTCAACCGACACTAAACGGACACAAATCATTCTCTCCTTTCGAAATAAAGATATCCCTTCCCTTCCCAAAAGAATGAACGTTGTCTATTACGGAATTAGACAGTCTTGTAGCTAGCGCTCTAGGCTCCTCGATTCGCCGGTGTACTGAACCTGCGAGCCAACCCGGACAGAGATATTTCCGTATTAAGGATCATACTATGTCCTTAACCAAGCAGAACCCATCGGTATTGTGTATTGAACTTTACCGTGAGGCCTGCACAGCCGAATATTTAGTTTGCGAGTGCGTTCGGCGCTGCCGCTGAATTGAAGCGGAAGCGAGCATAAGTCTGCGTGCGATTGACTTCACCTATTTTATTTGTTTTGTTATTAATAATAACTTTTTTTTTCTTTTATAGGCACTCCGGCGCCCCGGCGCTCGCCGGGGAATTCCTTCATCGCGGGATCCAGACGGGGACGAAGGATTCGTTTTTATTTCTATTGTATATACGGCGAAGAATTAATTTTATTCTTATTTTTATTGTACATACGTTAAATTAATAGATTTATTTTTATTTCAACCTGTGTTTTACTGAGTCTGTCGCCCCGAAAGAGCTACTCGTTACAACTCCACTAATAACCCTATGTGGTTGATGTGGATTGCATTTTTCTAAATAAAAGTAACTCTTATTTACACTTCTTTGAATAAGGTTAGTTATTTTTTTAATAGATCAGTTATACTGTTGAAGTTATAGCTGTCATGTATTTGGAAAAACTTTTGAATATATTTTTTTAATAATACTAGTCTCTCTGATGACGGGTAGACCCAGAAACACGTGTAAGAGACTCAAATTAAATCCAAACGCAACCGTCTACATATATTTATTATATTTTTTAATAGTTTTATATATTTCCTTTTATGTGGTAATTATATGATTATACAATGTAACGTGAAGTACTTTTAAAGACCTTATTCGAGTCTTATTAACTATTTACATTACAACTCATCCCTAAAATATTTTATCAAAATCATTACCTACTTTTCGTCATAACATTCTGTAATTTATGTTATTTACAATTAAAAATTCTTTGTCGCTTACATTTATTTGTTTATGTTGTATTTAATTTTATTAGTCCATTTTATAAATATTTGGTTATATCACAATCTCCTTGTTATGAGCTTATGGAAAATAAAACCACATTTAGGGCGAGAAATTGCATTTGTTGGTGTTCTATGTTTTTACGGCCGGTAACAGAATTCCATCATTTTCCTTGAAAAGCACGTTAATTGCTTTAATTATACAAAATGCTTTTAGGGAAGGTTTTTTCTCTTTTTGCATTTCGGAGTGGAAGATATTATTTACACCAGTTTTAGAGCGCTAATTGGAAAATGAATATTCTTGTTGGGTCGATAATAACACTGTGTTACAAAGTGCTGAACTAGATAATAGAGGTAAACTCTGTTTTAAAGATCGCTTTTAAGCAAAATGATTATTTACAATATTAGCTATATAAGGAATGTCCCATATAATTTAATACTTTTGGTATTTTTAAATATTTGGTATTTGTTTTAGTTCCTTTTCATCCTATTATTTCATCCTATTAAAGAATTACTTCATAATTCTCTCTCTCTCAACTTGAGTCTCAGCCTCAGCCAAACTATGCCTCCAGCCTTACCGGTCCCGTACCGATCTTCCTCAGGTTCTCACGTAATACGTTTTCCGGGGCCTCCTTTTTGATCTTGCGCCCTGCATTTTACCATCTAGATCTCTTTTTATCAATATTTTGGTCTTCATTCTCACAATATGACCAGTCCATCGAAGTCTCTGAAGTTTAACGAATTCTGAGATCGGTGCCTCTTTGAACAGTTAGTAGTGTTCATAGTTTATGAGCGCATAATTATCATAAGAGGAGAAATAATTAGCAATATACGGCACGCCGACGACACTGTGATTCTAGCTGAAAATATCGACGATCTGCAGGAGCTAATCAATAGAGTTAACATGGAATGTACAAAATGGGGACTGTCGATAAATATCGATAAAACTAAATACATGGTGACCAGTAAAGTGGATATCGGCGCAACCAAACGGATATTAAACCAATAACCGCTGCAGGTGGTTCAGAGTTTCAAATACCTTGGATGATGGGTTACCCAAAATTTAGATCCATCCTTCGAAATTCGATGTAGAATTGAACAGTCAGGAAACTCGTTTCAAAAATTCAAGCGTCTATTATACAATAACTCATTAAATTTGGAAATCCGTGAAAAATTTACAAGATGTAATGTGTGGTCTGTACTTTTGTATGGATGTGAAACTTGGACTTTAAACGCCGATATCATGAATAAAATCGAGGCGTTTGAAATGTGGTTGTATCCTAAACTAAAGGATACTAAAAATTCCATGGACTAGCAGAACCAGAAACGACGAAGTTCTTCGAAGAATGGGACATCAACGAACTGTATTAAATATTATTAAGAGGCCCGACACGAGTAAAGACTCTCATAAATCAGGGATCGGAAATACTTTTACCCATTACTCTGACAGAAGTAAGAGCAGCTTTAAAGGAAATGAAGAACTATCGATCGCCTGGTGATGATGGACTCGTTATCGAAAAAATAAAAGCATGAAGAGAAATTTTATTAAAGTCAGTAAGCGAACTGTTTGATAAATGCTTACATGCGTGTACGATTTCAAAAGACTTCCTGTCTTTGCAATGTCAATGCAGTAATAGTCTTGTTACACAAAAAAGGCGATATTACTAAATTAGAAAATTATAGACCCATCAGCCTCTTGACACATACGTACGAACTCTTTATGAAAATCTTAACAAAGAGGCTAACACCTAAACCTGATTTCTATCAGCCCAAAGAACAGGCAGGCTTCAGGGCAGGATATGGCACAAATGACCATTGGCATAACATAAAGATCATAATAGAAAAGTGCATCGAATACTGTAAAAGAATAATAATGAGAGCGTTATATGAGGGTAATGGAAACGCTGTCACCAAATGAAATACACAATAGATCCTCAAGGGATGCTAACCCTGCGAGCGGCTGCAAGGAATACTGGTCACACTGGTCTGGAGGGCTGGCTCGTCTTCGTGGATTTACGAGAAGATAAGGGATTTCGGGATAGGGGTAAGGACTCCTAGGTCTCAGGTCCTGTGAAGAGTAGAGGTTATGGGCTTACTTTTGAAGCCGGAGATATGCATACGCAGAATCTCGAGTTCTCCTAGTCTCTAGTGAGTCGGACGGAAGGAACATTAAAAAAAAACCAAATTAGAGTCAACAATATATTGAATCTACCCTGAAGTTACTAATACAATCGTTAACACGTTATTCTGCGCGTCGGGAGACGATGTAGCAAGATAGTGAAGAGTTGACAGTTGTACTAATATAATTACACAGGTTAGTATAAAGAAATCTGTTACCTTATGTGTATATTAGGGCTTCAACCACGACACGTTCAGTCTTCTGGAACTCGGTCAGTTGAGGGTTGCGAACTTTAGAGCTGCCACAATAACCGGACTACACGCGAATTCTGCCAGAAGATACCAGGCCCCCGGAAAATCACCGATTGTCGCGTACTGGACGCTATCGCGTCCGGCGATCACTGCCCTGAGCGGGCAGCTACGGCGCCCCCGTTATCACTACTGACTGACTGACTACTACTGACTACTTTGGTTCGGTTTTTATCAAATGGTGTCCTAGTTGACCGGTTGTAGTCCAAGGTTACGTTTTCGCCGAGTTGTAGTTTTGGCGTTATTGCTGCCTATTTGGGTCACGGGTGTTTTGTGCTTTTTATACGTTTAAACAATTATCAAACAATGCCATAACTAGGTCAATTGTTATACTTTGTATCATTTAAATGTATAAGTTAACTGTATTAATTATCCCTTATTTAATTTGGAATATATAATAATTATCTCGAATAATTATTATCTTTTCTATGCTACTTATTGTTCCATTATCCCTTTATTCCAACTTCTCACTCACTTGCTACGCTTACATTACATTACTCCCTACGCAAAAAAAGAAAAGGGCCGAGGGGCCTTTTCCTTTTCCAACAATAAATTTATCTATTTACATATTATATTACTTATAATCTACTATATATATTTTTTTATATAAGTCCCAATTTATATTTTATCATTTACTGTTTCTTATAGACTATTGTACCGTGGTCAGCGAATGTATCGTGCTGCCCCCGTATTGAACCTATGTGTATGACAAGTTGAGTTAATCTTGTATTAATCTTATTGAAACTTAACAAGTGAAAGAACTT
The DNA here is from genome assembly GCA_918026665.1 of Diabrotica balteata. Lineage (NCBI taxonomy): Eukaryota > Metazoa > Arthropoda > Insecta > Coleoptera > Chrysomelidae > Diabrotica > Diabrotica balteata. The sequence goes on from OU898277.1 coordinate 41,372,826, forward strand.
TCCTAACTTATTACAATTGTTTGTGATTACATGTGTTCATTACGACAAGCGTATTCTAACTGTTCTATACGATTGTACTCGCGTTTTGCGTTCACTTTATCGCGTATCCCTGTGGGAATTATCCGCACTTCACTCGCGTCGTCTTGGCTGTTTTAATGTCCGTTTGCCAATTCCACGTGTCGAGTTAACTATATTGATGCGTTACTGCTGCTGTCTGCCTCCATTGGTTTGTCCTTGCTGGGTGGTCGTCTTAGGTTGATACTGCTTTGCTTTGTCGCATTATACTTCTGCTACATTGGTCTCTGGTATGTGTTTGCTGCACCTCTTTGTTTGGCATCGTCGTAGTACTATGTCTAAGTATAACTTTTCTGTTTCTCTTTGGTAGGATTGTTCGGTGTAAAGGAATTTGCTAGTGATGTAGGTCATTAGGTCTACGTTTTGGGGTAGGAGAGGCATACTAGGATTTATTTTGTGTTTACTAGGAAATTTATTAGGATTCGGGGGTGTTCTGTTTGTCATACTTCTGTGTTACATATTATAGCCCTTTTGTGTAGCGTTAGAGCAAATATGTTTTTATTTTGTTCTACTATTATCAATTCTTTTAGTGATTGTTTATTAGTGATCTTTTCAACGTGCCTTCTGTAAAGTTGTGACAATTGACTTTCACAACTGTTGTCTTTGTATTGTTTTTCCAAGTTATTTCGGCTATTGTAGAGTCCAAGCAACAGCCGTTGATGAATGAGCATGTTACTCCTTCTCGTAGGTGGATTTCGTTGTCGTCTTCTCGTAGAGTTGTATCGATCTGTAGCGGTGTATATTTCAGCATTCTTCTGCTCCTGTCTTCTTGATGTAGTTGCCTAGTCCTCCATCGACTATGGACGTGTGGCTGTACATCCCACAGTGAAACATGAGTCTCTCCATCGTGATGAGTCTCTCTAGTGTCACAAATCGCACTGTTATCACTTCCCGAACGGTCGCACTCCCGTAAGCAGACTTTAGTTCGCATTAGTACTTTTTACGCGTAATTCAAATGCACCTTAACCTATAAATACATGTATTGCTGCTTATTGCAGACAATTTTAGCGATAGCTTTACATAAATCTGACTTATAAACTAACCTACAGTGTATTGCATATTAGTATGCCTATTGACTATAAACTGATAAATAAATTGATATCTAAACCAATATTAATATGTTAATAATTGGGACTTGTAGTTTTTAAATATTTACAATATAATATATGATATTTCTGTTATATATACACCCTGTATATTAGAGTCATATATTTTTAATTCTCAACTTGTCATCACTTATTGTTTATAGTTACGTATGTGTAACGAATTTTCCTTATTTGAAAAATATTTTAATTACTATATTTACTCTTAATAAAGTGTGAGAAATTATTGTAATATTTCTCACTCTTTCCCAAATCTTTTTAAAATAATTCAAAGGTGAAATTTATTTTGATTTCTCGTCAAACACAATGACCTGTTTTCAGTGTTATGATATTTATGTTTCAAGGCTATTAAACTGCGTTTTGCTGAGGGCTGAATTTTTATATACTCACATTGTTGATGAAATTTGATACTGACTGATATAATGAACTCTTGGTGTCTGTTATAAACTACAATATTTATTTTTTTATTTAATTGTTACGTTTTCTAAACTTGACCTTTATTAGTTGTTTATTTACCAGTGGTCTGACTCAATCTTTATACTACTTTCTTAGTTGATAGGAATTAAAGTCTGTCAATCAGTTTTGACATAGCAATAAAGGATTGGCGTATGGTATCTTACCGATCCAGCTCTTACTAATCAACAGCAGCTTAGACCCCTATTAACTTTAAATTAATTTACTTATTTCTCTTTCTTAAACTTGCTTTTAGTTATGATTTACTATTATGTTTTTAAAAAATTTGTTTTCATTGAACTGTGCTAATATTTAACTATGAATGCTTATATTACCTGTGTTTTGTCCTTCGTTCCTTGTTAAAATTTTAGTATTATTCGAGCGGCCGTCTCTTGTAATACCAAGCTTTCAACTTTTCTTATAGTTGTTTTGATATTTTTCGCTATTCATCTATTGCGTCGAAACATGTCTGTGTCCTCATCGCTCTGTGTTATTATTGCTGTCTCATTCTTGTTTATTATTCTGTTGTATGTGTTCCATCCTTTCTTTTTCGTTTTGTGGAATATACTTCAACATTTTCTTTCGGGCATCTTGCCTAGTCTATTCTTTATTCGTTCTGATCTTTTTGGTTGGCTGGTGTCTCCCTGACTTCCTTTTCTTCTTCTCCGCGGTTTGTTAATTGGGGTTAGTGGTTCCCATAATGGCAGTGTTGCCACCTTAGACGTGTCAACTCTTTCTTCCTCCGTCTCTTCTTGTTCTGGTTCTCCTATTTCTTCTTCTTCCTCTGTGGAGTATTCCATTTTTTCATTCTCGTAATATTTCTTTAACCTATTGACGTGCACTACCTGTCTATTTTTTTTCTTTTTTGTACTTACTGCATACGTCACTGGTCCAACTTTTTCTATAATTTGGAATGGTATGGATAGTACCATTTTTCTGTAACTTCTTTGAAAGACTTGTCGTGCTACTTAAGTCTCTCAAATATACCTTGTCTCCTTCTTCGAATTCTCTCAAATTCAAATTTTATATATTTATATTCTCCTGTGTTTTCCTATACACTATTTTCCTTTTTTCATCCATGTCCTTACGCATGGGTTTCCTTTTCTATATTATTCTTCTGTGTTTTTCCATACACTTTTTTCATTTTTGCTCTCGTGCTTGTGCCCCTGGCAGTCGTCGCATCTCTTCACATTTCACATATTTCTCAACATTTCTTCCTAATTCGTTCCAGAAATAATATTCTCTTATATTTCTGTACTATATTGAGTGCTAATGCCCCTGGCAGTCGTCGCATCTCTTCACATTTCACATATTTCTCAATACTTCTTCATAATTCGTTCCAGAAATAATCTTCTCCTATGTTTCTGTACTATATATCCTATTTATTCTTCCATATCCTTCCTGTAACATGTGGAAGGTAATAATTATAACTCTTCTTTTTCTTCACTTTTCCATTTACTTTATTAACGAAAATCACAATTCCAGATTCGTTTCGCGTTTTTATTACATCCTGTAGATACTGTATTGTCGTGCTGAAGCCGCGGGACTCTTAGCGGGTTGGGATTCTAGTACCACCCTAGCTTATCCCCTTAGCAGCCTCCTATTTGACGTAAGTTTCACCCCTTAAGGTCGAACCATATACAGCTTGCCCACATTCTTGTAAAAAAATATACTTCTGGCACTGTATTCACCTTCGTATGCTGTGTGAGATATGCCTCTATTTCTGTGGCATCCCACCTGTGTCCACTGATTATTCCTTCTTATTTATGGTTCTGCTTCTTTGTCTCAAGCAAAGAAACTGGCTTAAACTCTTCTATATTCAGAGTACGTTCCATAAATACATAAATAAAGTTCCATAATGTTACTTTAACAATAGTAAATAACTATGAATTTTCCGTCTCCAGCGAGTCCTTGCCTTAGCAACGATTCAGTGCTTCAGTGAAGGCCCTTAGGTCTTCCTGTCCAATTTGCACTTTCCCCTGGTACATAAACTGTAGCAAGTTACTTTAAACGATAGTAACTATTATAACTTTTCTGTCTCCAGCGAGTCCTTGCATTTGCAACACTTCGGCCGCTTCAGTGAAGGCCCTTAGGTCTTCCTGTCCAATTTTCACTTTTCCCTGGTACATAAACTGTAGCAAGCCTCCTAGTGTCTCGCAAATTGCGTTTGTCAAAATCACTATAGGACGTTGACAACGATTCGACTCAAATTTTCTTTAAATGTGGGCCACAGCCCAAAGAACCACTTTACGTGCTTCTATGCATTTTCCTTGCGATGCAAGCTCCACGTCTACTAAATCTTGACTGTTCCATAATGGATCCATTCCCGAACTCATTTGTTCGTGGAAATCCTTCCAAAATAGTGAAAAAGATTTTCTGACGCCACGGTCAATTATCTTCCAAAGCTCCATTAAATTCTTTTCCCTCTTTTATATCTCCATCTCAGTATGATGTGCCAATTTATGAAGTTAACCAACAATTGTATAAAGAATTAAATTTTTGTTAAAATAAAGAACTCAGAAATATACGCTGCCGAACTTAAAAAAAATCTGTAGGAAATATTAAATAATCAAATCAAATAATAATCGATCAATCAATCAATACTCACATATCAACTAAGGTGTTAGTATTTATTTTTTTTGAAAAATTAAACTCTATTAAATTCTTTTCCTTTTTACAAATCAAACGCTATTTTTTTTCAATTCCAAATATCCCATAATTAATTAGTTAAACAAAGTCATATCTAATTTCTTAGTGTATATCACAAGAATTCGCTAGCCCCGCGATTTACGTCGTAATTCTATACTTCGCGTCAATATAAATATTTTTCCAACACACGTCGAGCAAATAGTATCATATTTCACTTTCACCTGATACATTAAACAAAAGAATTTGATAATATTTATGTAAACCGTTAGTTAGTAAAATAATATTCAAAGAATTTATATTTTGCGCTTTTGAAAGCAATAAAATCGTACACTCAAATGAACTTGATCTTGACCTACTAACTTAAATTCTGTATTTTCAACTACTAAATAGAACAATAATGGTTATTTATTCAATTGATTATATTTGATTCTTATATTCTACCAACAATTAATAATCTCTGTTATACTTATATATCCTAAAATCTGTTAGACTGTCTATTTTATATTGTTAGTGCAATATTATGGTATTTTACGAATTTAAAAAAAAGACAATTATATTGAGAACATCATATAATGTGTTAGTATGTATTTTTTTGAAAAAATTTGTACTTGTCATCTCTTCACATATATCCTAAAATTGATATGAGGTCATTTTCTAGTGATACAAGACAAAAAAAATCTACTATATACGAATAATTTGCGTAAAACCACTAACAAGTTTATATAACAAAGAGAGAAAAAGGATTTTCTTCCAGAAAAGGGAGTCCTGCACTCCACACAATATTTACTGGATACCTCACTGTTTCTTTAATCTGTTGTCGTCTTAGGAAAGAGAAGAAAAAAAATTGGAATGTCACTGGCGAAATGAAACGATGAAGGCTTCTTATAGCTACAAAACTTGCAAAAGTTTACAAGGATACTGAAGAAGTGACTTAATTATCCCTATTTACCGAAATTCCCCCAAACCGGGACCGACTGTCACCAATGTAAAAATCTGGGACAGATTTACGAGAAAAGGGGAGAGAAACGGGAGAGGGGTTAAGAAACTTCTAGGGGTAAAGGTCCTGTAACGAACTGAAGAGAGCGAGAGAGTGAAGAGCTTGACAGTACAACTAATATAATTAATAGGGTTATATAAAGGAATCTGTTACCTTATGTGTATATTAGGGCTTCAACCACGACACGTTCAGTCTTCTGGAACTCGGTCAGTTGAGGGTTGCGAACTTTCGAGCTGCCACAATAACCGGACTACACGCGAATTCTGCCAGAAGATACCAGGCCCCCGGAAAATCACCGATTGTCGCGTACTGGACGCTATCGCGTCCGGCGATCACTGCCCTGAGCGGGCAGCTACGGCGCCCCCGTTATCACTACTGACTGACTGACTACTACTGACTACTTTGGTTCGGTTTTTATCAAATGGTGTCCTAGTTGACCGGTTGTAGTCCAAGGTTACGTTTTCGCCGAGTTGTAGTTTTGGCGTTATTGCTGCCTATTTGGGTCACGGGTGTTTCGTGCTTTTTATACGTTTAAACAATTATCAAACAATGCCATAACTAGGTCAATTGTTATACTTTGTATAATTTAAATGTATAAGTTAACTGTATTAATTATCCCTTATTTAATTTGGAATATATAATAATTATCTCGAATAATTATTATCTTTTCTATGCTACTTATTGTTCCATTATCCCTTTATTCCAACTTCTCACTCACTTGCTACGCTTACATTACAATACAACATACCACTGGTTCTTGCATTTGTCGATTACGAGAAGGATTTTGATTCTGAGTTTTGACTTTGAGTTTGAAACAATACTGGAAGCCCTAAATCATAGCCAAATAGATTACAAGTACACGACATTAATCAAAAACATCTACGAGAACGCTACATCAAGTATACGACTACACGAAGAAAAATTCAGCTTAGGTCGAGGAGTTAGACAAAGAGACAATATTTCACCAAAATTGTTTACAGCAGCTCTAGAGTCAATATTTAAGAGCACTCAATGACAAGCTATGAGCATCAATATATATGGAGAAAGATTAAATCACCTAAGATTTGAGATGATGTTGTATTAATCGCAGATAACTTACATGATACAGTTTATATGACGGATTCGCTTAAAAGTCTATCTGAAAGAACAGAATTAAAGATAGACTTCTAAACTTAAAACAAATCTCGTAATGAGTGGAAATATAACTATTGACAATAATACCATACAATAAACAGACACAAATATCTAGACACGAATAGGCCTAACATGGGCAGCATTTGGCAAATTAAGCCATATTCTAAAAAGTTCAATTCCCCTGTGTCTCAAGCGAAAGGTTTATAACCAATGTGTTTTACCTGTACAAACTTATGGAGCAGAGAATTTAACACTTACGCAAAAATCTGAACGTGAGCTTTCAAGACCACATAACAAACCAACAAACTGTGCCTTTACTATTTTATCCATATTAGACTTAATGAGTGTCCACGTCTATGAAACATACGTGAGTATAGGGAGGATACACTGATCGTAAATTCTGGTTTGGTGATGGGTGTATTAAGTTTAATATGTTTATTTTAATATTTTTTATATGCAAATACTTTGTATGCTCTATTCTTCTTCTTCAAGTGCCCTGTCCGTTGCGAACGTTGGCAATTAACATGGCAATTCTAATCTTGTTTGCGGCGCTTCTGAATAGTTCGACCGATGTAAGCCCAGATTTTGGAGCCACGAGTATGCTCTATGGTATTTTTATTGTAAATGGTATCTTTGAAAAGATGATATTTTTATCAGTGTTTTTTTTATTCGCCTTTATAGATAGGAGTCTGGTATCTTCAAAAGACATCTTAGTTTAGGACGCCACCTGACATGGTGCAAGGAACTTTAAAACTTCGTCGCCAAAGGCCTACCTGCTTCTTTACTGTCACCTGACTTGACCTAACTTAAGCCTCTTCTGTTAACCAGCAATCCGGAAGCAGAATAGCCACTGTAAGGTCTAGCATCAGCGTCCGAAGTACCACCTCCATTATCCACAGATTGTCAGTAAGGAGGCTTGTCCCAAAAACTGGCTTTTTTTAGATGAACCTCATTCTAGATAGCGTGTTAAAGACCTTTATTACTCCTAGTACGGCATCATTCCCAGCCGGACATTGCTTCCTTTCCTACAGTCTAACTTGCATAGTAACTTATATAGTCTCACTCACTTTTCGCCTCTTATCAAAACGTACTCCCTAAACTTACAGCATCTTTCCTTCTTACCTTTGCCATTATTCCAGCTGTCTTTCTTTTTCTCCTTTTTTTCTTGATCACTGCATGGATATGGTTGTAGACACTATTCCAACCTGCTTTAATTTTAATCATTCTCTCAATTATTTCCCTTTAACAAAATTCACAATTGTCTCTCTTTCCATTTGGTCTCTTTCTACTATTCATCTATTGCACTCTAACATAGTATGTGTCACAGTGTCCGAGTGTCCGCAGTATAGGCATTAATCGTCATCAGCCTTTCCGAACCTAAAGATTGAGGTCCTAAAACACCCGTGTCCTGGGAGCACCTTCATTAGGAAATAGTCCAGTGGCCTGTCCCCACAGTCCATCCAATTTCTTATCTTCGGGATCAGCATCTTTGTCCACTGTGCCACATTCTCCGTGTTGATCCATTTTCTTGCTATTTTTCAATTGATTCCTGTCTTTTCTGTCTTCTTGGCCGTAGTAAGGTCTAGGCATCTTCTCTCAATTAGTTTTTTTCTTTCTGTCGCTTTGAGAGTTATTTATAATAAAGTTAAACATATATTAACCTTTTCTAGCCCAAATTTTTTTTCAATATATTTTGTGGAAAAAAATGTATATTTAAGGAAACGATACAAGAAAACATAATTGTTGATAACTTTTATAAACATTCTGCATCCTAGAGTCTTCAAACTAAAAAAGAAAATGATCTCATTTGGAATCATCTGGCGTTGGTGGTACATACCTGAATTATCCATTAATTTATAACACTTGATATAGTGGTCTGGTAAAAAATTGACCATATTAGGAAATACGTTTATTTTGCACTTATACTATTAACAATTTAATTTTGTACATAAAAACTATAAAAACAATTCTTATTATTGTTTAAACATAAAAAACATTGCACTTAGAACATTTTATTCTAGAGTAAGATTTTATACATAATTTGCACCTTGTCCGATTTTGATCATGTATTACAGGATGCATTACTTGTCTCTTATTTGGTATATTCTCTTGAAAAGGACGTCCTCGTTTTCTCATGTCGGACTTTCCAGATTTCAGTAACGCATGTCCAATTTGAAATTTAAATTGCAGAAGGGTGATATGTTTCATTTGTTTTAATTTGCAGTGTCCTTGGTATAGCAAACAGGAGTTGACAATACATGTATCAATAAAATTAAATATTATTCTCAAATAGAATCTTTTTGGTTTGATTTTGATTCTATATAGTTCCACAAGCATGCCATGCAAATCCACACCCCCCATCGAAATATTATATTCTTTGACAATTGCTGGCCGTTCGATTTCTACATAGGTTTTGCTCTTATTGTACCATCTTTTCACTTTATCAAAAAGATATTTTCCCATTTAGTTTGATGCTAATATGACGGACTTATTGTCATACCATTTGAGACCAGTAATATTTTTTTGCTATCTATTTTTACATCAGATGATCCACGACCTTTTGCCATTAAAACTTTGTCTTCTAAAAAAAGACAAACCTACCAGCCGCCCACTTCTTACAGTCCCTGCAGCAAGGAAGCCCCGTTCTTTCAGACTTATAAGTAGATTATAATATGTGAACCAGTTATCCGTGAAAATCTTCAAATTTATTTTTTGGCAGATTTCTGACCTGACCTTATAACTGACTTCAATACTATTTCCCCACTAATTCCAAGACCTGATTCATCTTGGACTGTTCCTTTTCCTACATATATCTCAAAATTGTGTAGTATGCCGCTGCGTACTGCTCTTGCAAAAACTTTTATGTCCCATTTATGAGATTTATTTTTTAGATATTGCTTTAGATTACTATGTTCTTTGAATGGTATAATAAACTTATCGATGCTGTTGAATTCCTCAGGTTCTATCTTATTCATATTTTGCCGAACTCTTTCAATGAAAGGTTTTATATTGTATAATTTGTCATTGTTGCTAGACGAGACTTTCAAATTATCTTTGACGTGAAAATATGCTCGCAGTTTATCAAAACGATTACGTGATATCATATGATATCAGCTATCGCAGTATATCGCGTTTGTTCTGTCCAATACATTCTATAAGAAGGAACACGAACAATTCCACTCAATACATGTATGCCTGAGATCTGCTCTATCAATATTATTACTGTCTTTTTGCACAGAAATATGCAGCATTTTTTTTGCTGCATTTGAATCAATATTATTATTGTCTTTTTGCACAGAATATAAGTTTGTCTGCTCAGCAAAATTTTGAATAATATCATTGTCACAAAACATTTTAAAATATTGGAAAGGCGTATAAAGATTTTCATCATCCGAAAAATCACCACTGTATTCGCTCTTTACATCAATTAAATTATTGTCTGTCCAAGGTGGTTCTTCCATGTTTTTATTTCTTGACATGACTTCTCTGTGGCCCTTCTGTAATTTCTTCAACAATTTTTTTCCCTATTTTCTTTAACTTAGGTGTTCAAGCTATCTTCAACAATATTCTTCAATAATTCTTCTATTTAAGTTTCTTCGATCATTTCTTCTGTCAAAGTCTCTTCCTCATTATCAACATCAAATTCAATATCACAGTCGTCAAGAAGACTAACTATGTACCTCTTTCTGGGACAGATTTTGAAATTCCCGAAAAGGAAGTTTGGTTTTGGTAGTTTTGAACACAAGATACATTTGAAATAAAAAAATTATATTATACCTTTGTGTCTTATTAACAGAAACAAAATTCCCACGACTTTCCAATGATGCCATTTGGAGACCTTCACAATGGCCCGATGGTTCCATTTGGATTCATTAATATTTATAATGATTACATAAACAATCTTGTAAATATGAGCAAATTATAATGCAAATTATCAAATAAAAACAATATAAGAAGCAATTTAGTGCAATTACTGGTTCGATTACTCACCTTAGAATGATTTGAAATTTACGGTGAATTGATGATCGTTGTTTCACTACGAAGTTTTACATTGAAATGTCACTAACGTTTACGGATAGAATTGTCAAATAAATTAATGCAGCGTAGTAAGGTGAGGTAACGCAATACCGTTCGCCAAATCGTCATATGTAGTGTCCTTTGCAGCTAAAGCAGAAAACATCGCTATGATTCCAAATGGGATCATCTGACTGTAAAGGGATAAAAGTAAACATAAAATATTTTTTCTTCAAACGTCAAATAATGATGACATTACTTATCTAACTTGATCCTGTCAAAGTTTTATGTCTCCGCCGGCAGCAGTTTTTTTCCCATTTCTTTACGGTGAAGGGAAAAATGTTGTCATGGCAACAATATGAAACATATCACAAAGCAACAATACAAATGTCATTAACAACAATTAAACATCATTTTTATTTATAGTAATATTAAAAGTACAATTAGTTAATGAGGCATTTTCAAAATTGAAACCGTGCAAAAATGTTCCCGACTCTTGATACGCATTGGTAATTGTTGATGATACTGATGGTCGAGAACAACTTTCAGCAATCATTCCCGATATTGGCGAATCATGAGGGTTTAAAATTTTTTGAGCATTATCGTTCTTATTTCTTATTGAATCCTCTATATATCCTTCGACAACCGTGCTTGATTTCCAGCCCCCATGTCGTTTGAGGCATTCTAGATTTCCGCCTCCATCAATTAAAAGTGTTGCTGAAGTTCGTCGTAAAGAGTGACCCGTGTATGCGCTTGCATTGTTTAAATTTAAATAACTAGCTACTTTTTGGGCTACTGCGCTGATCGAATGTATTCCCATGATGCTTCGGTAATACTTTTTATTTTGGTACTTGATAAAAAATCGGTTTTCTGTGAAATTTTCAGGCCGGAGTGATGCATACTTTTTATACAGTTTAATGTAGTTTTGACCAATTATCGTAAAAGATCTAATTTGTCATATTTTACTCTCTGGTATTTTAATAATTATTACATTTTCTTTATCCTCAATGTCCACAGTCTTCATTTTTACCATTTCGTCGCATCGACAGGCGCCGGTAATCCCAATTAACAAAACAATCTGAAATATTTTTATAATTTAGTAGAGTATACTACATGCTTTGCAATATATTTTTTTTACCTTTAATCCTAAATACAACTTATCTGGCGCTTCAAACAAAAATTTATCAAACTCGTCTTTAGTGAAAACTTTAGACTTCTTTGCAGTATATCCTTCGCTTGTTTTTTTTTTTTCAGAAAAGCACGTAACTTTAAAAATTTGCTTATATCCACATTTTTTCTAATAACTAACTCGGATTTTATCATAGAGTATCACAGTGACCACATTGTAGAAGATTTCCATTTATTTTCATTTTCCATTATATTAAAATATGCCAGTAAAACGTCTTCGGTACCTTGCCGTACTCCCCTTGTATTGCACCACTCTTGGAAGTGCTTGTACGCTAACCGATACTTTATTCTGGACTTGGAGGGCCCCAAACGTGCTACTGCATCATTAGCCTCGGACTCAATTTCGTTTAGGTTTTCCATTTTCGCACTAAATTTGCGCTTGCGGTTGCAACAACAATAAGCTGTCTTTAATAATTGCAAACAACTGTCAAACAACTGTAACCAGGGAGACGCAAATCCCACCGACGACGACTTAATTATTTTAATTTCTAATATCTAGACGACTTTGATAGTTGTCACAGTTAATTTCGAGTAAAAGTAGCGTATGAATTGTACTATTTATGGTTGAAAATTGCTACGTTTGAAGAAAAAATAGTATACTTTATTCGGCATAGAAGCAACTTTTCTTGACTTGCCCTCTATTACGCGCCTCACTTCGTTCGGCGCGTAATATCGGGCGCGTCAAGAAAAGTCATGCTTCTCCGCCTCATAAAGTAATATACTATTGTTGGTAAACGTTTTTTTGTTCAAAAAAAGCAAAGTTCTATTGTTGCTTCAGATTTAATTTTTGGAAATTTGTGTAGAATGTAGATAAAATTAATTTCTACGATTCTCATGTTTTAAATAAAAATTTTGTTTAGAATAGTAATTGGAAATTTCGGATAAAATCAATTGTTAACAATTTAGAAGTAAATACAATTTTGCGATGACAAGGATACTGCAATATGATTCGTTGAGGTGAATGTGGAATTAAAGATGACGGGTTTTGAAAGAGCGGGGTTTTCACCAATACAACCTACAGGCTGTCACGGCTCTGGGTATGATAATGAAGGAAAATTAAGTAGGATTAATAGCTACCAAATATCAAGAGATATTACAGAAAAATTTACAGAGCATTGACTGCATTTCCCCAAGAGTTATGTATATAAATCTAAGATTAAATAGGAGATACAATCTGAAAATAATCCAGGTATATTTTCCAGGTATATTTTCCAGGTATAGTTTCCTTCTATGAGGAAATCGAAAGAGCAAAAAAGCAGGAACCGGCTCATTACAATCTGATAATGGGAGATTTTAACGGGAAACTCGGAAGGAAAAAAGACGAACAAGAAGTGGCAATCGAAAATTTTGGAATCGGAATAAGAAACGAAAGAGGCGAAATGCTTACCAACTTTCTACTGCAACACAAACTGTATGCAATGAACACCTTTTTTAAGAAGAAACAGAATAGAAAATGGACGTGGGCTTGTCCAGACGGAAGAACTAAGAGCGAATATGATTATATAATAACAGACAAAAAGCAATTTATTCAAGATGTCACTGTACTCAATAAACTATCAGTAGGAAGCGACCACAGACCAGTAAGAGCTAGAGTAACGATTAATCTACAAAAAGAAAGAGCAAAGATGATAAACAGTTGCAAACGCATAGTTTGGAATTCACCAAATCATCCAGAAGCATACATAAGAAATATAGCCGAAACTTTACAGAGTAACAATCCCAAACCTCTAAGTATCGACGTTCACAATAAATTAATAACAGACTCAATTAGAAACGCACAACTCAAATTTTGCAAGAAAAATGACACCAAAAGTGAAAAGATTAGCAAAGATACAAGGGCTCTCATGGAAATACGAAGAAACCTAAGCGAGAACGAAAAGGGAAACAAAGAAGAATATAAAAAACTAAATAAAAGAATTTCAGCGGAAATTAGAAAAGATGTAAGATATAATACTAATGTAATTACTCAAACAGTAGAAGAGAACAAAGGTTTAAAGATAATGAAAAGAAAACTTACGCAAAGTAAAAAAGAAATATACAAGCTGAGAGATAAAGACGGAAAGGCAACAACAGATAAACAAAATATTCTGAAAATAACTAGAGAATTTTATAAAGACCTCTATACCAGCCAAAGACCACAAGACAATTTCCCGACACGAGTAAAGACTCTCATAAATCAGGGATCGCAAATACTTTTACCCATTACTGTGTCAGAAGTAAGAGCAGCTTTAAAGGAAATGAAGAACCATCGATCGCCTGGTGATGATGGATTCGTTATCAAGGCAATAAAAGCAGGTGGAGAAATTTTATTAAAATCAGTAAGCGAACTGTTTACTAAATGATTACATGCGGGTACAATTCCAAAAGACTAGAACAATGCAGTAATAGTCTTGTTACACAAAAAAGGCGATATTACTAAATTAGAAAATTATAGACTCATCAGCCTCTTGACACATATGTACAAACTCTTTATGAAAATCTTAACAAAGAGGCTAACACCTAAACTTGATTTCTATCAGTCCAAAGAACAGGCAGGCTTCAGGGCAGGATATGGCACAAATGACCATTTGCATACCATAAAGATCTTAATAGAAAAGTGCATCGAGTACAACATACCACTGGTTCTTGCAATTGTCGATTACGAGAAGGCTTTTGATTCTGTAGAGTTTGAAACAATACTGGAAGCCCTAAATCAAAGCCGAATAGATTACAGGTACACGACACTAATCAAAAACATCTATCAGAACGCTACATCAAGTATACGACTGCACGAAGACACAGAAAAATTCAGCTTAGGTCGAGGAGTTAGACAAGGAGACAATATTTCACCAAAATTGTTCACGGCAGCTCTAGAGTCAATATTTAAGGGTACTCAATGGCAAGATATGGGCATCAATATAGATGGAGAAAGATTAAATCACCTAAGGTTTGCAGATGATGTTGTATTAATCGCAGATAACTTACATGATACAGTTTCTATAATGCATTCGCTTAAAAGTCAGTCTGAAAGAGCAGGATTAAAGATAAACTTATCAAACATCTCGTAATGAGTGGAAATATAACTATTGACAATAATACCATACAACAAACAGACACTTACAAATATCTGGGACACGAAATCAAAATAAGCAGAGACAATCAAATACATGAAATACAGAGGCGAATAGGTATAACATGGGCAGCATTTGGCAAATTAAGCCATATTCTAAAAAGTTCAATTCCCATGTGTCTCAAGCGAAAGGTTTATAACCAATGTGTTTTACCTGTACAAACTTATGGAGCAGAGACTTTAACACTCACGCAAAAATCTGCGAATAAACTTAGAGTTACACAAAGAGGCATGGAACGTGCAATGCTGAACGTGAGCCTTCGAGACCACATAACAAACCAACAAATCAGGCGAAGATCAGGAGTTCAAGACGTCATCGAAAGAACCACGACGCTTAAGTGGAACTGGGCAGGGCACTTAGCCAGAACACAAGATGGACGGTGGACAAGACGTATTATGGAATGGAGGCCCAGAAATTATAAAAGAAGCCGAGGACGACCACCGACTAGATGGACCGATGACATTAAATGTGTAGCGGGAAACTGGCTACAAGCGGCCCAGTGTAGAGAACACTGGAAAGAACTGAGGGAGGCCTATGTCCAGCAGTGGACGCGATTGGCTGATTGATGATGATGATGAAATATCAAGAAGCATGGGGTTACTGATTTATATATTTTATCGTTAAGATATCAATAATGCAAATATTCTAAATCATTTTAACGTAGACAATATGTCGGACATTTTAGTACTTTAATGATTTTTAAAGTTTATCACAGTAAAATTCAGACATTAGTGAATTCTTTCTGGTGTAGTGCGGTCACATGTTGACACAAACATACTACTGAAAACATTTTTCGCATAGTCCCCAAAGAGCAATGTCTTCCTTTATGTGTAAAAACTTTTTAATGGATGCGAATTTTTTGCTATAAATTTCTTTATAAGGATGCACGGCTGCGGCTCCGAAAACATTTTCGGTAAATTAAGTAGAGCACTCTTTCAAAACACAGCAGCGTCTAATCAAATTAGGTCAGAGTTAAAACAACATTTTTTAAAACTTACTTCGCTATTCGTGATAGTTTATTACGTTGTGCTGAGCAGGCGATGGTGCCGATGATACGGAACAAGAATGGAGTATTTTCTTTTTGGGAGACAAATTTGTTTCCAGAATATGTTTTCCTAAATATATCGAAATAAGTGGTGTTGTGAAGTTTAAAATAAATGGAAGTCTTTTATAATGTAGAATATTTTGTTATCTATTATGAGTTTATCACTTCTAGTTGATTCAAATATCTAAAAAGTTTTAAACAAAGCAATAATAATATACGTTTATTCAAATCAATAAGTATTACATTAATTTACAATTTCAATTTCAGTTTACTTACAGTAACATAAACGTAAAAAAAAGTCTTTAAAGCATTAAAATGCTTGTTGACTTAATCTGTCTAATATTAACAGGTTTAATGTTTTTTTTTTACAAATTATTATTTCGTTTTTACAGTTTCTAATCTAATCTAATTTGTTTCGTTTTTTTTATCTAGTATAATTTAAATTTATTAAATTGTTACACAACTCCCTTTTTTTTTACCCAAGCCTTAACTAATTTTTTATACAAATAAAAATTTTTGATATTTTTAAAATTTATGGGCAATTGTATATTCTTGGAGCAAAATATTTAATTGACCGTTGCGTGATTGTTTTTGAAGTATGAACACATTCATCATTCAATTTTCTTCTTGTTTCATAATTTGACACTTTTACTTTAAGAGGTATTTTATCTTTATGAATATTTCTAAGTAGCTCTAAGCAGTACAATTGCCGAACATCAAGAACCTGAGTTTCATGAAAAAGTTGGTCTGAGGGATATGTTTTTCGTTTTCCATATATTAGTTTAAGAAACCATTTCTGAGTATTTTGAAGGGTCACCAGATGGCAATCAGCTACGCCACCTAATCCTAAAATCCCATATACAAGATGAGATTGTACTAAAGACAGGTAAAGCATTTTAAGCTGTTCAACATCTAAAAACTCTTTTAAATAGCGGAATTTTGCTAACAGTCCTCGTATTTTTTTTATAAAATTTTTTATTTGAAAGTCCGATTTAAGGTGCCTGTCAATTAAAACTCCTAAATATTTTATGTATTCTGCTTTAAATATTTATTGTTTTTTATTTATTTTTAATGAATTAAAAGTTGGCAGAGAATTTTTATATATTGCAAAAGGTATATATTTAGTTTTTTCGTAATTTATTGTGAGTTTATTTATTTGCAACCATGTTTTTATAACTTTGAAGTCTTGTTCAACTATAGTTTTAAGATCTTCCCAATTTTCGGCCTTATAAAAAATTGCGGTGTCATTAGCAAAGCTTATTGTTTCCATCAGTTTTTAGTTTAAGCATGTCATTAACATAGAGTGTAAATAGTAGAGGGCCTAAAACGGTCCCTTGCGGTACGCCATAATTAATTACTTCAGGATCACTTTCGACACCATCAATTTCTACAAATTGTTTTCTGTCTGTTAAGTAACTTTTTAGTAATGTCAAAACGCGTCCTCTCAGACCATACTTCTCAAGTTTCTCTAACAAGATCCCGTGAGATATCGTGTCAAACGTCTTAGAGAGATCGACAAATATTCATAAACTACGTTTATTAGACTCAAAAGCTTCTGATATTTGTGATGTTAGTTTACAAATAGCATCTTGTGTAGATTTTCTTTCTCTAAAACCGTATTGACAATCCGATATTATACTAAACCTATCCAAAAAACTCACTAATCTATTTTTTAAAATTTTTTCAAATATTTTGGAAAAAACAGACAACAAAGATACTGGTCTGTAATTAATCACGTCTTCTTTATTTCCTTTTTTAAACAGAGGTTTGATTTTACCTATTTTTAGACATTCTGGAAAACAACCATCCTGAAAACATGCATTAATGAGAAAAGTTAAAGGAGTAATAATTTCTTCCTTAATTTGTTTGATGGTTTCTGTCTTGATCCCATCCCAGCCAGGAGATTTTTTGTGTTTTAAAGATTGTATTGCATTTACCACTTCTTTTTGGTCAACGAGATACATGTACATGCTGCTTTCTATCCTATCTATGTCCTCAATCTGTTCATTACAAATGGGTATTTTTTGTGCATACCTTTGTCCCAATGTATTAAATGTGTATTAAATTTATTTGCAATTTCTATTGTCAATTATTTTTTCTCCTGTTTTGGTTTTAATCGATTCAATTTTTGTATTTCCTTTTATTTTTCCACACAATGAATTAATTACATTCCAAAGTGATGAAGAAGAGGTCTTATTTTTTTCAATTCGTTGTTTTGTATAATTTCTTTTTGCAGTTTTAACTAAGTGTCTTAATTTATTTTTATAGTCTGTATATCGTTGTTTTTTTAAGTTATCTGAGGGATCTTGGATTAGCTGATCATACAATCTGTGTTTTTCCTGTACAGACTTTAAAAGTCCCCCTGTCATCCAATCTTTTTTAAAAGTGGTTTTTAGATAATTTCCTTTTAAATTAATTGTATTTTTGTTTATTAAATTTAAAATTTTGTCAATGAAAAGTTTTACCGCTTCATTTTTATTTGTTTTATTGTAAATATCCAACAACTGTTCCTGCTTCAAATTGTTTCTTAGTTTTTGTAGTTGATGTACTTCTTTATTATTATTTTGTTTTCTTTGGTTTTGGTTAGAGTAGGAATGGAAACTGCGATTGGATAATGATCTGAAGTAGTATTATTTTCAAATATAAATGAAGTTATGTTAGTGTAATCAGCAGGTCTTTTTATAAAGAAATGGTCTATACAAGTTTGACTTCTAGGTCTAGTTGTTTTATTTATATAAGACAAAAAATTTTGTGAAGCTAGAATATTCTGGTATTCTTCAGTGAGTGATATTCTTCAATCACTACTAGCTTTACATAAATGAATCGAAAAAAAAATCGTGTAGATTTGGGTGATACGTTTGGTTGAGGATTACCGTAGCCAAACATCGAAGAGATTAAAAAAAAAACTGATTATGGATTCATATAACTAATATACATTTTTTTATTTTTCATTTGTTCATAGACTACGATTCAGGTCATGTGAGTTCGGATTTTCTTTTCCAAATTCGTAATGGTTTTCGTTGTTCGTTTTTGTTATGGGAAATATGTTGTATTTATGGAAATATGTTATGGGATATATGTTGTACAGTTTAAGTTGGAGTTAAGATCTTGACGGGTAAAGAGCTTGGTGTATATAATGTGTATGTGTATAATCTTTAAAAAACCGGTACATTTTGTTTGTGGAAAGGTGAATTCAATCAAATGCAAATGTGACAAATCATGAATGTGTTGCTTGTGTGAATCCATTTCAAATAGGTTAAAGAAATAATAGATAAGACTTACTCATAATCAGTTTAATTTAACTATCCAGACGACCGCGCTTTCTACAATATGAAAAGCATTTTCAGGTCTGTCGATACAAACTTAATTAAATGCTGAAATAATAAAACCCATACTAGGGTGCTGTCTTATAAAGATAAACTAAGATAAATGATATAAATTACAGTAATTATGCCAATATTACATGTCTGTGGTTTTTCTAAAAAATGTACCATGTACCAAAAATTTATCTACTTATTGCTCTAGTTTCCATACTAACATAGAACTAAAATAAAATATTTACACATACCATGACAGATAACTCACTCGAACCAACAATAGTTTTTCAAAGAAATTTTGTAACTTTATTATAGATTTTGATTACAACTGTGCATATTTAATTACCAAATAATCACTTAAGTTTGTTCTGTAATTTTGACTAAATTAAGTTAGTTATAATAGAAAATTTATTTCAATTATTCAGATTGTTACACTTAAATTTAAGTATTTATTGATTGTTAAAAGTATGCCAATATTAAACATAATAACTTCCTTTTTATATTTAAAAATTTAAAGCCATTCATTAATATCTGCTTAGTTAAAAAAAACTGGTAAACTTAACTTACAGTACTGAGAAATAGAAGAAGAACTGTCACACCTTAACCTACATTAGCTTGTCAAATTTACCTCTAAAATCTAATTTACAACAAAAAAACTCATTGTCTTCAAGTCAGAGATGTAGTGCTTTTAAACCCCCTTTTTAAAATTTAATGTCTGTTTTGTCCTTTTTAAGTGTGTTCTGTTTGTCCCTAAGTGTCCTTAATTGTTTTAGTTTTAATAATTTTACATACTGGACTTTACAATCATTTGCCATATAACAGTAAGTTAATTGAACTTTATCAAAGAAATTTGATAATTACAAGTTAAAAAATTTGCACACCCACACAATTGTACATCTAATTTCATTCATTGTCATACAACTGTCACCTTAATAAAATTTCAATAAATAACACACATTTCATAAATATATTTCTTGAATAAATATAAATATCTTAACTTTAACTTAAAGAATTAAATAATACAGAACACCACTTTCATTTAAAAAACAATCACATTACACCTATTTTCTACCTCATTGGATAAAATTTATCTCCTCAAGAAACTTTTCCGTTTATTGTCAAACAATTACAATAGTAAAAACTGAAGTTCTACATTCAGCAATACAGGATAGTTTGAACTATGTTCTTCCAAACCATTGATTAATAGTGTACCGGCATATAAGTAATGTTTTGTTCATTTACTAATTTATTAGTAGGAGAAATATATGAGTATTTAGGAGAATGCTATAAAGGGTCTTATAAATAACAAAACACCAGGCAACGATAACGTATACGGGGAAGTATTGAAAATGCTGTGCGAAACAAACAGTCAATTTCTAGACTCACTCGTCAGACTCTTTAACAATATTTATAACAGCGGGGAGTTTCCTGAAGACTGGCTAGACTCAACTTTTGTTGCCATACCGAAAAAACCAAAAGCAAAGTCTTGTGATCAACATCGGATGATAAGTCTAATTAACCACATTTCGAAGGCATACACCAAGGTTATTTACAACAAAATAAGCAAAATATGCGAGGATAACATTGAAGATTCGCAGTTTGGGTTTCGGAATTCTCTTGGGACAAGAGAAGCACTTTTTAGTCTACAGATACTCATCCAGCGCTGCAGAGATATGAACAAAGACGTGAACATATGCTTTATAGACTACGCAAAAGCATTCGATAACGTAAAGCACGAGAAAATAATTGAAGTTCTCCATAAGATCGGAGTCGACTACAGAGACATTCGAACAATAGCGAGTCTCTATTGGGGTCAAACAGCTAAAGTGAAAGTAGGATCTACATTGACCAATAAAATTAAGATCAAGAAAGGGGTACGACAGGGCTGTATCTTGTCTCCAATTCTCTTTAATATATACTCAAAAGAAGTATTTAACATAGCGCTGGAGGAAATCACAAAAGGCATAAAGATAAATGGAGAAATAATTAATAACATAAGGTACGCTGATGACACTGTGATTCTAGCAAGTGGCATGAAGGAACTGAGTTGCCCAATGAGTAAGATACAAAAAACAAGTGCACAATACGGACTCAGACTAATTATCACAAAAACCAAATGGATGTTAGTAAGCAAAACCCAACAACCACCACAGCAACTGATATTAGACAATGAAAGAATTGAACACGTGGATTCGTACATCTACTTGGGAACAACAGTTAACTCAAATTGGGATCAAGCGAAGGAAATACGTATAAGAGTAGAAAAGGCAAGAGCATCGTTCACTAGCATGAAGCAAATTTTCACCTCTAAAAGCCTCACCCTACCTCTCAAAATTCGACTTCTGAAATGTTATGTATTTTCCCGGTTTTGTTATATGGAATGGAGGCGTGGATAATGACCGCAACATTGATGAAAAAAGTAGAGGCCTTCGAAATGTGGGCTTACCGACGCATATTACGTATATCCTGGACTGAGCACGTGACCAACGAAGAGGTACTACGCCGGATAGGTAAAGAGAGAGAGGTAGGAATAAGTATAAAGAAAAGAAAGTTGGAATACTTGGGTCACGTTATAAGACATAATAAAGATAGAGTACTACAGCTTATCGTTCAAGGCAAAATAGATAGCAGAAGGGGTCCATGGAGGAGAAGACACTCGTGGCTCCAAAACTTGCGGCAATGGTTCGGATTGTCATCTGCTGAACTATTCAGATCTGCCGTAAACAAAGTCAAAATAGCCATGTTGATTGCCAACGTTCGGAACGGACAAGGCACATGAAGAAGAAGAAGAAGACTCATTTATTACAATTCAATATACTATTTTTATACCAATTTGTGGGTCTTACTTTATCTGCTTAAGCAGTTTATTCATTTTTTAGAAAAACCACAGGTACGTAATATTGGCATAATTACTGTAATTTATATCATTTTTGTTTATCTTTATAAGACAACACCCTAATATGGGTTGTATTATTGCAGCATTTAATTAACTTTGTATCGACAGACCTGAAGATGCTATGAAAGCAAGAGTGAGCTAACCAACATTTTGTTGATAATTGAGTTATAGATTGCAATCACTTGTTTTAAAACGACACAAACGACCTAAAGTTTTAAAGCAAAACCGGTTTTACCAACATTTCCGTACATTATACCATAAATATCTCCAGTAAGGTGATTTTGCATTATAGAAAATAACAAAAATTTGAAAACACGAATGGGCTAAAACACGAAGTTATGGAATAGGCCAAAATTGTTCTCCAATACATAAATACGTAAAATAATGCAAGAGTGGGCTAACCATCCTCTTTGTAGCATAGACCGGTTTTAACTGCTAATCAAGGGTATGTATCACACAATCTAATATTCCAGTAAATAGATGTTTGTGTTAAGGTGGAAATTAGACTGTGTACTACAGTCCCTTTCTTTTTTGATTCCATGCACCAATTACGGATTCGTGCAAAAGATGTGATTTGTATAACAATATAATAAGGTTCTCAACAGTTTAAGCAGAAAAACGTGAATTTGAAGTAACACTTGAGGTTCACCAACGAGAAGAAGAATTTCGTTTTACGTCTTAATTTCCGTTGTGTTTTGTTTATTCCAACTTATGCGATGAATTTTAAAACATAATTGCTCATTCTCGTTAGAATGGCTGCCAGGGGCAGATATTTTAACTTGAGTCCAAATTTTTCATGACATTTGTAATATCCTTTTGTTCTTCGTCCTAAGTTATGGAAAAGAATTATAGTAGTGGTTAAAAGTAGCAATTTAATTGTCATTGCAGTCCAATTCTACCTGTCCCAGTTTTTTTTAAGGAGAAAAGTTTCGAGTTTTGTGTTCAATGCCGACTTAATAGTCAGTCCAATTCGCAGTGTGATATGCATTCCTTCTGTTCGTGTGTTCGTGTCCAAAGAGTTTAACCCCAGTTATAGTTGCAGTTATGGTTCCAGAAAATGTAATGTGTGATCAAGTGAAATTCAGGTAACTTTTTGTGTATTAATTAAAGTAAAGACAGACATTTTTTTTAATAATTATAATAATTGCTTTCGTTAAAATTTAAAGGATTTGTAATAGTTAATAAATTGTAAAATTTTAGGGTTTAATTTTAGCTGTTAACGTCAAAGTTTTAAATACACATTTTAAATTTCCTCACGGATTTTAAAGATTTAAACAGTATTAAACAGATAAATTAATCCACCGACGAGTTAAAAATACGAAGAAATTCCCACTCAGGTAGCCTACGAGTAAACATTACCGTGCCTTATCGGTAATAATCGATTTCTACCAGTTTACGAACCAGTAACAATTATGTGAAAATTCGAATTATTTTGTGTGTTATGGAAACAGCAATTATCATTGAACTATAATATTATTATATTCAACTGACCGAAAACTGCAGATACAGGTAACTGTTATATCACTATTTTTTACCCACAGTGTCCTACTAGGACGTCTGTTCCAATATTAAAAATTAAGTGAAGTGTTTTTGGTATCCAGGAACACTCACAATAATGAACCCAAATCCAAAACTCATAACTCCACAAGTCCACCCCACAAAATCATATGTCGCTGCTACTTTATCCAAACCTCCACCTCCTACTTTCCCACGGAAGGAGCAAGCCATTTTAATACACGCTATTCCAAATACTGTTTTATTTGACTATGTTAAAGCTATAGGAGACATTGTAATCCCAAAAAATATTACCTTTGCATCACGTATCCCAAATAACCGCATCTGTATTTATCTTTCCTCGCCTACAGTTGTTGATAACCTTCTAAAAACACATCAAAATATCTCTATCAACTCTACAGTAGTTCCCATCAGAAGACTTATCACCCCAGCTAAACGCCTTCTTATATCTAACGTATCTCCTTCAATTCCACATTCCATAATTGAGAAAGCCCTTAAAGATATTGGATTACAGCTGGTCTCTCCTGTGTCATTTGTGAAATGTGGTGCACTCGGAGAAGGTTATGCACACATAATGAGCTTCCGAAGAGTAACGTATATTATCCCCGATAAGGAGAACTTTTCACTAGATAGTAACTTCGTTATTACATACGAAAACACTCCTTATAGAATATTTATTTCTACGGATAAATTGCATTGTTTTTTATGTAAAGAGGTCGGACATACCGCTGACTCATGTACCAATAATACAACTACTTTTTCTCAAACTGAACTACCCCATCTAGAGCCCTCTTCATCTGAAACTACTGATATAATTTCTGACGTAAGCACTCCTGATCAATTAGACCTAACTACCCCAAACTGCACAGAAACCCCTACTGACATAGATACTGAAACTATACTCCCATCAATTCCACCCACAAAAAGACAAAAAAGAGCTATATCAACAGACAGCAATTCTGATATTCCTTCTCTTTTATCTTCAGCAAGTACACCCGAACCACCGTCTAACCAAATGTTTCCTCCGTTATCCACAAAAACAAACACTGTCTCCAAACCTCACAAGAAAAAAACAAAAACTACAAAATCAGAGGAACATATTCTAAC
The DNA here is from genome assembly GCA_918026665.1 of Diabrotica balteata. Lineage (NCBI taxonomy): Eukaryota > Metazoa > Arthropoda > Insecta > Coleoptera > Chrysomelidae > Diabrotica > Diabrotica balteata. Next base: position 41,397,429 of record OU898277.1, read on the forward strand.
AGCTAGTTCACTACAATCCGTAGCGGCCATTTATGAAAATAATCCATCTGGTCTAACTTTGACCGAGACTCAGTTTATTGCTTTCCTAGAAAATACACATGGTAATCCTAGTCCACTTAATGAAGCTTTTGTGTTTACTTCAAATATTGAAGGACTCTTACACGACATAACAGTTCTCCATTCAGAAACTAAGGAAAGATCCCTTAAAAATCGACTTACCAGACTTCAAAAGAAAATCAAAAGACAGTTAAACTCAGATGACTCTGATAATATCAGCGTCTCATCTGAACTTCTAACCGATAATGAAACCAATACCCTCCTCTCCCAACAGCCAGAACAACCATCTCAGTTGACCCTTTCCCCTTCAACTCAAGCTTCACCTTCAATTTAATCCAATGGAATTGCGATGGGTTCTTTCCCCGTATTGAAAGAATCCAACAACTAGTGACAGAAAAACAACCTGATATCATATGTCTACAAGAAACAAACTCAAAAATATCTAAGCTTCCCACATTAAAAAAGTTCGAAGGATACCATTATATCAGAACTAATTGTAACAGAGCCAGTGGTGGGACATCTATTTTTATTTCCAGTGAAATATATTCATCCCATCTCCTCATCACCACGGAACTCGAGGCTATAGCCGTAACTACTTGGTGTCCAAATAAACTTACGATATGCAGTGTATACATTCCTCCTAACTACCCTCTTCAAGAAATCGAAATTCTAAATCTTATCTATCAGCTCCCCGCTCCATATATTCTAGTAGGTGACTTCAATGCTCATAACTTTATGTGGGGGTCAAACCACACTAATAGCAAAGGTAAAACTATAGAAAACGTTATCAATTGCACAGGCTCCTGTCTACTAAATACAGGCTCTAATACGCATTTGAACTTTTCCTCTGGCACATTTTCGGCTATAGATCTTAGTTTTAGCGACCCAAAAACATATACTTCACTATCTTGGAAAACTTCAGATGATCTTTATGACAGCAACCACTTTCCAATATTTGTATCATCTGATAGCTCCAACCATGAACAAACTATAACCAGAAACTTCTGGCGACTAAAAAATGCCGACTGGAATGACTATACTTCACAAACAGATAACACCTTACCTTTTCTATCCCTATCCGACAATATTAACAATAATCTATTATTAATCACCGATTCCATACTTAAAGCTGCAAATTTGCACATAGGCAAAAATAATATTTCACATAAAAGAAAGGCAGTACCTTGGTGGAATACATCTTGCCAAACCGCAACAGAACAACAAAAATTAGCTCTTAAAAATTACCGTAAAAACAAAAATCTGGAGAATCTCATTGAACTAAAGAAAACCAGAGCCAAAGCCCGATTTATTATAAAACAAAGTAAAAAATCATCTTGGAGAGAATATGTATCTTCCATTAATTCAAGAACCAATCCGGTGGATCTTTGGAAAAAGATTAGACAAATCCAAGGAAACAACACCAACCTCAAAATCTCTAGCATTGCTGTAAATAGCACTACAATCACTGACAATCAAGAAATCGGCGAAACCTTAGCAAAGCACTTCGACAATAAATTTAAAAGTAAAATAGATACCTCCTTACGAAATCCATTACCTAACGCCCCACCTTGTTCCTCACCCGATACAATAATGGACATCACACATCTTAATTCTCCCTTTCTTTTTGAAGAACTAGTATCAGTTATTGAAACCTGTAAAAACAATGCCGCTGGTCCTGACGACATTCCTTACATATTTATCAAAAAGCTCTCCAATTGTAGCCTACTCAAAATACTTGAGATGTATAATTTAATCTGGTCATCTAACCAATTTCCCAAACAATGGCAAACCTCTATCGTAATACCCATTAAAAAGCCTAACCTAGATCGTTCCTTGGCCAACTCTTATAGGCCTATATCACTAACTTGTACGATGTGCAAAATATTTGAAAAAATGATTAATAAAAGACTTCTATGGTTCATTGAAAAACATAAGATATTCGCTAGTGAACAGTCAGGATTTCGTCGAAACCGTTCAACCCAAGACAACCTTGTAATCCTCCAAACTCATATATCAGAAGCCTTAAACAAAAAACAAGAAGTCGTAGCTGCCATATTTGATATTGAAGGTGCTTTTGATACTATAAGTAGGCAATGTTTAATAAACAAACTTATCCTTCTTAATATTAATGGTAATATATTTAACTTCATACAAAATTTTCTATCTTCTAGATCGTTCAGAGTCTCTGTCAACGGTATTTTATCTTCTACTTATACTCAAACTGATGGCGTACCTCAGGGATCGGTACTAAGTCCTACACTTTTTAATCTAGCAATAAGTGATTTATGCTCTCATCTCATTTCCCCTATTAAACAAATCATGTATGCTGATGATCTAGTAATTTACTGTCATGGACAAAACTCTTTTACCACCTCGAAGCTTATTCAAGCTGCTGTTGACACACTTTTAAAAAAAACTAGTGACATGGGGTTATCTTTATCCTATGTAAAATCTAAAATTATAAACTTTAGTAGACGTCCCCCTTCTCCATCTCCACTTATTTTGATTAACAATGTCCCTATTCCTGTTGTTAAACAATGCAAAATTCTCGGATTAACGTTTGACGCACGACTAACTTGGAAGCAACATATATTTGCAATAAAAGGAGAAACGTGCAAAAGACTAAACATAATAAAAACTTTATCACATCATTATTGGGGATCTGACGAAAACTCACTTCTTAAAATATACAGATCACTAATACGTTCCAAGCTAGATTATGGTTGTCACATATATATATCCGCCTCCAAAACATATATTAACCTTCTAAACTCAATTCACAACACAGCCCTTCGTCTTTGTATTGGCGCTTTTCGATCTAGTCCTATAGATAATCTTTATTGCGAAGCTAACGAACCTCCTCTTTATATAAGACGAAAACAACTGCTACTCTCTTATGCAGCATCGGTATCAGCTAACCCCTCTAATCCAGTGCATCCCTTATTTGTAATGTCCACATACAATTTACACAATACCAATTCCTTACCACCAATAAAACCTATTCCACTAATTTTAGCACAGACACTTAATGATATCTCTCTTACACATACCCTCCTCTTTATCCCCCTATATCTCCTCCTTGGATCATCTCCACGCCCAAATTTAACACCTCGCTCACCAACTTCGATAAAAATAAACATCCGAAAGAGATCATTATAAATGCATTTAAAGACATTATATGTACAAATAGTTACGACCTAATATTATACACGGATGCCTCAAAAAATGACACAGGAGTAGGCTGCTCTGTCACAACCTCTCATTCATTAATTAAATCATCACTTATACCATCCGTTAGCAGCGTTCATACTGGCGAATTATTTAGTATATTGCAAGCTTTCAACCACATATCTCCACTTAATAAGCAGGTTGCCATATGCACAGACTCTTTAGCATCAATCCATTCTATCAAAAATATATTTAACCGATCATCCAATCGTCCAAAAGATCCTAGACTCTTACCAAATTATCTTGTCCCAAAACATAACAGTTACCATAATTTGGCTGCCATCTCATATTGGTATAGAAGGCAATGAAACTGCAGATCACTATGCTAAACTTGCTACAGCATCACCTGAAATCACCGATAAAATTCAAATTTGTAAGGACCTAAAATTATATACTAAAAGAAGAACCAGACTCCTTTGGCAGCAGCATTGGAACTATAACCGTTCGATCTTACACGAAATACAACCGTCAATAACCAGTCAGCCTACATTTGACTATTCAGCCCTGTCAAGACGAGATCTCATTGTGATAAGACGACTTCGGATAGGACATTCAAAACTCACTCACGGCTACCTAATGTCCTCTAGCATCCGTCCCTCCTGTCAAAGCTGCCAATCATATTTGACAATCAAACATATTCTCACTGAATGCCATCAACATTCGGCCAGAAGATTACAATACAAACTCAAAAGTGAAGTACGAGATATCCTAAGCGACCCTGACCAAATAAAAGCTGTGCTACAATTCCTTAGAGATGAACACTTATATCAAAAAATATAATTAGATTTTAATTTAGACATTGTGTAACATATTATTATCATTCCGTATTATTGTAACATATTCTTAATGTAACATTTATTGTTTGTATAATGAAAACTCATGTTATAGTACCTGTGTAAGTGGCCATAGCAGCCGAGCACGTTAAAGTCGAAATAAAAAAAAAAAAAAAAAAAAAAAAAAAATTTTAGCTGTTAATTTATTTGTTCAGTTTTTTTAAATTTAATTTTAATATATGACAGCTAGTTTAATTATTGTTTTTATTAGTTTGTTTCGGTTAAAAAAAGGTTAACCTCTAGGATACTTATTTTTAAAATATATTTCTTTGTTTGCCATAATTTCTTTCTGTATTATATTTGTGACTATTAATATAGTGTTTTTATATTGTCTATTTTGTAACTGTTTGTGGTAAGACACAATGAATTTTAAATTTTTTCTTAACATTTTGTTTATATTGTTACGATTTTAAATGTTATGGCATATAGAACTGTAAATATTTTATGACTAATTCTTTTTTATTGATTCTCGTAATTTGTAGGTCAAAATATACCTGAGCTTCGCTACCAGTTGTTTACAGAAATCTCTAGACACTAATTTTAGTGAGTCATCTACGTCTCGAGGTTGAAAAACGAGTCGAGCGCCTTCACCAAAATACGAGATTATTCAGGAAGCTTGCCGAAAGTTCCAGATGACAACAGTTGTGTATATAAATGAAATATTTTTGTATTTAAGTCAGTCATAAGAAGATCGGTAAACGCGATATTTAAATGTAACGAAACGTGAAATAAATACATTTGTAAAGTTATTTAATAAATTAGTAATTAGCTATCGTGAGTTTTAATAAATTAGAATATAGACAATAAATTAGAATAAAGACAAATAAATTAGAACTAAATAAACTTCACAGTGGTGCAGAAGTGGGATTGTAGATAAATTTAATTTGATTTTTGAAAAAGACTTTTGAACTTTTGAAAGGTATTGTTCGTCGGGAACATCCGCGTAGTCCAGTAGTGATCGTTGTACGAAAGAACATTTAAAAAGTACGTGTGTGCCTGACCAAAGATGCTGCTAGTAGAACTTTCAGTGAAACAGTTGCGTGAGCAACTAGAAGAACGCGATAAAGACTGCAGCGGGTCCAAGAAGATCCTCCAAGAACGACTGAAGACTGTTCTCAACAAGAATGGAGACGACCCAGAGACATTCCAGTTCCAGTCAGCAGAAGAAGCCGTTTTAACGAAAATAATTGATGGAAAATTCGAGACTGTTTCCAAAAGATTCGATGAAACGTCACAAATGATTGAAGAATCTTCGAAACAAAATGATAGTAAATTTGAGAACGTCTCGCAAATGATTGAGGAGACCTCTAAAAAAAATGATGATAAATTCGAGAACGTTTCCAAAAGATTGGATGAAACGTCTCAAATTATTAAAGAAGTAGGTAGACAAAACGACGAGAAACTCGAAAATGTGTCTAGAAGATTCGACGAGAAATTTGAAAATGTTTCTCAAATGATGGAAGAAACTTCTAAAAAGAATAATGAGAAATTTGAAGAAGTCTCTAAAACATTTGATAAAGTTGAAGAGAAAATCAAACAGTTAGAGACCATGATAACTAACACAAGAGTGCTACCACCAATTAATACGGTAGCTTTAGATCCGGTAGAGATAAAAGAAGACGAGACAAAATGTAAGTTGGAAACACGGCCGAAATTTGAAGGAAGTGGAAGTTCCGTTCATGTCAAAGTCCCAACTTTCGACGGAAAATCATCATGGAACAACTACATGAAACAGTTCGAATCAGCTGCAAGAGCGAATGGATGGTCTGAAAAAGAGAAGGCTGTAAACCTGACTATCGCTCTTCGAGGAGATGCCTTAGATGTGCTCCAGACCATAGCCGTAGAGGAGACGGATGATTTCGAACAACTGAAGAAGAGGTTAAATATGCGATATGGCCACGAACACTTGGAGCATGTATATCAGTCGCAGCTCAAAAATCGAAGACAAAAGAAAGATGAGGCTCTTCAAGAATATGAAGTAGATATCGCCAGATTAGTGCGATATGCTTATCCAACAGCTCCCGAAGACATGATGGAAAAGTTGGCCGTTCAAACGTTTATTGATGGTCTTCGTGATCATGAGATGCAAAGAACACTACGATTAGCTCGTCACAAGACGCTGGTTGATGTCTTATCCGCCGCCCTCGAATACGAGTCAGCTACGCAGGCCTCTGGCGGTTACAGTAAAGTTAGGACTGTAAAAGAGGAAGAAGATGAAGATAAACTGAACCAGCTCGTTAATATGATGAAAAGCATGACATACAAGAAGACGAAGACCATAAGATGCTGGAATTGTGGCGAAATAGGACACGTACGAAGTTCATGTAAGCATCCTAGGTACGACACAAATCAAGAAACTCACCATCAGGAAAACTAGAACGGGTCGGCCTTAGGGGGGCAGCTTCGACCCAGAACTTTTCCAAAGACCCTCTCATACTAATAGCTTCTTTGAAATGTCGTGAAGATAGTGTATATGTAGATGGAGAAATAAATGGTAAAAAGCATACGTTGTTGGTGGATACGGGAGCGACCAGAAGCATTATTCGCCCGACAGTTATAAACAGCCGTAAGAAACTGTTACCAACGAGGTTGCGACTGCGGACCGCTACAGGTGAAAATGCTAACATTCATGGAGAAATCCAGGTACAATTAGGAATTGGAGCAGAAAAGTTCGTCCATACTGTTATAGTTGCTGACATCGAAGAGGATGTTATATTAGGAATGGACGTAATGAATACGCATGGATTCCAATTGGATTTTAAAAATAAAGTAATCAAAGTTGGTAACGAGGAGGTATTTCTCCATCCACATGATGACAACACTATGCAAGCAGCCGTTAAAGAAGATACAGTCGTGCCTGCGAGAAGTGAAACAATCATAGTAGCGCGGCTACAGGGAATTGTGGACGAAGGGTCACCTGTTATGATGGAGCCTTGGAACCATGACGACGAAGTTGGCCGTGGAATCATAATTGGAAAGGAATTGGTGACCTCAGCTAAAGAAATTCCTGTTAGACTTATCAATGTCAATGACTACCCAGTGACCATCAAGAAAGAGACAAAAGTAGGAACTTGTGTACCTGTGACATCCATAATCCGTCAGACGATAACGTCTGATAATTCCAACGACAAATTTGATCAAATGGTTGCAGTTGCTGGACAGTCTCTGAATCAGATTGAGAAAAGGAAATTAAGGGAATTTCTTCGGCAGTATCGTGATATTTTCGTACCGAAAGGAGGAAAGACGGGAAGAACTACCGTTGTTAAGCATAGAATTGATACTGGTAATGCTAAGCCAATTCGTCAAACAGCTCGACGATTACCACAGGCGAAAAGAGAGGAAGCTGAAACGATTGTTCAGGAAATGAAGAAAGACGGGGTGATAGAACCTTCTACGAGCCCATGGGTCTCTCCGGTAGTCCTGGTTAAGAAGAAAGACGGAACAACGAGGTTCTGTGTGGATTACCGTTTGCTGAACAACGTTACCAAGAAAGATAGTTATCCTCTGCCTCGGATTGATGACACATTAGACACATTGGCTGGAAGTAAATTATTTTCTACTTTGGATTTGAAGTCTGGATACTGGCAGGTAGAAATGGACCCGGTAGATAAAGAAAAGACAGCCTTCACCACAGGATCTGGATTATGGCAATTCAACGTTATGCTATTTGGACTTTGTAACGCTCCTGCGACATTTGAGAGACTTATGGAAAATGTGTTGAGAGGGTTATCTTGGAAAACGTGCCTAGTTTATCTAGACGACATAATCGTCTTGGGGGAGACATTTGAGGACCATCTGAAGAATTTAGAAAACGTTTTTAATCGACTTAAAGCTGCCCAATTGATGTTAAACCCCAAGAAGTGCCAGCTATTTCAAGGTAAAGTCAATTATCTGGGTCATATAGTCAGTAAAGAAGGAGTGGCCGTGGATAAGGGAAAAATCGATTCCATTAAGGAATGGCCAAAACCAACTGACAAACATCAAGTGAGAAGTTTTCTTGGACTATGTACTTATTACCGGAGGTTTATTAAGAAGTTTGCAGATATCGCTAAACCATTAACGCGACTTACAGAGGAAGCAAGAGAATACCGCTGGGATGTAGACTGCCAAAATGCCTTTGAGACCTTAAAAAAGCATTTAATCACAGCACCGATTTTAGGGTATCCACTGCCAGAAGGAGAGTTCATCTTAGATACAGATGCAAGTAATGTGGGAATTGGAGGAGTGCTGTCCCAGATTCAGGGAGGACAAGAAAGAGTCCTTGGATATTTCAGTAAAGTTCTCTCAAAACCTGAGCGGAATTATTGCGTCACGAGAAGAGAACTTCTGGCAGTAGTGAAATCAGTAGAGCACTTCTATCAATACCTCTATGGAAGGAAGTTTTTAATCCGAACCGACCATGCCGCCCTTAAGTGGTTGATGCAGTTTAAGAATCCAGAGGGTCAGATAGCCAGGTGGATCGAACGACTCCAAGAATATGATTTTAAGATTGAGCACCGGGCCGGAGTTAGCCACCGAAACGCTGATTCTCTTTCCAGAAGGCCATGCCCAGCAGAGTGTTCTCACTGCAACAAAACGGAATCCAAGGAAGCAGCAGTGCTAAGAACGACGGTGGTCCACGACGACTGGACGCCTACCAAGATCAGGGAAGAACAAGAGAGAGATCCAGTTATACAGAAAATCCGAAAATGGAAAGAGGAAAACCGTCGACCACCTTGGCAAGAAATATCGAACCTAGGCTCAATAGTTAAGACGTATTGGGCCCAGTGGGACTCATTTATCATGGAAGATGGCTTGCTCAAACGAGTCCTGGAAAATGATGACGGTTCAGAGAAGAGAAGACAGTTGGTGATTCCAAAGAGCAGAATAGCCGAAGTACTTCGTCAGTTACACGACAGTCCATCAGGAGGGCATTTTGATGTGAAAAAGACCCTTCAGCGAATTCGGGAACGGTTTTATTGGATGAACAGTTCCGACGATGTAAAAGACTGGTGTAAGAAATGTACTATTTGTGCTACGAGTAACGGGCCTTATTGAAAAAGGAGAGCTCCTATGAGACAATATAATGTTGGAAGCCCGTTTGAAAGAATAGCTTTGGACATTGCTGGGCCATTTCCAGAAAGTGATAATGGAGGCAAGTACATGTTGGTAGTAATGGATTACTTCACTAAGTGGGTCGAGATTTACGCACTTCCAGACCAGAAGGCCGCCACCGTTGCAGATAAGTTGATCCAAGAATATATCAGCCGATTTGGAGTGCCTTTGGAGATCCATAGTGACCAAGGCAGGAACTTCGAAAGCGATTTATTCCAAGGAATATGTGATAGACTAGGTATGAAGAAAACAAGAACTACGGCTTATCATCCGCAATCGGATGGTATGGTAGAACGAATGAATAGAACAGTTGGCAAGTATTTGACAAAGATGGTATCCGATCATCAGCGAGACTGGGACCAATATCTTCCGTTCTTCACAATGGCCTACAGATCTGCTGTTAATGAATCAACAGGCCAGACACCAGCCAGAGTCCTATTCGGACGCGAGATGCGACTACCTTGTGATCTAGAGTTTGGGTGTCGACCTGGAGAAGATGTAGCAGGTGAAGATTATGTGATCGAATTACGAAGAAGAATGGACGATGTACACGAGTTGGTCCGTTCCCATCTCCAAATCGCTAGTGACCGAATGAAGAAACGGTACGATACACAAGCCGAAAAGGGGTGTTTTAAGAAGAACGATAAAGTCTGGCTTTATAACCCCAAAAAGCGAAAAGGTTGTTCTCCCAAATTGCAGCAGTTTTGGGAAGGTCCATACCTCATTATGGAGAAGATCAATGATGTTATTTACCGAATAAGCAAGATTCCGAGAGGAAAGCCGATGATAGTACACCATAACCGGTTGGCGTCTTTCGAGGGTGACCACGACGTAGATGAAGAAGTGGAAGTAAACCAAGTCCAAGATGTGTCTGACCTCACGTTTGAGGAATTCATGGGTGCCTATGGAGGTACCGGTAAAGCAAGACATGGTGTTACCACTGAAGAAAGGCAAGATCTACTCGCGCTTCCCGATGACTACTCACTGGCCCTTACCATCCCGGCCAGTATCAAAGATGCACTAGGGTTGGCATCCGTCTTTCGAAGGAAGTTTGGTCGAGTTGCAGAACTTCAATGCCAAGTGCCAGCTCCTGGTAAAACCTTGAAACTTCAAGATGCATCACGTTACCTTTTCTACCTGGTAACAAAAGACACTGCCCGTGACCAACCTACCTACCGAGATGTATGGGAAGCCTTACTTCAGTTGAGAGAGCACGTACTAGAGTCCGACGTGCAAAAGTTAGCCATGCCAAAGTTGGAGTGCCGCCAATTAGATTGGAGGGTTATACGAAACATGGTGGAGGAAATCTTTAAAGACACCGAAGTCCAGGTGTTAGTCTGTTGCAATCCGCATAGTTACTGCTGCGGAGAGAAAACCGTCCCTTGTCATTTCTATACAACTGGAAGTTGTAAAAGAGGGTCCAGTTGCCGATATCAGCATGTCGTTCAAGTTCCAGTCCCGACAAGGTTCCAGGAGGAACCATCTTTTAAGAGGGGGGCAATGTTACGATTTTAAATGTTATGGCATATAGAACTGTAAATATTTTATGACTAATTCTTTTTTATTGATTCTCGTAATTTGTAGGTCAAAATATACCTGAGCTTCGCTACCAGTTGTTTACAGAAATCTCTAGACACTAATTTTAGTGAGTCATCCACGTCTCGAGGTTGAAAAACGAGTCGAGCGCCTTCACCAAAATACGAGATTATTCAGGAAGCTTGCCGAAAGTTCCAGATGACAACAGTTGTGTATATAAATGAAAGATTTTTGTATTTGAGTCAGTCATAAGAAGATCGGTAAACGCGATAATATAAATGTAACGAAACGTGAAATAAATACATTTGTAAAGTTATTTAATAAATTAGTAATTAGCTATCGTGAGTTTTAATAAATTAGAATATAGACAATAAATTAGAATAAAGACAAATAAATTAGAACTAAATAAACTTCACAATATTTTAATTTACCTTTTTTGAGTTTCATTTGAAAAATATAAGTTTTAATAATTATTTCGATAGTTACTAGAATAAGTTCGATATAACTAGTTGTTGTAATAGTTGTAATTAGGCACCTCGAAGTGGCGTCCTTTTTAAATTACTAGAGGTGTTCCCTGTTTCCTTTTGTTTTATTTGTCCTAAGAGATTCATGACCCTTTGTTTAATATTTTTGTAGTTGCCCCAATCCAACTCCCTTGATATTTACATATCCACGACTCCAGCTATCCTAAAAAACCATGAGTGCCGTTCGCATATGTTTCGATTATTTTGCTTGCCCTATCTCCACCCCCATAATTTATGTCCCCAATTTTCTACCCCTTATATTAATACCCCATGTGGTAGGCAAAATATCATCGTTACAATAGTCATCTAGTATAATTTGACGCTTTCCTTTTTTCTTCGTCTCTTGTATTGCACATATGTCTATATTTTTTTCTACAAGCTCTTTTGTAATTTTCTGCTCTCTTGTGTTTAGAGAGTTTACGTTCTAAGTACCGATGCAAAGTATATTTCTCGTTTTCCTGTATCTATGAGCTGTATGGTTTTAGAGTCTAGCAGTAGGATGCTAACCTGGCTGTAGATACCCTCCTCCTTTATCCGGACTTGGGACCGGCAACAGTTCTGTCCAGCTACTCGATCCACCCAACTCCATACTCCAACAAAAGTGCAGGCGGAGTTAATGATAATAGTAGTCAATAAAATATACGTCAAGCATATTAGGTGGAAATTAATAGAGAGACAGACCACCAACTAAATGAAGATAAGCAATTAACTGCAAGGAAACTGATAAAAAAAACAGAAATCCTGTAACAGAAATATAATAATATAGCAATATATTATTGTGTCTATTCATAACTATTAAATAAATCAAATTAAAACTAAATATGCAAAAGTTAAGTTAGAGTTAATTTTAGGTAATTCTAAAATATAAAATTGGTCCCTTTAATCTTTAAATTCACGTTTGTCGAAATTCATAGACGAAAACTTTTACTAATGTGCATATTTCTCACTAAGGTTAACCAAGAAAGGAGAAGTTCAAATTCGCTGCCATTATTTGAAGTTCACTTCGCCAAAACTCAAGTGTGTACTTGAATTCGTGTTTTTAGAGTCTGGTTACAAGTCGTAGGTAGCAGAACCTACAAGCTGTCAGCTTTTAATATCCTTTGTGAAAATTTCATTTCCTACCATATATTATGCTCGACATACCGCACGGAAATTTAAAATTCTGTAACACTGGAATATACAAAGGCATTTATTGAACGGGCTTTTGTCTTTATAGAAATATGTAACGTCGCATCGCTTCATAGTGATTTGAGTTAGGGACGATTAGACATTTGGAAAACGGTGAATTTGGAACGAAAGTTTTTTAGACTTGTCTGAATTAGTTCCAACAACTAAAAGTAACAGGAAGTGGCGTATAACGACATCTCTTTCTTCTTTGAGTGCTTCTCCTATCGGAGAAATATATAGATAGATTCTCCTTAAGCTATCTTTGTTGAATCTATGGAAATCAACAAATTAAAAAACACAGATATAATTCTGAATGACCAACTTAATGCAAACAGTTCTCCCCCCCTCAACCTATTTCATTAAAGGCTATAAAGTATAAAAGCATGCCAAAAATAGGTCACTCGAGAAAGGCAATCAACCGAAACAGCTGTAGTGATAAGAGTTTAAAATAAATTTTGTGGAAGTTTGAAAACAAAGTTTTCAGTGTTTTATTGTTATCGAATTCATCAACATCAAGTTACTTTAAAACACTCTTGGAAAAAATCACTATCATAAGATGCTCTTCCAAGATATGCCAACGGCAAGAACACACCAAAGACAAGCATAAGAAGGAAAATCCGTAGAACTTTTTTATGGGAGATTGCCTTACATCAGGGATTTATCATCATAGATCACAAACCTTTTCAGATATTTTAACAAAGTGATAGCAAATTCAGTGTACAACTGTTCATTCTGACAGAATGAGTTAAAAAACTGACATTCTATTTCATGTGATTCCTGTTCGGAAGTGTATGTCGGTCAAACCAGCCAGATACTATCAAAAAGAATAGCTTTGCACAAGAGTGATGTTGTGAGGAAGTCTATAAGTACAGCTTTAAGCCAACATATTAAGAATACTGGACACATTGCCAAATATGACAATATGAAAGTACTGAAAAAGGTTGACGACCAATTCAAGAGAACTTTCATAGAAATGTGCTACATCCATGACTGTAGCTTTTCTATGAACTGTGGAAAAGATGTGGAAAACTTGTAGGTTTACACATCTTTGTTGGAGTTATATTTACTCATTTTTGCTTCAAGAAGACTTGACAAGACGTAACAGACTGGAAGATGGACAAATTATCATACACAGATGTCCTACCTACTCTTAAGAAGAGATTTCACTTCCCAGATGATTGTATTTTTTAATTTTTTTAAAGTTTTGTTTCATCTGGTGGTTCCATGTTATTGCATGAGGTGTAATTATAAACATAACCTTGTTACATATGACATGCAGGTATTGACAGAAGATTTTCAACGAAAGAGAAGAAGAACTCTTATATTCTACTTCTTTCCTTTGAGTTTCCTTGGACATCAAGTTGTAGTTTTTGTTGATTTTTAGATGTTGTTGTGTTGTATTTGTAAAAATACCCTTTTATGTTGTAATGTTTTTAGGTCAAAATTTTAGATGCTAACTTCCTCCACTTGTACTAAATAAGTTGTCCGTTTAGGTGCTGATAAAGGTGACAGCCTATCACCGAAAATTTCAAAATTTCACATTTCGAATAAAGTTTTGGCCAATCCTTTACCTGGCGCTTTCAAAAAAATTAACTACCAAAGAAGTACATATATATATATATATATATATATATATATATATATATATATATATATATATATATATATATATAGCCAAGAAAAAGTAAAATAGCCAAAAAAGTAATTTTTTCTATAATCCCAGCTTAAGTAATAATAACAGAAGATGTAAGCTCATGACTAATGAAGTGCTTAGTGTAATATTAGGTTACTTCTAGTTTTAACTCCTAGAGATGTATTTACAAGTTCTTTGCAGTTCCAAAATAGTTGTATAACTCTGTTATCAATATCTGAGCGAAACCCCCTCTGTGGCTCAGTGGTAAGAGCGCCTACCTTTAAACCTAAAGGTCGTGAGTTCGAATCTCATCTGGGTGGAGAAATTTTCGTTTATTAAAAATTAATGAATGAAAATAATTTCTATCCTTATGCGATCGGTACTCACCGGAGGGACCGCAGACGTTCGGATACAATTAGCGTCTCTTAGCAAAGACAATGACGTCGACTTTGCTAAGTATCAAGACAATTACTCTACACGCACACACACTACACTAGGTACCTGACTGTACCATGCCAACGATCTTAGTTGTCGAGGCATAAACTCAATAATAAAAAAAAATCTGAGCGACAAAAAGTAACTGCTTCTTCCATCCCCAACTTGAGTATATTTTATACATCGGCAGCTAAATTATTTTATTAAAGTAGCTATTTGTTCACCAAGCTGCTTAATATCGAACCAAGCGCTGGTGTTTATAAATAGTTTATTTGTAGGGATTCGCTTCTCTGAAACTATAATGCACTCTCTGATAATGAAGTTTCCCCGATTTAACTTTTCATAATAAGGTTTATACAGTAAACTGCAACAATTATTTTACGTTCATTCAATGTATCAGTTTTATTACTATAACGATGTTATATTTGAAGCGCACGGAATTGATGGTGGAAACTCGTAGATTATATGATTTAGTTAATCTTCTGTGTTTTTGAAGATTGTACTAAAATAATTAACAATCAACTTAATTGTTTTCTAAAATTTTAGTTACACTGTTGAAAATTTTAGTTACGTTGTCTGAGAAAAATCTCAAAATGTCTAGTAATGTGTAGTAATGGTACACCACCAGAGAAAAAACCCAGTAAGGCAAAACACAGGCAAAATATCAACAAAGAAAGCCAAACACATTAAAAAGAAAGGAATAACACCAGCTTTCAAAACAAATAGCAACTTAAGCAAATATATTAAAAACAAGAGCCAAAATAAAAAACACTTACACAGTGCTGTGTACAAACTTAAATGTGGCGACTGCCCAAAAACTTACATCGGTCAAACTGGTAGAAATTTTAATAAATGAATAGTAGAACATGAAAGGGATTTTAATAATAGAAAAACAGATTCTTTATACGCACTTCACCTTCTAGATTATAATCATTCTTTTAATGACGAATTAAAAATTTTTCCTCCTCAACCTATTTCATTAAATACTATAAAGTGTAAACGCATGCCAAAAATAGATCACTTGAAAAAGGGGATCAGCGGAAACAGCTGTAGTGATAAGAGTTTACAATAATTTTTGAGGAAGTTTGAAAACAAAGTTTTCAGTGTTTTATTGTTACATAAAATGAATTTTCATCAGGTAACGGCCGAATCCATCAATTATAGTAATATTTGAGTTATTGAAGTTGATAGTTATCATTGAGTCCAAGTATTGTAATATTGTTGGTGTTTGAATAAAGTTAATTTAAAGAAATGTAACAAGAGTTACAATAACACTTTCTTCTTAGGGTGCCTGTCCGTTCCGAAAGTTGGCGATCATTCTGGCTATGATGATTTTGTTGGTTGCTATACGAAATAGCTGTGTTGAAGTCTTTCTATACCATGCTCTCAGGTTAGCAAGCCAGGATATTCTTCTTTGTCCTGGGGCTCTTTTTCTTTCAATTTTGCCCTGAAAAATGCATTGGATATAACATACAATAACACACAAAACTAAATTTGATCCAATTATATGAGCCAACGACAAATGCAACAGAAGATGAAGTATAAACATTCTACCAACAAATTGAATATGCACTGAAAATGACAAAGAACAAGGAAATCACGGTGATTATGGCGATTTCAATGCAAAAGTCGGCAAGGGAACTGCTAGGACAATAATGGGAGATCAAGGACTAGGGGAACGTAATGATAGAGGAGATCGTCTAATACAATTCTGCAGAGAACAAAGTCTAATAATCACAAACAAGTTCTTTAAATTACGTATGAGACGGTTTTATATATATATATATATATATATATATATATATATATATATATATATATATATATATATATTATAGTTTATTCGTCTTCCGGGTTTGGACCGTGTCATTTGTGAGTGACCCAAAAGTGGGTTCATCTCGACGTTTCGCTACAATTATATGTAGCTTCTTCAGGAGAACAAAGAAAAGGAAAAAAGAAAACAAAAGAACAGGAAGATGGGTAGTTAGCAACGGTAACTCAGTTACTCAACGCAACCAGAGGCGAATACTAACTACCAAGATGGGCATTTGGTCACAGTAACTCAACTACTCAACGCAGCCAGAGGTGAAAACCAAATGCCAGGACAGGGATTCACGTCCAACAGCTCAGAACACTAACGCGTCGAGAGGCGTGGAGTGAATCCGACGATTACTCCGCTACCGCTCTATTTATAGTCGCGGTGCCTGTCGTGTCGGGACGAATCGGCACACTTCGTGGCGCGAACGTCAAGAAGCGCGCGCTGGCCCAATCATGTGGCTGCATAGTGGTGGCGGGACCGGACGGTGACTCTAGACTGAGATTCCAGATGGGAGACAAGTAGTATCCTTCCTCTCGATTGATATTATGGGGGTTTTTTCGGATCTCTAGAGATTCGCGGATTTTCCTGGAATAAAAGAAGGGGCTCTTAGAAATAATATGGGTTTTTTCGAACAATATGGAATGACCGGTTTCTTGGCAGTGTTCGGCAACTGCAGAATGGGAGAAAAGACCTGATCGAATGCATCTTTGATGCTCTTGAATCCGAGTTTTGACGGAACGACCAGTTTCGCCAATATACACATGTCCACATGAACAAGGAATAGAATAGACACCACAGGAAGATAGGGGCGGTAATGAGTCCTTAGGAGAGGGTAGATATTGAGAGATTTTCTTGGGTGGTCGAAAAGTAGTCCTGATACCTTCTTTGCGAAGAATTTTGCCAATCCTATCAGTGACATTTCGAATATACGGAAGAAAAGCCACAGGAGTATTACCCGAAGATTCTGAATTTGTTGTCCTAGGGTGTAAAGGGGGATTTAGATGTCGGTGTGTAATATTTTGAATTGTGGACTTGGAGTAACCATTGGCGACAAGGGTTTTTTGCAGATGGCCAAGTTCTTCTCTAAGGTTGTCGGGTTCAGAAATCGAAATGGCCCGATGGATGAGAGAGTTGATCACAGAATTCTTTTGGGCAGGATGGTGGTGTGATGAAGCATGTAGGTAACGATTCGTGTGAGTCTTTTTTCTATAAACAGAGTGACCCAATCGGCCATTGGGCTTGGAGGTGACTAACACATCGAGAAAGGGAAGGGACCGATTATTTTCTACTTCCATTGTGAATTTTATACTCGGATGTTGTGAGTTAAGATGATCTAGGAAGGAAGAAAGGGTATGTTGACCATGGGGCCAGATGATAAATGTATCATCAACGTAGCGGAACCAGACTTTTGGTTTTAAGGGGTAAGATTCTAGGCTAAAGACTCAAAGGCTTCCATGAAAATGTCAGCAATGACAGGGGAAAGGGGAGAACCCATTGGTGTTCCAGATATTTGTTTGTAGAAATTGCCTCTAAAAGAAAAATATGTTGAAAGGAGGCATTTTTCGGCAAGATCTGCCAAAACCAAAGACTTGTTATCATTGGTCAAGTGATCTCGCAGAACAACTAGAGAGTCATGTATGGGGATATTGGTAAATAGGGATGATACATCGAAACTGACGAGAATATCTTGGGGATCGACTGTGAGAGAGGAGATTAAGGTGATGAAATGTGTGGAATTTCGGACATAAGAAGAGGTACGACCAGTATAGGTCTTAAACTGATTGGACAAGTACTTAGCGAGTTTGTAGGTAGGAGAGTTAATCGTAGTCACAATGGGACGAAGAGGTACGTTATCTTTATGGATTTTCGGAAGACCATAAATTCTGGGGCAGATGGAGTTTTTTGGAACTATGGACTTCTTAACATCATCGGAAAGATCGGAATGTTTGATGGCATGGGAAATTTCGCGTTCGACTCTAGGAGTGGGGTCTCGAGAAATTGTATTATAACAGGATGTATCCCTAAGTAAGTCGTTTACTTTCTCTATGTAGGAAGGAGTATCCAGGATGACTGTGGCATTACCTTTGTCTGCAGGAAGGATTATTATCTCAGAAAGAGAACGGAGATTTTTGAGAGCTATGAATTCCTCACGAGATATATTGGAAGTAGGGATTTTGGCTGTATCAAGACATTTAGCGACGTCAAAGCGGATACGGTCGGCTGGAATTTTGGGAATTGTGCGGAGTGCCGCTTCCACATTTGAAACTATTTCTTCGGTAGGAATTCTGGAAGGAGTGATAGCAAAATTAAGACCTTTAGATAGAAGACTGCTTTCTGCACTTGTTAATTGGTGAGAAGAAAGATTAACGACGGTGTTAATGAGAGGTGAATGAGAAGTAGAAGTGGTGGAATGTGATTTTTTCTTAGATACAAGGGATTGGAATTTCTTTTTGTGAGTTTCGTTGCTTAGAAGAAGGATTTTATCGGCTTGATGATAGGAAATGCGGTCTAAAAGTGACCAATCATCGACACTAAGAATACTGGAGAGTTCAAGATGCAGCTTAAAAAGTTTTTGGGATTGAAAATTAAGGGTTTTTCGGATATGTTGGATCCGTTCACGAAGTAGAGATAGGCTGGCTCGATGTAGAATTCGGGAAGAAGATGAAGAGGAAATGTGATGTTTTAGAACAAGAAAATTGGGAACCAAGTTATTATCACGACATCTAGAGAGGAAGGTGAGCGAAGAAAGTAGAGATGAAACTTTAGAGCGAAGATTGGAGAACTCTGAGGTTTTGCGGAATATAACCTCCCCGTAGAGGTTGGTCAAATGAAATCGTAGGCTTCCACGGCCAGAGTCAGAATTATAGTTTATTCGTCTTCCGGGTTTGGACCGTGTCATTTGTGAGTGACCCAAAAGTGGGTTCATCTCGACGTTTCGCTACAATTATATGTAGCTTCTTCAGGAGAACAAAGAAAAGGAAAAAAGAAAACAAAAGAACAGGAAGATGGGTAGTTAGCAACGGTAACTCAGTTACTCAACGCAACCAGAGGCGAATACTAACTACCAAGATGGGCATTTGGTCACAGTAACTCAACTACTCAACGCAGCCAGAGGTGAAAACCAAATGCCAGGACAGGGATTCACGTCCAACAGCTCAGAACACTAACGCGTCGAGAGGCGTGGAGTGAATCCGACGATTACTCCGCTACCGCTCTATTTATAGTCGCGGTGCCTGTCGTGTCGGGACGAATCGGCACACTTCGTGGCGCGAACGTCAAGAAGCGCGCGCTGGCCAATCATGTGGCTGCATAGTGGTGGCGGGACCGGACGGTGACTCTAGACTGAGATTCCAGATGGGAGACAAGTAGTATCCTTCCTCTCGATTGATATTATGGGGATTTTTTCGGATCTCTAGAGATTCGCGGATTTTCCTGGAATAAAAGAAGGGGCTCTTAGAAATAATATGGGTTTTTTCGAACAATATGGAATGACCGGTTTCTTGGCAGTGTTCGGCAACTGCAGAATGGGAGAAAAGACCTGATCGAATGCATCTTTGATGCTCTTGAATTCGAGTTTTGACGGAACGACCAGTTTCGCCAATATACACATGTCCACATGAACAAGGAATAGAATAGACACCACAGGAAGATAGGGGCGGTAATGAGTCCTTAGGAGAGGGTAGATATTGAGAGATTTTCTTGGGTGGTCGAAAAGTAGTCCTGATACCTTCTTTGCGAAGAATTTTGCCAATCCTATCAGTGACATTTCGAATATACGGAAGAAAAGCCACAGGAGTATTACCCGAAGATTCTGAATTTGTTGTCCTAGGGTGTAAAGGGGGATTTAGATGTCGGTGTGTAATATTTTGAATTGTGGACTTGGAGTAACCATTGGCGACAAGGGTTTTTTTGCAGATGGCCAAGTTCTTCTCTAAGGTTGTCGGGTTCAGAAATCGAAATGGCCCGATGGATGAGAGAGTTGATCACAGAATTCTTTTGGGCAGGATGGTGGTGTGATGAAGCATGTAGGTAACGATTCGTGTGAGTCTTTTTTCTATAAACAGAGTGACCCAATCGGCCATTGGGCTTGGAGGTGACTAACACATCGAGAAAGGGAAGGGACCGATTATTTTCTACTTCCATTGTGAATTTTATACTCGGATGTTGTGAGTTAAGATGATCTAGGAAGGAAGAAAGGGTATGTTGACCATGGGGCCAGATGATAAATGGCCCTACGCTACGTTGATGATACATTTATCATCTGGCCCCATGGTCAACATACCCTTTCTTCCTTCCTAGATCATCTTAACTCACAACATCCGAGTATAAAATTCACAATGGAAGTAGAAAATAATCGGTCCCTTCCCTTTCTCGATGTGTTAGTCACCTCCAAGCCCAATGGCCGATTGGGTCACTCTGTTTATAGAAAAAAGACTAACACGAATCGTTACCTACATGCTTCATCACACCACCATCCTGCCCAAAAGAATTCTGTGATCAACTCTCTCATCCATCGGGCCATTTCGATTTCTGAACCCGACAACCTTAGAGAAGAACTTGGCCATCTGCAAAAAACCCTTGTCGCCAATGGTTACTCCAAGTCCACAATTCAAAATATTACACACCGACATCTAAATCCCCCTTTACACCCTAGGACAACAAATTCAGAATCTTCGGGTAATACTCCTGTGGCTTTTCTTCCGTATATTCGAAATGTCACTGATAGGATTGGCAAAATTCTTCGCAAAGAAGGTATCAGGACTACTTTTCGACCACCCAAGAAAATCTCTCAATATCTACCCTCTCCTAAGGACTCATTACCGCCCCTATCTTCCTGTGGTGTCTATTCTATTCCTTGTTCATGTGGACATGTGTATATTGGCGAAACTGGTCGTTCCGTCAAAACTCGGATTCAAGAGCATCAAAGATGCATTCGATCAGGTCTTTTCTCCCATTCTGCAGTTGCCGAACACTGCCAAGAAACCGGTCATTCCATATTGTTCGAAAAAACCCATATTATTTCTAAGAGCCCCTTCTTTTATTCCAGGAAAATCCGCGAATCTCTAGAGATCCGAAAAAATCCCCATAATATCAATCGAGAGGAAGGATACTACTTGTCTCCCATCTGGAATCTCAGTCTAGAGTCACCGTCCGGTCCCGCCACCACTATGCAGCCACATGATTGGCCAGCGCGCGCTTCTTGACGTTCGCGCCACGAAGTGTGCCGATTCGTCCCGACACGACAGGCACCGCGACTATAAATAGAGCGGTAGGGGAGTAATCGTCGGATTCACTCCACGCCTCTCGACGCGTTAGTGTTCTGAGCTGTTGGACGTGAATCCCTGTCCTGGCATTTGGTTTTCACCTCTGGCTGCGTTGAGTAGTTGAGTTACTGTGACCAAATGCCCATCTTGGTAGTTAGTATTCGCCTCTGTTTGCGTTGAGTAACTGAGTTACCGTTGCTAACTACCCATCTTCCTGTTCTTTTGTTTTCTTTTTTCCTTTTCTTTGTTCTCCTGAAGAAGCTACATATAATTGTAGCGAAACGTCGAGATGAACCCACTTTTGGGTCACTCACAAATGACACGGTCCAAACCCGGAAGACGAATAAACTATAATTCTGACTCTGGCCGTGGAAGCCTACGATTTCATATATATATATATATATATATATATATATATATATATATATATATATATATATATATATATATATATATATATACGCCGCTGCCAGGCTTTTGTTGCAATTGAATATAAGGAAACACATGACCCAGTAAAAAAGATCCTTCATCAAGAGATAGCTAATAAAGTGGAACTTCTCTAAACCAATTATCTCGCTTAAGATAAATACGTTCCTGAGGGTATAATTGAGAATGACAATTCAAGAAACTGTACTGAGGCTGCAGTGGGCTCACAGACCAACGAATGACACATACTAGACCAGATCTTATCCAAGTTAATGAATTAACTAGACAAACAACACTAATTGATGTGACACCTAACAACAATATTTTTCGTATTAAATACAACAAGAAAATATGTAAATACTGAGATATAAAAATACAGGCAAAGCGATAATGGAGAATGAAAAGAACCCATACAATAAATATTATTCTCTCTACAACAGGTTTTATCACAAAAAATCTCTTAGAAAACATAAAACAGCTGGTCTGAGTGAACATATTTATAAAACCAGTATATACATCAGCATCACAGGAAACCCAGGTTTGGATAGCACGGAAAAGTCTCCACAGAGCTCAATCAATCATTTTGGTACCGTAGATATCTGGGATGAGTGAATTTTCCTTACAAAAAGTGAGCCATGGTTTAAGTTTGTATAATAATAATAATTTTTGTTTTGCTTTTAGACAAATATAGTTTGTGTATGATTATTCAAAATTGTTAAAATTAGATCTAAAACTATAAGGTATGAGGAGAAACAAAGTAAAAATATCAACAATATACAAATATTGCAAGGTTAAAATTTTATATTTATTAAAATAATTCTAGTAGCTAGTTATTAAAGAATCACCAGCAATATAACGAGTTATTTTTTTGTGACAGGAAAATTTAAAGCAAAAAAACACTTTTGGAAAACACTTTGGAAAACACTCTCTAAAATACCACCCTATATCTCAAACAAGACTCTGCGAGGTCATGATACAATATAATTAGCTGATCCTCAATTAGTATCTTTCGCAGATTTCAAAACAAGTAGCACAAAGAGTTCATATTCGAAATTAATCATTTACATTGTTTCTTTGAAGCATTCGTCAAAATGTAAACCCAAGAATTTTAAACATTTCACTTCTTTAATTTGTTCGTATTAATTTTTAGGTAAACATTAGTATTAATTTGTATATAGATGGAAGTGAATAGTATACATTTTCGACATTAAGCTGTATCTTAATTAGTAGACAACAATTATGGACCAGCAAAATAAAATTGTAATACATGTAAAAAGTAAAGTAATTCGTTTCCAAACAAATGCTTGAAAAAATTGAAGTTTTGGTATAGAAAGGTAGATTTATGTCAAACGTGACAGCTCAATATAACGACGTCATTGTTTAAACATTGCTTTTATATCAAAAATCACCGAAAATCAGTATCACCGTATTTTTAATTTTTTTAATACTTTTTTCCTAATTAGAAATTTTAAGTTTTATTGGAAAGGATGGAAAAAGGAAAAAGGATGAAAAAACAATTATTTATAAACCTTTTAAATTAAATTTGGTTGATAAGTTATTTAAACAATTGCGAAAAACAACAAAAACTTGTAAGAGCAATAAACATAAAATTAAAAATATTTATTTATTTAAAATTTATTCCAATTGTTTATTAGAAAGTTGTTTATTTGATAATGAAAAACGGATTTTTAGGGAACCAACGTCTTCTACCGATATCTTTGGTTTTCCTTACGATTATTACAAGTTATTATTTTGTAGAAATTGTTCCAAAAGGAGTGCTACAGAAATCAGAGCAATAGTGATCCCAAGTAGAATAATATCATATGTATGCAAGGATTGTACTCCCAAAATGAAGAATTTTATTGAGCATGAGTAAATGTTTTGGAGAGAAAAGCTTCATGCATAAAGGACACTGATATTGAGGCCATGGACATAATTAAACAAATAAAGTCTCTTCGAAGTAAACTGGACACTTTGAATGTTTTTTTGGGGCAAGCTTTAATAAACTTAAATCTAAAAATCGATTTACAATATCCTGTCTGAATGATATAAGAGTGCCTCAAACAAACTGGTGCCATGAGAAAAAACATAACAGACCAATTATTTCCTGGAGTTGAAGCCTTTTCATTCCGCAGAGCAACTTCTAAGAGTCGGTTGTAGAGTTCTACATCTGTCCTCCTAGGGTCACGCGATTTGATAAGGCTTTCTTCCAGACTAATATTATAGGTTAGCCAGCGGTGGTCAGACATAGAAATATCCTCCGATACCTGCCAGTTCTAAATTTTATTCGATATTTCAGCTGTTGCGAGCGTGATATCTATGACTGTTTGGCTACGAACATTAATAAAGGTAGGTTCGGTGCCCTTATTTAAGATATACAAATCTTTTATAATAATATAGTCATAAAGAGACTTATCTCGAGCGTTGTTGTCTCTGCTGCCCCAGGCTAAGTGGTGAGAGCTCGAATCGCAGCCGATAATAAGTTCTATCTTCTGACTGAGACAATGGTCTACCAGATCTTCCATTTCTCTTGTTGGTGGTAGGGTGGCTGCATCTGAGGGTAGGCTAGTATCAACTCTCTATTTTTGCTCTTTTCCCATTGGTACTTCACTTTAACCGCAGTTACGTCTGACGTACAAAACTGCGCCATGGGGGAGGCTTTGATTTTTATGGGAACATATATTGCTGTTCTCGGTTGTTGATTGCTTGGTAAGCTGAAAATTTAACAGTTTAGGCTGCTAATACCAGTTATTTTGGTCTTATTTATCCAAGGTTCTTGGATTAGTGCTATTGCATCCCCCGTTTCATCCAGGCGGCGACATAGTGTCGACGTTGCCACCTTTTTGTGTTGGAGGTTGCATTGAATAATGGTAACCTTATTTTTTTCGACGTGATAATATTGTGTATATTATTATCATATTAATCGACGAATTCTTTAAAAACTCACTTAACTTACACTTGAAACTAGTAGCGTTACGCGCTAGCTGTCTTTTACTTTATCTTTGAAACCTCGTGGAAAGGTTCGAACGTAGTTTTGAGGTTCGAATCGGTTTGTAAATGCCCCTTTGTCCACTTCTTGTCGATCGATGATGATAGGTATAATAAAAGGTTGAAGTTGTGGACTAAAAGTGTTGATTTATTGACAGCTACTGGTCATTACACAATATGATGTTCGTTAGGTAACTACTTATGATTGACTGTGTTCATATGAGCTCAAATCCCCAATTTATAATCTCACAAATAATTCATACCTAAGCACATAGGTCATTGCTTTCTATCATACCATACCATATCATAACAAACTTTGCTTACAATACAATTTAACCTACGCCTTAATTGCGACACTTAGGAAGTTCAATTATAAAATATATTATTGGACAATTTATTTAGTTGTAGGTAAATGAACTAATTATTAAAATAATATACAATATGGTTTTACAACGTCACTTATACACGGTGAACCTATAAAAGTTTAAGAAGTTAAGAATAATGTGAGATTACAAATTATGGGGTTAATTTGTGATTGAACAACTTGAGTTTTTAATATCTGGCAACGATATAATTTATATTATCAGTATGGTATATATTACTAATGTATTCTCCTTTAAATAAATATTAAAGGTGAGACAGGGCTCCACGAATCAGAAATTTAACTCGAGGACATCGACGATGAAAGAGCGAAAGATATCATCCCAACAGAGGTAGAAGTCATCGAAGCTATACAGAAATTGAAAAAAAAACAAAGCTCTTGGGACAGATTGCATTCCTTCAGAACTTTTAAAGCATGGCAAAAAAACCTGACATACTGTATATGTAGACTGGTAGAACTGATTGGAAGTAAATAAAGTTGCCAGAAGATTGGAATATAGGTATAATTGTACCTATCCACAAGAAAGGACATCAAACAATATGTAACAACTACAGAGGAATAACCCTCCTAAACGTAACATACAAAATATAGGCATATATTCTTTACGACCGACTATAGGGATATTGTGAAAATATAATACGTAAATATCAGTGTATGTTTCAAACAGAAAGATCAACGACCAATCAAATATTTCTTCTAAGGCAAGCTCTAAAACAAACATATATGAGTTTGGCATTGATACTCGTCACCTGTTTGTTGATTTTAGATGTGCCTATGATAGTGTTGAAAGAAACGCACTGTACAAGGCCAAGATAGAATTCAGCATCCCAGTACACTTAGTAAAATTGGTGAAAGCGACCCTCTCGACAGTCGAGTGTAAAGTTAGAATGCAGAACGGAGTTTCCAGAACGTTCCAGTGTCAGATAGGACTTAGACAAGGAGACAGCCTATCATGCCTTCTGTTCAATATGCCTCAAGAGAAAGCGATAAGAGAATGTGGAATAACAACCAGAGGAACCATTATTATTCGCAGCGTACAATTACCTCTTCTTAGAGTGCCGTCTCCCTACGGAGGTTGGCAATCATAATGGCTATTTTTATTTTAGAACTTGCTGCTCTAAACAAATCAATCGATCTGCATTGGTACCAATCACGTAGATTCTTTAACCATGAGTTCTGCATTCGGCCAACAGATCTTCTTCCTTGAATCTTTCCCTGTATTATCAGTCTCAAAATTTCATATTTTGGTCCCCTCATCACGTGGCCTAGGTATTCCAGTTTTCTGGTTTGTATAGTGGTGATTAGTTCTGTTTCTTTACCACCCTCTCCAGTACTTCTTTATTTGTAATTCTATCAGTCCATGATATTTTCAATAATCTGCGGTATAACCAGAGTTCGAAGGTCTCGATTCTTTTTAAATTACATTTTTTTAATGTCCAAGTCTCAGCTCCATATAATAATATTGAAAATATATAATAGCGAATGGTACGTAGTCTGATCTCCAAATTTAGATTTTTGCACGTTAGGAGTGCTTCATTCGTATAAATGCTGATCTGGCAATCTCTATTCGTCTGTTTATTTCTACAGTATGATCATTGGTTTCATTGATCAAAGTTCCCAAATACTGATATTTTTCTACTTGTTCTATCACGTTTGAATTACTAGAGTACGCCAATGACATCGACATTACTGCAAGACAAAAGGCGGACGTGGACGAATCATGGCGCTTGAAGCAGCAACCAAAAGAATGGGACTAGAGGTTAACACTAGTAAGACAAAGTATATGAAAGTATCAAATTATATACAAGCAGCACAACCGAAGATCTAACGATCGGAACATATACTTTCGAAGGAGTAAGAGAGTTTATATACTTAGGCTCACAAATTAATCAGAATAATGCAGTAAGTGCAGAAATTAACAGACGGATATATATGGCAAATAAAGCCTATTATGGATTAAGAAAATTTTTAACAACAAGCCTAGTTACAAAAAGAACGAAACTAGTGATATACAGAACTCTTATCAAGCCCATCCTCACTTACGCGTCGGAAACATGGACGATGACAAAGAGCGATAAATAACGTTTAAGATGCTTTGACCGTAAAATCCTCCGGCATATCTACAGAGGACTACAGGAGGGCAGATTATGGCTAGACATTATAATTTCGAACTTTACCGCCTGTATGACAAACCTGATATTATAAGGTCCATCAAAATATAAACCAGCTGCAGTGGTTAGGTCACATAGAGAGAATAAATGAGATGAAGCTGTCAAAACATATTTATAACCAAAGCATAGATAGAGTGAGAAGGAGAGGGGGACCCAGAGCACGATTTAAGGATCAGGTGGAGGAAGACTTGAGAATGTTCTTCTTCTTGTAGTGCCTATCCGTTTCGGATGTTATCGACCATCATGGCAATCTGCACTTTGCACACTGCTGCTCTAAAAAGATTTGTGGTTATTGTGTTGAACCACGTTCGTAGTTTTTTCAGCCAGGAAATCCTTCGCCTTCCTGGTCCCCGTTTTCCTTCTACTTTTCCCTGCAAGATTAGTTGCAGCAGTCCATATCTTTCGCTG
The DNA here is from genome assembly GCA_918026665.1 of Diabrotica balteata. Lineage (NCBI taxonomy): Eukaryota > Metazoa > Arthropoda > Insecta > Coleoptera > Chrysomelidae > Diabrotica > Diabrotica balteata. The sequence goes on from OU898277.1 coordinate 41,425,394, forward strand.
TTCCTCATGATGTTACCCAGGTATTCGATTATGGCTGTTTTTATTGTGGTTAACAGCTCTTTTTCTTTTTTCATTCTCAACAGAACACCCTTATTAGTAACGTGGTAGGTATACGATATCTTCAGGATGCGACAATAAAGCCACATTTCAAAAGCCTCAATTTTCTTGCAGGTGGCGTCTGTGAGAGTCCATGACTCAACTCCGTACAACAGTATAGGAAAGATGTAACATCGTAGTAACCTGATTTTTATGGGCATTGATAAATCATGACATTTGAATAACTTAGCCATTTTTTGAAATGCAGATCTTGCTTTCTCTATTCTACATTTGATTTCTATGGAATGGTCCCAATTTTCATTGACGTTCGTACCAAGGTAGGTGTATGTTTTTACTCTTTCTATTTGTTGACCGTTTACACTGATTTATCCAAATTGCTGTTCCTTCTTAGAGATCATCATGCATTTTGTTTGCATGAGAATGTTAGCATTATGAAACTGGAAAGCTAAGGCGAAGAATAGAAGAGAATGGAGACTTATCCTTAAGCAGGCCAAGACCCACTATGAATTGTGGAGCCAATGATGATGATAATTCTCTCAATTTTAAATGTATGTAAAAATGTGAGTTTGATTAACTACGTTAGGTATGTAGTGATCCTAGAGTGAAATTTTAGACTATTAGGTTATTTCAATTAATATAAGACAAAGTAATACCCTAACATATTTAATAACAATGTATTCTATATATTATTATAAAATATAAATTAGGTATATTCAGAATATTTATTTTTACACAGTTTTAAAATATTATACAAACTTGTCTTAAAAATTCGGGCCCTTGCTTTTGATTAATTGCTCCTGCATGGCAGTCCATTAACACATTTTTCAGGAAAAAGCTGATCTTGATTCTATTTTTTGCGGACAAAAATTTCCATTTAATCAGGATCGATTAGCAAAGTCGGCTCGGAATTTGCCTCTAAAAGGGTAGCAAGAAAAACAACGAAAAGATAATTCCGAATATTCCGCGGATCCAATTTGAGTGGAACGTTAAATAAACATAAAAATTTCTAAATAAGCTTTTGCAGAATTATTCAAGTGAACAATGCATTTAATTAACGTTTAAACCTGCTTTCCAGCGTCAGAAAATTTTAGTTAATTTGGCTCATGATAATCGTTTTAATTTGTCGATATACAGTTTGTCAGTTTACTGTATAAGTACTTTCATTAGACACTAATTTAAAAAAATATAAAATATAAAATTATTTAGTTAGTTAATTATTAAACAACTAGTAAATACACTATAAACTACGCTCGGGTGCCTAAAACGACCATTTGAAATTATTAATAAATTTTGATGTAAAATAACTTTTTTGTTTATGAACAAATTTTTGGTACCCTAACTCTATCTCTCTCTTTCTCCAATGGCCCTACGGACCAAATCGAGCATTAGCCTCCTTTAAACCTTGCAGGTCCCGTGCCGGTCCTCTCCAGGTTCTTACATCTATCAAATTTTTCACGTCCGCTGTCACTTCATCTCATCTTATTAGGGATTCTATAACATTACTTTTGGCCTCGTGCCTTGGATTTTAATATCTAAGGCTCTTTTCGGCCACCTCTTAATCTCCATTCTCACTACATAACCAGCCAATTAAAGTTTCTGAAGTTTAACGAGTTCATTGCATCTTTAAACAGTTTATAGAGTTTATGGTTGTACCGGTATCTCCATACTCCATTTTTGTTAATAGGTAATCTGCTTTAGGACTTTTCTTTTAATACTTTTAGCTTTATTTTTATGCTGTCGCCACCCATGTCACGCATCCAAAATAATTGGTCTGACACTAGTTTTGTAGACCCTGATTTTTGACCTCCAGTGTGTGTCTTTTTGGAGACGAAGATATGAGCGAGCGAAAAATGAGCTTTGATTTCTTTCAAATATTCTTCTTTGAATTTCGGGTACATCTGTTACACTGTGCTTAAAGCAACTCCCAAATATGTGAAAAAGTCTAGTTTTATTATCGTCCTCTAATTCAACTATGCGTTTACCTAGCCCTTACATGTATTTTATGTTTTTTAAGATTTATTTTCAGTGCAATCTCTTCTACCCGTGTTTTTACTTATGAATATATTTCTACCGCCTCTTCCTTTCTGCGTATCATATTCCTGATGTTATCTCCGTAGGCTGCAATATGTATTGATTTGTTTGTTAGTAGGTTAGCTGTTCTTATATTTGATTGTTTTATTACATATTCTGAAAGTAGAAGAAGAACTTACCGATCCTATTGAAGCTGGCAATGGCATAAGACAGGGAGATTCCCTGAGTCTTCTATTGTTCAAACTTATTATGGATGAAATAATACAAAAAATAAGAAATAAAGAATGATACCAAATGGAAGAAAAGCAACTTAAAATAATCTGCTATGCAACACCAATTTAATATAACCGCCAGAAAATTTAACATGGTAATTTCCTTAACAAAGACAAAATGCATGGTTACAAAAGCAAATTTACTAAGATGTAAATTGGAGCTGGAAGATCAGATAATAGAACAAATGATGGAGTTTAAATATCTAGGCATCACATTATCTATCTACGAAAAGCTCGAAACCGAAGTGGAAGATCAAATGTATAGAGCAAACAGAGCCGCAGGCTGCCTAAAGGAAACAATATGGAGAAATAAAAATATCGAATAAGAAACGAAAGGCAGAATTTACAAAACAGTGATCAGACCAATATTGACATAAGCGGCAGAAACAAGACCTGACACAGAGAGGACAAAAATGATGTTAGAAACAGCAGAGATGAAAGCACTTAGAAAAATTGATGGTAAGACACTATGGGACAGAGCTAGAAGTACAGATATACGACACAGATGCAAGGTGGAAAACATGACAACAAATAGACTAGTAAAGACGACAAGAGACGGTTTCCCAATGGGAAAACGATCAGTAGGAAGACCACGAAAACGATGGAATGACAACTTACTGGAGGCACATTGAAAAATAGACAGAGTCATGTCTATATGAAAAGAAGATCACATATTCGACAGTCAGGTTAAATATTGTCGGTACCAGTCCATCTTCTTGCTTTAGTTTTTTAACTATTAAAAAGTTCTTAGTGAGCTCATTTTGTAATCTGATAGTTGCTGTTCACGACTCCATTGTTGCTTTTTTGTTAATCCCATCATCATCCTTAGCCAGAAGAACATAGACCTTAGCTAGCAGGTTACTCGAACTTACTTACTTTTAGTTTATCCCATTTTTTGTAGATTGGGCACATAATCCCGTTGTCCAGTCGCTAGGGATCTTTTCATCATTCTAAAGCTTGTTTATGAGCATATGCATGCATCTTACTAGATGTTCGCCACGTAATTTATATAACTCACAGCAGGGAAGCGTTGTCAATACCTGGAGCCTTGTTATTCTTTTGTGCTCGAATTGCTTATTTTATCTTTTTCATCGTTGGGGCTTCCATATTTTCGATATCCCTCTCAATGAGATGGATGTCCATATGCTCTTCATTTGCTAGCGTCACTAGAAGAGTTTGGAAAAATGTTTTCCAGACTGATTTAATTTCTTTGGATCGTTGGATATTTGTCCTTCTTGATATCTGCATATATTTGTTCGGAGTTTGTATTTTTCTCTTATATTGCGAATATATCAATACGCTTCTCGTATATCATTGTTTTGAAATTTTTTCCCATTTTGTGTATATTACCGTTTTTTGCGTTTTCTTTTCTATGTTCGACATATTTCTCTCTCAACCAATACCTGATAGGACTTTTATCTGGCATTGATAAAACTAGGGCTATTGTATTAAAGCTACAGTACATAGTAATGGTAAGTTCCGACAAATCTGTCATGGGAAGCCTTTAATATTTTGTAAAACATCTCGTCGATCTAAAAGACTAGAATTTGTTCAGATCCACATTCAAGAAATCAAAGTAACATGAACACATAAAAACAAATACATTAAAGGTGTCTTATTGCTATGTTTGCTTACTATAATTTCTTCAAATGACATGTGAGACTCAAATTTAAGCAAAACTTTTTTTGAGATATTTCGAAAGGGTGTTTTTTTAAAATTATATAAATGTAAGTTGATAACACACACTTTTTAAACTGTTGGCCATTTTGACAGCTGTCAAGTGATTTATGTTAAATTTGGTTGGGCATTTCAGCATGAAGACTTGACGCCTGAGCAACGCTTCCAAATTGTACAAGTTTAATTTAAAAATTTTGGTTTATTTCAAAATACGTATCGCGTACTACGTCCATTTTGGTCAACATAGTCCATCAGAGCAAGTAATTCGATTAACCGTGAAAAATGTTCGCATCACATTTACTCTAAATGATAAGATGCATCCAAAGACACGTCCTACAGTGCGTACAGAAGAAGTTGTTGCTGTTGTAGAGCCTAGCATACAGGAAGATTCGAATCAGTCTATCTGCCATCGTGCACAGCAGTTGGATACGTGTCCATCCACTATATGAAAGATTTTGCGTAAAGATTGTAACGATTTAATTTGCCTACTATATTAAGTATCACTTATAAGGGGTTGAAAGTGAGGACTGAGCAATTACTGGGCTGGAGATAGGGTAAGCAACGAAACCGAAAGGTTTGTGAACGGCCACTCTTGTTTTGCTAGGAGAACTGAGTCGTAAGTAAGTGAATAAGGGAAGGACAAGATGGGGTAACTAAGAAAAAAGAAACGAAAAAAAAAGAAAGGCTTTTCTTTCCCTATATCACTCTGGTGTTTTCTTTAAGAAAGTTTTTTGAATTATAATTAAGTCAAAAACACTGCAAACAATACACAACCGTGTCCCACATAAATTGCAATTGGTCTCGGGTGACCATCGAACATGGACAAGTTCTGGCGAGGTAGAACACTGATTCGGACTTCGGATTATCCTGGATGACAACAAACTGCAATCTTCAAAACTCGGCCACTCAATTCTTTCTTAAAACCATGTGGACCCCTAAAAGAGTTGTCTTACAAATTCTTCACATAGGACTCAGCACAACCAATCGGTGATTAACTCAACAAAAATTGCCGGCTTTGAAAACTGCACGTCGAAAGTTATCACTTCCCAATCTAAATATCCTCTGTTTGTCTTCATCTCCTATTTATTCGTCCTTTCTTAACCTCCCTGTTCAAAATCATATTTAAGTTTTAATGCCAAAAGATCTTTCGAATAAAGTACATCTTTGTTTTATTCCATTTCAAAGTTCCATACCTTTAAAAAAACACACTCTTTATTATTTATATTATCAATTATATAATTAATGCATCGCACCTCAAGTCATATTTCATGTACTATTTACATTTTAGATACCGGAAAAATAACCACATGAGATGAATAAATAAAATTATTCAAATTAAATTTCATACCCTTTTGGGCTCTATGTAATTCTCCCCGTACGGAAAAACGAAACAATAATCTCTTTGCATTTTTCAAGCTCATTTTAACTGCAGACTAAAAAAAGATAATAGTAATTCATAAATCTGTAAATAAATGCGAATGGAATCGCATATAAAGGAGAAAATGCGGTGTGTACATTAGCAATTTATCATTTATGAAAGCAGGAGTGTGTTGGGGGGACTAATATTAAAATTTCTATATCGAATGTTTCTGTTACGAAATACACACCTTGTAATAGTACTCTACGAGCCTTCAATGTTTGTTTTTCTTATTTCCTTCTTAATATGTCTACTTATTTACAATACCCTATTCAAATATTTGTATATACTTCCTCAGAAGTTTTTCATTTGCAGAAAAACGCATCATGATACATACATGCATTTCATAACCCTGTTATAGCAATTATTCATACAATTATCAGCATCGTCAGTCTCTATATTAGATCTATCATATTTTATTTTATTCGTTTACCACTTTGAACATGTGCATGGCATTCGGAGAAATTGTTTTATATATCACTGTTTGCTTTTTATATCCCACCAAAGTACGTACTAACACGTGTGCCAATAAATTAAAAATTAGTAACAAAGTTCAGTACAGATATAGATATATATTAATAAGGTTCTATAAATTTCAAAAATCAAATAGAAAATATTAAGACAAAAATCAAATCACCGACCAACAGAAATCATTAATTTCTACAATTAAAGCAATAATTGTAGAAAGTGTTTTTTTTTTTTTTTTTTTTTCGGAAAGGAAATTTTATACGTTCAAAGACATTCCCAGAGAATAAGAAGACAATATATTGGGTTTTCTGATGGTTTAGTTTTAAATAAACATTTTTGTAAACAGTTCTACCTTAAACTTTCTGTTGTATGGACTACCAAGAATTATACAAGAGGGTAGGTTTGTAAATAGTTTGTGAGAGGTAATTATTATCCTTTTTTCTCTAGAAATTCAAAATGTTTATTAGATGACCGACAGATTACTGGATAGGAGAAAGTTAGCCTTTTTTCTTTGAGGGATATTTAATTTGTTTGGATGGAGATACGTTCTTTTTGGTTCAAAGAAAAGGAGGAGGGAGATGGAAGGATTTTGGATAGAGTTTTGTAAGAGAGAGGTAGGCATTGTGAATTGAATATCGGGCGAGTATACTATAGTTTTTTTTTTGTAGAGACGACGTTGCTAATTAGACAAGTTCATTTTTAAAGTCTAGATTGTGAAAAGTTGTATTTGTGTTTTTGTGGATAGAGCCCCAACTGTGGTATCAGACAGAAGAAATAACTGACATGCTGTAAGTAATAAACAGATGTATAGTTTTATACTGGACCAAGTCGATTAGTTGAGATATCCTTTGTGTCTGGAGAGGAGGAGTATATTCATATAGTAAAGATTTGGAGCAGAGGAGTTTAGCAGGAGTATTCTGGAGAAAGGAAAGGTACGAGCAAGGTAAACAAGGCACAATCAAAGGCGAGAGAGATGAAGTCATCAATTGTGGGAACAAAAGATTAGTTTCATCATTTTTAGAAAGACAGACTTTCAATCACGACCACCTATTTAAATTAGGGTTATTCGTGTTTTTTTGTTGGTTTTATTGAGAATTATAATACATAATAATTTATCGGGAGTCACTAAAATTATGAAATTTTAGATTTGCATATAAGCTTAATTCATTTGTATTGATAATTGTGGATGTATGATTTGATGGATGTTTGAGATTTTTATTCTAATCATTGTTTATGGTATATTTATGTTTATTCAAAATTTTTTACTTTTAATATTTGATTGGTTTTTTTTAATATAACATTTGCTTTTTAAGTCATAATTGTGCTGTAATTTTATTTTCCTATTGTCTGTCCTTGGTTTTCCTTAAAGTTAACTAGCAAAAAATACTTTGAAACCACATTTTGTTTTTAAGAAGTAAAATAGCCCTGAGATATCATATTCATTTGTTAAAAAATAAATTATAAACATACAGTTTGAGCAAATCACAACAACTGGCGCCCAACGTGGGGCAGTCTTTAGAAAGTATTGGTTGTAGTTGAAAAGAAAGACAATTCAAAATAAAAAGACAAAAAAGAAGGTGGTTGAGATTTTTTGGTCTAGTGAAAAATTAATTTTGATACATTCCATTTTATGACATTTAAATATTGACTGATTTTTTACAATTTCTAACAATTTTATTTAAATTTTTTTATTATTGACATTGACATTTTGAAATTTTTTTTTGACAATTTTGTATTTAGGTGAGCGGAAAATTTTTTTCATATTTGCAACATATCGAGAAAATTTAAAGTTTTACATTTGGCGGGGATAATATTTCACTGACTAAAAGTTTCGTATTTGGCGGGGATACGAATCCTGTAGGAAACATATTTTTGAGTGGTTGGAGGAAAAATAAGAAAGTAGAAAAGAGATGTCTGTGACAAGAACTAAAAGCAAAGAGAACAAAAAACAAGAAAAACATTTAGAACACGAAGACATTTTAGAAATAACAATCATGGAAACAGAAAAAGAGGAATTATCAAAATTAGAAAAATTATTACAACTTATGCAAATACAAAAGAAACAAAACGAGCAATGGAAAAGTGGATAAAAATCAAAAAGAAACAAACCAATCCATAGAAGAGAACAACAAAAAAATGGAGAACGCATAGATAAGTACAAAAAAGAAATAAAAGGAGTTTTGACAATGATGAAGAACGATATGAAAGAGAAAGAAATGAAAATTCTAAATAAAATTAAGGACATAGAAAATTGCAAAGAAAAAAAGAATTAGATAATTTAGAAATAAAATTTAAAAACGCATTACAAGAAGACAAGCGAGAAATAGACGAAAAAATTGAAAAAATTATTAAAAATGATTTAACAAGAGTCTGGTCTGGAGACTTTAAATTGGAAACATTGCTGAAAGTCTACCCCAAGGCACCCGTGGGCCTTGTTTAGAACTTTACCGGTGGGCGTTAATAAGAACAGCTTCTTTACCCATGTCTTGTTCTGTATTTTACCAACACACAAACAATTTTGTAACTATCATAGTTGAAAGTTAGTTTACAGGGAGTATAAGTACTAAAGGGATAAATTGAACTGAAATAAAAAAAAAATCGTTTAAGAATAATGATTAAACAGAATATTCAGTTAAACAAAGTATAGCGTCATTTATCTTTAGAAGAACTATATAGTAAAGCATAAAAAACAAATGAAAAAAATCAAAAGAAATTGGATCAAAATAATTATGTATTTGAAGAAAAATGACAAACATGTGATGTTAATAACATTACAATGCAAACTTCATAAATGACAGCAGTAATGTTCACTCACATTAATTAAAAGCATTGTTAACAAATTTAATTTAACATTTAAGCAACCAAATATATAAATCACATCAACCTGAAAATTTTTAAAATTTTGTGTGAAATTGCACAATTTTGTTACGCAGAAATTTAAACATAAGTGGCAGTCATATAATAGGGAATCTATCACTGACTAAAATTTCTATCAGTGTAAACCTCGATACCATCAATTGTTTGACACATAATCCGATCGATACTATATAAAGACCTCTAATTCATTAAGAGTACTCCAACATGCTCATAGGGCATCTTATCATTAGGAGAGGCATATTAAATACCTCAAAGTGTACTTGTGGTAAAATAGGTAATCTATGAAATGTTATACTAGACTACTAATAAAAGAGTAACAATATAAAAAAGGTTTATAAGGAATTAAATCCATAAATAAAGTTTTTCAAACTTTTTTTTATTTATTTTCCCCTGAAACCACAGGTTGCGCAGTTATCAACATAAAATATAATACAATAATGTTGTAATAACTTTATAAACCAGTATGTTTTAAATAACCTATTATAAAGGATGTTTTTTTAGAGGTACAGAATTTTGAAATGGAATAAAACAAAGATAATTTTTATCAACTGACATGAAACTGAAAGGAGATAAATTCGAGGTGGACAGACTACGAAACCCTGAGATAGTTAAAAAATTTGAACACAAACTTAAAGAAAAACTAGAAAACCAAATGAATAATACTCTTGAAAACATAGATAATTACTGTAATGAGTGCGAAAATATCCTAAAAGAAGTGACCACAACAATTGTAGGAAAGAAGAAACAAGAAAGGAAGTGGACAGAATGGTATGATGCGAAATGCGCACAGGTCACTCAAAAAAAATCAGGCATAGGGTAAACTTCAAAACAGAAGGACAAGATAAAATCAAGAGGAGTACTAACAGATGAGACAAGCAGAGAAAAAGATACTAAAATAAAAGAAAAAACGACATTTAGAAAACCAGCTACAGGAACTAGAAAGGCTCAATTCACAAAGCAAAGCGCAAAAATTAAAAAAAAATGTGAACAGAAAAGAATTTAGACTTACAATAACCATAATAAAAAGTAAGGAAGCTGAAATTATCAATGAGCCGGATCAAATGTAATCAAATGAACTATCTTACAATAAAGTCATTCCAGAAACGCAACTCAGCAATATTGGCAATATCATTTTAAAGTCGTCTACTTTAAAATGTATAATATAGTATGTCTTAATTGGCAATATAAATGAGTTTATAAGTAACACAAAACAAAATTTAATTTACTGTTTAATTTACTAATGTTTATATTTTGAGAACGATTTCCGAAGTGAAGATTGAAACGTTAATAAACTTATTTTAACCTTCAAGTGTGGCTTATTGCCATTAATATAGTAATTACTTTAAAATGCCACAAAGAAATATTTTCCGAACAATATTACAATGATTGTGTTGTAAAAAAGCCGATTATAGTAACTGATATGTAATATTAACGTTTGAATTATTACCAACCAAAGAGATGTTTAGTGCATACGTATTACTAAACATATACCTATAAATGGCTATATTATAGCTAAACTTACCTTTAACTTTCAGTGTCCTTATTGTAAAATCTCCTTTATTCTACTACTCTAGAATCTTGTTATTAGTTGCGCATAATACGTAGCCGACATTAGGGTTGAAATCAGACAATAAACTAGCTATAATACGTGGTACAGCCTATGGATAACTCATTAGGGAATACATGCGAGCCACTTGCGAAACACAATTCAAACGCAATTATTTACTCTATTGTAACGGCTGTTACTGTGTCGTGCCGACCATCGACAAATTTTCGGTAGTACATATTGTTGTCATGCCATTCAGAACTATGACAAATCTGGAAAAGGATTCGGACAATGCATGATGTTTGTAAATTTCCGTGTATGTGCATTTATTATAATTAAAACTGAAGACAGATTGTTTACAATATTCTGTTTATTTTTTCTGCATTTTAATATAAAAATAAATGAACCACAATTTTGAAATAAAAATAAAAAATATATTTCTGGCCTGTCTGACAACCTAGAAACTTGGCTTGTCTGGAAACTGGGAGTAATAACAAATACATTTTTTGTGGTAAACGTTTTACTAACTGTTTTTTGCAGACGAATATTTTGGGTATAATCCTAATAGACATAATAAGATACAGAAAATGGAACAAAACCTCCAAAGCAACGATCTAAGGGAGGCATATAAATATCTTCGACAACTAAGAGAAGGATACAAACCCCGAACAAGTCTGTGCAGAAACCAAACAGATAAGATAATTAGTGAACCAACGCAAATAAAATCAGTTTGGAAAAGCCATTTCCAAGCTCTGCTAGGAGCACAAGGAAGCTCACGATCTTCGGATTTGCAGCACATCGAGGAAGGAGACGAAGTAATAAGCAGTCCGATTCTTAAAGAAGTCAAACAAGCAATACAGGCGCAAAGAAACAACAAAGCGCCGGGATTTGACGATGTCCCTTCCGAACTGTATAAATTAGGTGGCGAACATCTAACAACGCAGGTGCACGCGCTCATATCTAAGGTATGGAGGGAAGAAAAAATTCCTAGCGATTGAAAAAATGGGATTATCTGCCCAATCTACAAAAAAGGGGACAAAATTAAATGCGAAAATTACCGCGGCATAACCCTCCTATGTTCGGCCTACAAAATTTTTACATCCATCCTGAATAGGCGACTTCAACCATTATGTGAAAATATTATCGGCGAATACCAGACCGGTTTTCGACAAGGCAGGTCGACAATAGATCAGCTTTTTACAGTAAAGCAAATCCTTAATAAAGCTTGGGAACACGATATTGATGTTCACAATATATTTGTCGACTTCAAACAGGCTTATGACTCCATAAATAGAAGCCGGTTATATAACATCATGGAAAGCTTCAATATTCCCTCGAAATATATCCGACTAGTAAAAGCAACGATGGACTCCACAATAGCAACTGTACGCATACAGTACGAATTAACTGACAGCTTCGAAATAGTTCAAGGGCTGAAACAAGGTGATGGACTAGCTCCAACACTGTTCAATCTGGCCCTTGAATATGTCATCAGAAAGCTAAATGCCGGAAGAGCCAATCTCCTAACAAACAAATCTGTCCAGCTCGCCGCATATGCGGATGACATTAACCTCATGTCCCGCAGAGTAAATGATGCAGCAGAAACATATTCGCAGCTGAAAAAAACGGCCAAGGAGATTGGACTTGAAATAAATACACAGAAGACAAAAATACTAACACAGACGCGGACAAAGCGAACAAGAAATCAAATCAAAGTAGAGGATGACATTGAAACAGTGAAGAGTTTTACTTATCTGGGAGTCGAAATGAATACGGAGGGAACAGAATAGGCCGAAATACAGAAGAGAATAATGAAGGGAAATAAAGCCTATTTTTCCCTGATTAACATATTCCGCTCCAAGACGGTACATCGAAAATCGAAACTTAAGGTCTATAAAACTATCATCAGACCGATAGTATGCTATGGATGCGAGACATGGGTTTTGACAGAAAGCACTAAACGAAGATTAGAGGTTTTCGAGAGAAAAATCCTAAGGAAGATCTTTGGACCCATCACTCAAAATGGGATGTGGAGATCTAGATATAACCATGAACTCTACCAACTGTTCAAAGAAGCACCTATTGCAGAGTTCGCTAGAGTACAAAGGCTTCGATGGGCTGGTCATGTGGTACGGATGGATGCCGACAGATTGCCGAGAAAGGCCTTGGATGGTAAAATGCAGGGCAGAAGACCAAAGGAAGACCACGTAATAGATGGGAGAACGAAGTCACAGCAGATGCGCACAACTTATTGAACGTCAGGGCTTGGAGACGAGTGGCGCGGGATCGCCTTTGTTGGAGGCAGAAGTTACAGGAGGCCAAGGCTCAATTTGGGCTGTAGCGCCATTGGAAGAAGAAGAAGAAGAATCCTAATAGACGGATGGCATCAATATTCTGGCTTTACAACCCTACGTGGGTCCTAGCCTCCTCAATAATTTCTCTCCAGCCGTCCCTATCCATCGCCTTTGTCCGCCAAGCACGTTATCCCATATTTCTCATGTCTTTATCGATGTTATCAAGGAACCTTGTTCTAGGTCTTCCTCTTCTTCTTTGACCAATGGGTGTAGCAAGTAGGGTTTTTCTAGCTGGCTCATTTTGTTCCATCCGCATTACATGCCCTATCCACCTCAGATGTATGTTTTACGATATCAGGCTCCTGGTATATTTTATAAAGTTCGAAGTTGTATCGTCTTCTGCATACTCCATTGTTATTCACTGCTTCATAAATTCGCTTAGTACTTTTTTTTTTCAAAACATCCTAATACGTGTTCATTATTTTTGTTACAGTTACAGGGCGTATTATTGTTTTGTAGAGTTTTATTTTTGTATTTCTTGATATAATTGTGAATTTAAGGAGAAGATAGAGCCCAAAATACATAGCATCTGTTGGCCGTGCAAATTCTGCGGTTGTATTATTTTCAGTGTTCCCCGATCCCTAATAGACAGATGGCGTTTGTCAAAAAAAGTCGATTTCATACCCACAAGCTGAAACTTGTTTTAATAGATATATTTAACTAAAGTCACTAAAATAATAGTCAATAAAACAATTTTTAAACAAGTTATAAACAATTGATTTTTTCGCTTGGGAACTACATTTTATTGATAATATTATCAGTTGACGCTACAGCGCTAACCTGCTTCAAAACATTCTTCCATCCTTCTCTGTCGAGTGTCTTTGTTCTCAATTTCCTCATTTAATTCTCCCTTAAATTGTCCTGCACATCGTTTAGATACCTGAGTTGAGGTCGCTACATTCTTCTTCTTTTTCCGACCGGCCTATTTAGCATGGTTATTTATCAAGGATCACTTTCAATCATCCGGATAACGTGGCCCTTCAATCGTAGGCAGTTTGTTTTATTGGTTTTCACGATATCTGCAGTCCCAAAAGGTCTACAGAGTTCGAAATTATATCGCTTTCTCCACAGACCCTGTTCGTTAACTCCGCCATATATGGTCCTCAATACTTTGCTTTTAAAGATTTGTAGTCTTTGCAGTCAACCAGTGACTCTAAGTAACAGAACTCTTCCACCGTTTTTATAATTTTCTATTGCACCTCTAAGTTATTTTGTTGCATTCTTGATAAAGATGGCATATATTTAGTTTTCTGGGAGTTAATCAGAAGTCCAATGTTTTCTGTGGCGTTTTTAATACTTGTGAAAGCTTCAACTGTTTTATTTAGGATTTTTCCAATGATTACGATATCATCAGCATATGGAAATATTTGTATGCTATGTGAGTTTATTCCCAAATCTCCTCATAATTTTTCTATAACGTTAGTTAACATTAGTTATAAATGATTCTAGAGGATTCTCTTGTACTGGCACTTTACATTCAACTTTCCTTATTCATCATCATCATCATCATCGTCACGTAGCTCTACAACTCTGGGTGGGTCTTGGCTGACTCTACAACTTTTTTCCAATTTGTTCGGTCTTCCATCAACCTAGGGTCAAATGGAATGTTTATTTTCTGGAGATCTGCTTAGATGTTATCTCTCCATCGCATTCTGGGACGTCCGAGTGGTCTTTTGCCTGTGGGAATCTCCTTCCATACCAGTTTCACAAGTCTTTCATTATGCTAAGTATTTTTCGTTCAAAGCGTCTGAGCTTTTCCTTGTTGGCTTTGGTCATGGTCCAGGTTTCGCATCCGTATGTTATTACAGGTCTGACGATGGATTTATAGATTGTGATCTTTGAACTTATTTTAAGATTTTTTGATTTTATGAGCTTATCCAGAGCAAATAGACAGCGGATTGCAGATTGGATTCTGTCTTTTATTTCTTCAGTAACATCGTTGTCAGCTGTGATTACGGCCCCCAGATACTTAAAACGTTGTACTCTTTCGAAATTAAAGGTATTGACCGTAACATTTTGTCCTATTCTGTCTCTTCGTGTCGTTTTATTTATACACATAAATTTCACCTTCTCTTCATTAATCTTCAGCCCTACTTCACTTGTTGCTCCTTCCACCTTGTTGAAAATGTCTTTTGTGGATAGGATGGAGTCTCCAATGAGATCTTTGTCATCTGCATATGCGAGTAACAGCTTGGGACCTTGAATCTTGGGGGCTTTCTCTAATACAAGGTTAAAAAGTAGTGGAGATAACGAATCACCTTGTTTAAGTCCACTGTTGATTTCAAAGCTGCCAGACAGTTTATTATTTACACGTACTTTAGATATTCCATCCTTCATACAGACTTTGGTCATCCCAATGAGTTTCTTTGGTATTGAGAACTTCGTCATGGCATTCCATACTAGGCTTCTTTCTACGCTATTATATGTCTGTCGAAAGTCTATGAAAAGATTGTGTATGGGTCTGTTATACTCCCATCCCTTTTCTAAAAGTTGTCTCAGCGTGAATCTGTTGTTGATCTGTTTACCCTAAACCCGGCTTAATATTCGCCTAGGACATTTTCAGCATAAGGGATTAGTCTACTAAGAATGATGTTTGAGAGGGTTTTATATGCCATGTTTAGAAGTGAGATGTCTCTATAATTCGCGCATTTTGTTTTGTCCCCTTTTTTGTGAATGGGCACTATTATGTTTTCCTTCTATCGTGCTGGTATTCTTTCTTCTAACCATATGTGCGTTATTAGCTGATAAATTTGGCGATGTAGTGCATCTCCCCTATATTTCAGAAGTTCTGCTGGTATCTCGTCCGTAACCTCTCGTTCGAACTTTCCTTTCCTGTCATTTTAATTAATTTTATCAATCGTTTTGGTATTCCAAATTCGATCAAAGTCAAATATGATTGGAGTCTCTCGACTGTATTGTACGCTGCCTTAAAATCTACGAAGATGTTATGGAAGTCTATATCGCACTCAGGCCTTTTTTCTAATATTATGTGATAAATGGTTGATCTGTTTTTCAAAAAATCTTAATGGTTTATATTGTTAGTATACGAACAAAATATTTTAAACCGCCTTAAGAAGGACAATTCCTTTAAAATTAGAACAGTCAAGCAAGTTTCCTTTTTTGTCTATAGGGCATATTCCAGTATTCCAATCTTCTTGTAAAGCACGTTCTTACCATAACTGTATAGTTTGTGAAAGAGGGGTACAAATGTTTGACCTCCATATTTCAATATTTTTGCGGGTAGGTTATCTGGTAGAATACCTGCTCTGGGTGAATGGTTTTATTCATTTCTTCCAAAGTTGGTAAAGTGGTACCTCCTATCTCTATCCCGAAACGCAAGGATACACCAATATGTTTATAGATTTTTTAAACTGACTTGCAACATAAAATCAAAATGAAATAATGCAATTTAAAACTACTTTACTTAAATTCGATATTCAACCTATTAAAAACTACCCTCAAAAAACGCTGAAAATAACTTTTTTTCGGCATTTTTAAATTATTCATTGATATTTTACGTTTAAAGTATGCATTTTCCAAAAAAATGTAAAAAAAAACTTTCGTCCTAAAATATCACAAGTTATCAAAAAAGTGATTTTAAAGTAAAAAAAGAAATTTTTGATAACTAGATTCCCGCAGGAAACTTTCGATAAATTTTTTTTTTTTTTTTATTGGCTTTAGGGTCGACAAAATTTTAAACATAGCATATTGACATTATATTCTATCGATTAAAATAAGTTTTTTAAAACAATAATATTACTATCATTTTTTTTAAATAATATTATTCCATAGAAAGTAAGCATTTAGTAACATTAGTTAAAAGATATGTACTGGCAAATTTTTATATCAAATCTAGGACACTAATAGTTCTATATTTTTCAGCGTAGCTGATATTCAAAATCATCAGTCGCTTCAAGCATTGTTTAAAAGCGAACGGTTCATTCTACACAAAAGTGCTAAGACACATTTTTTACAAAATTATCTCGGTGGCATTTCTTGTTTAAAACATTTTTTCTACGACGTATAGAATGCCAATTTCTTGGTAAATCGATTTTTTTCGTCTCTCACCACGAGAATAGATTTTAGGGGGAAGCAGAAGATGGGAGTGGCAAACATTGCTGCATCTTTCTGGGGTCCTTAACCTTTGTATTGTCTATGGGTACGTCTGGACCCAGTAGTAAAGTTCAAATGTTTATATATTTATTATATAGTAAATTTGAGACGTGATGTCTCATGAAATCCTTAAGATAAGGTTTATATACAATTTAACGTTTTTGCGTTTTGAAATATCAGTTTAGTTTTCTTTGAAATGAAATAAACACATCTGTTATTTATGGGTCCACCTGTACCCAGAAGTGATTCCAAATGTACGTGATGTTTGTTTTGTTTATTTTTCTGAGAAGGGTAATTCGATTTTATGGGTTCCATTTTCGGAAACGTTTGTCGAGTATCTTTAGTTTTGTACCAGACTTAATCGCTTAAATCGCGTTTAGAGTTGAGAGTGTGGTGTACAATCATTTGTAAAAAACAGAATAATAAGCGCTTGCTGAAAATGAGCTCCAGGAGAGGACCCACAGAAGAGGAATTAGGAAAAATCCTTGAAGAAGACTCAAAAAATTAAGATGAATCTACCAATATAAAAACCGTCACTAGTGATGAAGGTTGATGATGACAAAGATGAAAGCGAAAATTCGGAAAATAAAATAGAAGTTCCTGAACAAGGAGATTCACAATATACTGCTCGCGATGTGACCGTTTGGAACAAATATCCACCACCTCAGTCACGTGTAAGGTAAGTGGTAGCTCAAGTGCTACACATATTTTTTTTACTAAATGTGTGGGTTTTACTAATTGCGTTGTATATTGTTTAGATCCATCAATATACTAAACCCTGTGCCAGGTCCCACCAGATATGCCACTCAACGAATTACCAACGAACCTATATCTTCAATGAGATTGTTTTTCACTGATGAAATGCTTAATTAACTCTTAGTGGAAACTACCAAAGAACGTGGTAGCATATGTAATAAAAAAGTGAACTGACACTGACAAAAAAAAAAACTGAAAGAAAACTTAGATATTTTGGGAGGAAAATCCTCAGAAAAATCTTTGGACCTTATCACAACCTTAATAGCAACCAATAACGTTTGAGAACAAATGCTAAGGTCAAGCAGATGTATAGAGCGAGTGACATAGTCCAAAAGATTAAATCCCAACGTCTAAGACTGTCATGTCCATAAACTTCCTAATAACCTTCTTGTAAAGTTAATATGGGAGGAATATCCCACAGGAAGAAGGCTCTTAGAACGTCCACGAATGCGATGGAGGGACAATACATGGTCAGATCTAAGAACAATGGGGCTACCCACTGACCCAACTCTTATGGACGACCGTTCAAGTTCGAAGCAAGTGGTGCAGTCAGCCAAGACCCACCCCGGGTTGTAGTGCTTTAAGAATAAGAAAAAAACTGCATATATGTATTGTGCAGAAGTGTATATAAGAAAAGCAGAAAATCAGCCCCGTGATGTACATCAGGGCAGAAATGTAGTTTTACGACTTATAAAAGATGTTCAAAATTCCGGGCGAAATGTAACAACGGATATTTTTTTACTAACTACCATTTAGCGACTGAATTATTAAAACGTAAACTAACACTAAGTGGAACATTACGAAAGAACCAAAACTTTTATTCCAGTTGAATTTCTATCAAATAAAAGTAAGAAAGCCCTATCATCAATTTTTGCGTTTCAGAAGAATATGACTTTAGTTTCATATAGTCCTAAAAAGGGTAAATCTGTTATTCTTTTGTCCTCGATGCATTTAGATGACCAGGTGTCATTGCAAGAACATAAGAAACCAGACATTATTTTAGAATACAATAGAACTAAAGGAGGTGTAGATACAACAGATAAATTAGCGTCAGCTTATACCTGCAAAAGAAGAAGTAGAAGGTGGCCACTTTGCTTATTTTATAATATTTTAGCTTTGGCGGTAATTAACCCATATACCATTTTTTAAAATAAAACACTTGCACGTCACGATTCATACAAAGTGACGTCACTTGTATTTAAAATTTCCAGAACATCAACCTTAGAGTTTTAATTTTCCTAACACAGCTAATAATACGAAACCCATATGGAACTGCTCGATCTTATTTGACTCAATGGTTTTAGAAACAAATATTTATGCCGATTAAATGTGGAAAAAAATTCAAACAAAACGATTGGTGTTACAGCTTTTATGACATATCGACAAAACATATGTATTTCTAAATTCGGTCCTAATCTATTTTTTATAAATAATACATGATACGCCTCTGTACTATGTTTCTTTGCAATATACTTCTTTGTAAATGTATCTTTACCGCAAAAAAGTCGAATTTTTCGTTAAATTTCTTTAA
The DNA here is from genome assembly GCA_918026665.1 of Diabrotica balteata. NCBI lineage: Eukaryota > Metazoa > Arthropoda > Insecta > Coleoptera > Chrysomelidae > Diabrotica > Diabrotica balteata. The sequence goes on from OU898277.1 coordinate 41,444,493, forward strand.
AGGATTTCATAAATCTCTCAAATTTTATTACCTCGACCCTACTTCACACCTGCATTTTAGATCCTCTTTTTGTATATACGGGAGTCGGCATAAGTCAGGAAACGCTTTCGAAAAATCGGCATGGTAAAAATCGAAAAGGCTAGAAGATTTACGTAGGCTCAACGATCCAACACTCGCGAACATCCGTCATTTCATGCAGGATGGAACTTCGACGCACTACGCGGCATATGTGTAAGAGTACTTAATGTTCATTTTGGAGAATAGATAGAGTTAAAGGAATTGGACATCCACAATAATTGGACTCCTGATATTCTAAAAAGAATTTTCAAAATGTAGATGAAACCCGATGAAAACATGTATTGACAAAATCCATTTTCGTGGAAGAATATGATTTCGTCAATATATAAAGGGGACGAAAGACAAATTTGGGTTTAAAATTATTTTCAAACTATGCCTAAAGAATAGTTATACGTACCATATAAAAATTTATTATATACTAGATATCACCACAGGTATAACGGCAGCCAATAAGGTGGTTTTTGAACTTAATGGCCTGTTCCAGTGCCAGTTGTACAAAATAACTTGAAAGGGATGAAATGTATGGGGAACAAAAGAATGGTATAGTTATAGCTAAGTGAACTGACAACAGAGGGTTCTTTTATTATAGATATTAAGTAGTAAACACTTAATAGACCAGACGTGAGTACTGCTTTACGAAAAACTACTTAAGGTAATTGGTTCAGAAAAATTGCACTTAGAGAAAATTTGTGTTCGCAGTTACTAGGTTAGGTTAGTTATTTGCTTGTTCTAGCACCGTCTAGGGTCATAATTGCCATTATGATAGCCAACTATCGTAGCGGAAATGGTACATAAGAAACTATAAATACGAAATGAGTTTCCTGATTTAAACTAGATCCATTTGGCTCAAAAACACAGTATGTTTTGTTATCCATTTTATCATCATCAGTGGCATTACAGCTCGTTATGAGTCAAAGCCTTCTTCTGAACAATCTTCCATTCGCCCCTGCCTCTGGCAACTCTTCTCCATGCTTTAACTCCGATGAATTTTAGATCATCCCTTATGTTATCTTGATACCTAAGTTTTGGTCTTCCTCTGAATCGTCTTCCCACTGGTCCTCTTCGGTTAACCATTTTAAGAACGAATAATACGTAACGTCTTATTAATTTGATTTGAAAATATATTGGTGCGATTTATTTTCTCATTAAAACTTTATAATAGATCTTGGTTTTTGTTATAATGATCTATTCTCAAATAAATCTTTAAATCCGCAGCTCAGTTAATGTAATACAAAGATATAATTCAATTTTTGTTTTCTAAGTCTTATATACCATTTTTCTGCTTTATTAGTTTTCTTCGTTACTTGAGATCCAGCTTTAAGCTCACATATTCAATTAAAAGATAAACTTTCATTCATTTTCTTTGGAAATAAACTGCTCATACCATCTGCCACATACAGAAAAACCTTTATCATTGGATTGCGTAAAATAATTACTTGTTTTACGTCTTAGCTAATATTTCGTCGCGATTATGTGACTTCTTTAGGAGAAAATTGTAAATTTATTAGAATTATTAAAAGTTAATAAAGTAAATATTTCATTACTTACAACTAAAAGAGTGGAAATTTATTAAAATTTTTTACCTAAATAACACGTTTTATTTTGACATACTTAGAAGTTATAGTATATAGTTATAGACATTCCACGAACCTCCGTTGCTGTGTCGCCAATAATGTCTTATTAAACAGTGGTTGTTTAAAGCAATAACAGCGTAGAGTTTTAATTTGCAATTCTGAACAACAGCATGTAGATTTATTTTTTGTGTTTTTTGAGGGGAAACGAATTCCTTGCATAGTCAGTTCATAATATTGTTAAAAATTTGCTGCATCCAAAATTGCAGAAAATGTAACGGTCAAGAAGTATAACCAGAAAAAGTTAAGGAAAGAAAACACAGGGATACACAAATTTGTGCAAAAATCGAGGTAGATTCAACACGTTTAAGTAGAAGCGTTACTAAAGAGTTAGATGTTAGCAACATTACTGTAATGAAAGTATGGAAAAAGCACGGTTAGAAAACGCAGCAGCTTTCTCCAGACGACTACTTTCGAAGAATGTTGTTTTGTAAAACTCGAATAACAGAGTCTAAGGATGAACCCAATTATGAGGTGTTGGGCGCGGGAAAAAACAGCATATTTGTTTTAGAAGTGTTGTTTACCGAACTCAGCGTTCTCAAAAAGTTAACGTCTGGCCTGGCATTTTAGGAGACTACATAATATGTTCGCTTTTTATTGAGGGCAACTTGAATCATAGCGTATACCTCGATTTGTTACAGAATCATATTCTTCTTGGTTTAGAATGTTTGGTTCCATCAAGACAACTGTTTAGTTCACAACGGTCGAATAATTAGGGAGTACTTAAAGAGTACTTTCCCGAATCGAGTTATCGAGTATCAGTGGAACAGGCGATATTAAAAAGTGGCCTGCGCTATCTCCAGATCTTACATCCATGGACTTCTTTTTTTCGGACATTTTAACAGCGTCATCTACACCAAAATTTGAATTAAACAATCGAATAAAAGAGTCCTAAATTCTGTAAAAGCAGAAACTCTTATATCTGTCGGCAGAAGTTTTTATGATAGATTGGGATACTATTTAGTAGAAGGTAAAATATTTGAATTATTTCTGTAGGGCATAAAAAATTATTTCTTATTTTATTAGGAATTACTTTTTATTTTTAATGAGAGCATCATTTTTGTTTTATATTTTTAAAGAAATGTGCTTTTATTTTTATTTCAACTACAAAAAATTATTCACATTACCAAATTTCGATACAAATGCACCGCCTTATAAAGGTCAGCGTATTTTTATCGAGCGTATGTTATAAGAAATAAACCGGGTATACAAAAAGAAAACAAAAATCGACGAACAGAGATGCATATCATATGCGTTGTTATGTATTACTAAATGGTTTTCTCGTTTTCTGTCTATGAGTCTAGGTTCGACGGAGATCGGAGAATTTATCCCGTACGAAGCAATGACTAAATTGAAGGTGAATAAACTGAAGTAAAAATGAGACAGTATTATTGATATTGTGGGGTGTAAAGATCCAATTAATATTAGAGAAATAAGAAAGGATCAGAAGTACGTAACTTGATCTATAAAATTTAATTGTTGGTACGTAGTTACTGTATGACTGATATTTAGAAATGGAATAGACTTGTCGGTAGAGTAACTCAACGATTAAGTATTTGTTTTTAAAAGAGTATGATCTATCCTGTCATATGCATTCATTTAATAATTTCTGGAGTTTTGTTAATGTGTACCATTTCAACAAAAAGTTGGTTTTTGTAATAATTAATTTGTTTAAAACGTTTATAAGTTAAATAGTTACAATATTTGGAATTCCAATGGGCAGTCCTATAAGCCCTATCTTAGCAACAATTATCCTATAATTATATCCTAATAGGAATATATCCTAATAGATAATTTTATATCCTTTTAGACCCTTTAATAGACCTTGGAATCTCAAAAATGCCGTTTTCACTAACATTTGTAACGAATATATTTTTTTACCACATGGGGTATTAATACAAGGGGTAGAAAATTGGGGACTAAAACTAAGGGGGTGGAGATAAGGCAAGCAAAATAATCGCTACTTGTACGAACGGTACTCAGGGTTTGTTAGGAGAGCTGGGGTCGTGGATAAGAAAAAGATAAGGGGGTTAGATTGGAAAAACTACAAAAAATGAAATAAAAGGTCATGAATCTCTTGGAACAAACAAAGCAAAAAGAAACAGGAAACACCTCAAGTAATTTAATATAGGGCGCCGCTTTGAGGTGCCTAATTATATCTATTACAACTACTAGTTGTAACTAGGGAAATAATTATTAAAAAATCAAAACATATCTTTTTCAAATAAAACTAAAAAAGGTTAGTCAAAAAGTCATGTTTGTTTTGAAGTCTGCTAATTTTTAAATCTAAAAAAATTATGGATTGATTTTGTTCTGTTTCTATTGTAAATTCAATATGACTATGAAGTGAATTAATATATGATAAAAATTGGTCGAGTTGCCTGTTAGTTCCTGTGAAACATACCAGTACGTCGTCTACTTATCTCCATCAATATAAAAACTGTTTGAATACGGGATGTTTTGAAATCTTTGTCTCTAGATGATCCATAAAAATATCTGATAGCAATGGGCTTAGAGGGTTACCCATTATAAGTCCTGCACTGTTATTTGTATAAATTTTATTATTAAATTCAAAGTAGTCCTGGTTTATGCAAACTTCAAGAAGATGTAAAATTTTAGATGTAATTATTGGATTTGTACTATTTTGGTCTAAAAGGTTTTTTACTAGAATAAAGTTTCTGTAGGAGGGATACTAGGAAAAAGATTTTTTACGTCAAATGAAATTAATCTGGAGTTGTTAGGTAATTGAAAATGTTGTATTTTATTAACTAGTTCTATTGTATTTTTTATGGTAAATTTAGGTGAAAATTTAGTGTGGTCTAAAATAATCTCTAACAGTTATTTTGAAATTTTATATGACGGGGCTGTATAAAAAGATACTACAGGTCTTATTGGGTGATCGGTTTATGTAGTTTAATGAAAGAATATAATTTAGGAGGCTGTGGGTTCATGATACTGAGGTATTTCTGTTCTATTGGATTTAGTATTGATTTTGAATTTTCTAACGCTAGCTTAATTTGTTTTTGATATTTTTCTGTCGGATCTTTGTGTAAAGTTTCAATATTTTGATTATTTAAGAATTCTATTGTTTTGTTATTATATTCTATTTTATCTATAGCAATAGTAGTGTTACCTTTGTCTGCTTTTGTAAACACAATGTTGTTTTCTATTGATTTATTTTTAATTGAAATTGCTGCTTTATTCTCTTTGTAACAAGAATTCTTAGTTTCACTACACACATCTGTAATTGATTTGGCAATTATACTTTTTTCGATATTGTTAGCAGTTTTGTTTAACGCTACTTCACATTCTACACCTAAATATTCCAAAGTTCTCTCATTATTATGTTGGAGCAAGTTATTTAGAAGCAAGCAAGCTAGCGTTAGAAAATTCAAAATCAATACTAAATCCAATAGAACAGAAATACCTCAGTATCATGAACCCACAGCCTCCTAAATTATATTCTTTCATTAAACTACACAAACCGGATCACCCAATAAGACCTGTAGTATCTTTTTATACAGCTCCGTCATATAAAATTTCAAAAAAAACTGTTAAAGATTATTTTAGACCACACTAAATTTTCACCTAAATTTACCATAAAAAATACAATAGAACTAGTTAATAAAATACAACATTTTCAATTACCTAAAAACTGCAAATTAATTTCATTTGACGTAAAAAATCTTTTTCCTAGTATCCCTCCTACAGAAACTTTTATTCTAGTAAAAAACCTTTTAGACCAAAATAGTACAAATCCAATAATTACATCTGAAATTTTACATCTTCTTGAAGTTTGCATAAACCAGGACAACTTTGAATTTAATAATAAAATTTATACAAATAACAGTGCAGGACTTATAATGGGTAACCCTCTAAGCCCATTGCTATCAGATATTTTTATGGATCATCTAGAGACAAAGATTTCAACACATCCCGTATTCAAACAGTTTTTATATTGGTGGAGATACGTAGATGACGTACTGGTATGTTTGACAGGAACTAACAGACAACTCCACCAATTTTTATCATATATTAATTCACTTCATAGTCATATTGAATTTACAATAGAAACAGAACAAAATCAATCCATAAAATTTTTTAGATTTAAAAATTAGCAGACTTCAAAACAAACATGACTTCTCCATATTTCATAAACCTACCCATACTGACACGACTATACACAATTCGTCATCCCATCCAACACAACATAAACTGGCAGCTTATCATAGTATGTTACATAGATTAACAGAAATTCCGATGTCAAAATACAACTTTGAGGCAGAATTAAATATAATTAAGCAGATAGCAGTAAACAACGGATACAACGAACAAACAATTAATAAAATGTTAAATCAAAAACTATACAAGAAAGCCCTGAAATTAGTATTTCCACCACCAGAGAAAAAACCGAGTACCTTCTGCTCGATTACATATACAGGCAAAATAACAACAAAAATTGCCACCACAAAAACACATAAAAAAGTAAGGAATAACACCAGCTTTCCGAACAAATAACAACCTAGGCAAATATATTAAAAATAACAAGAGCCAAAATAAAAAACACTTAAATAGTGGTGTGTACAAACTTCAATGTGGCGACTGCCCAAAAACTTACATCGGTCAAACTGGTAGAAACTTTGATAAACGAATAGCAGAACATAAAAGGGCTTTCAAGAATAGAAAAACAGATTCGACATACGCACTTCACCTTCTAGATCATAATCATTCTTTTAGTGACAAATTTAAAATTCTTCACATTCAAAATAAAGGCCTTAAGCTATCTTTGTTAGAATCTATGGAAATCAACAAATTAAAAAACACAGATATAATTATGAATGACCAACTTGAGACAAACAGTTCTCCCCTCCTCAACCTATTTCATTAGAGACTATAAATTTGTATACCCAAGCCAAAATAGATCACTTGAGAAAGGCAATCAGCCGAAACAGCTGTAGTGATAATATTTAATAAATTTTGTGGAAGTTTGAAAACAAAGTTTTCAGTGTTTTATTGTTACATAAAATGAATTTCCATCAAGTAACAGTCGAATCCATCAAATATCGAAAATAATAGAGCTAGCTGTCAATAACATTAAATTTTAAAAACTGAAAACAAATAAAATAACAGCTAAAGTCAAAACCCAAAATTTACAATATTAAAAATTACTATTTTTAAATTTTAACGAAAGCAATTGTTTCTTTAAAAAAATTGTCTGTCTTTACTTTAGAATTTTATCAAAAAGTTGTGGAACCAGACGCCACTGGAGCCTCCGAAACCATAACTGGGACTGGGGGCTTCACTCTTTCTGCATAACGAACAGCTCCATCTCCTAACTGCCAAAAAGCCTTGGATGACAAACAGGGAGAAACAAAACGAGGATGGAAATGATGATTCTTCCAATCCTCACTCAAAACATTAATTAAAGCACTAACTGCCACAAAACTACTTTTCGCTGTTACATATTTCCATAAAGAGAAAAACCGGAAACCACAAATTCGACGGATGAATTTGGATCCATAATTGAGCCTACAACGACCCAAGTAAGAATCATTTGGATCCATACCTGAGTCTACAACGACCCAAGTAAGAATGACGAAATTCTCTTAAGAATTCCTTCACTTAACTTGAAAATAAACAAACGCTGAAATAATAAAACACAACGAAAATTAAAACGTAAAAGATTCTATTTTTACGACGTATAACAATTATAAGGCAACTTCGAATAAAACATTAAAAGAAAATGCTGAGAAAGTACAAATCTTTAAAATAACAAACAACTCTAAAATGGTTTTTATTACTTGGCGACGCTGAAAAGAACGAAATATTTGAAGAATTATTATTATATAAAAATACATTAAAAGATTTTTCAGATTTTTTTTTAGATTTTATTGCGTTTTTCCCAGCTTTCCTCGATATTATTGTTTTTTAATATTTCATTCCCAGAAATCAACTCTAATATTTTTTTGTGTAAGTATTCCGTGGATTTTTTATTAAGTCATTTGACTTTGATTTTTGTTTTTGTTGGCGCCGCTCTCTTGGGTGTGAATTATTTCATGATGATTCTTATTTTACATAATACTAGGCCATGGTCGCTACCTACATCTGCTTAGTTAAGGCATCTTACGTCAATTATTTTTTATGGATGTATATCTATGTTGTTTATAACATAATCTATCATAAATCTTTGTCCACGAGTGTTATTGAATGTATATTTGTGTTGGTCTTTATGGTCGAAAAATGTGTTATTTATTTTAAGTTCGTTATTCGTGTAGAAGTTTATCATAAGTTCTCCATTTTACTTTTTAAAATTCATATTATGTTTTTGTTTGAGTACGGATTCTCTCTGTCTCTCTTCAATCCTGACCCCCCAGGGGGAGGGTAAGTGGTCGACGTGATGTCGTGTATTGTCCGTCTCCAGAGATCTCTGTCTCTGGTCATTTCTTTTAATTCATGCATAGGTCTTTGGCATATTCCTGTAATTTGTAATTTGACTTACTAGAGAGTCGTTGGCTAACTTTTAGCTCTCTTAAAATTAAAATATTTGTTCTACGGTCGGTCCAAGGAATTCGTAATATTCATCTCCAACAGAACATTTCAGTGGCGTCTATCTTTCTTCTCTCCGATTGTCTCAGAGTCCAAGATTCACATCCGTAGTTGGAATAATAAGCAGTTAATCAACCTCATCTTTATCGCTCTTGAAATTTGACAGTCCTTCCATATTTTGGTCATTTTTGCTGTGGTAACTTTTGCTAGATCACATCTACGTTTAATCTCTTCTTGTAATGACCCTGTGTTTGTGATTAATGATCTCAGATATAAGTATGAGCTCACAACCTCGAACGGTCAATTGTGGTTATGTGTGGATGATTGTTGTGTAGTCTATCCACTATCATGATCTTTGTCTTTGATATGTTTAATTGCAGACCAAATATTTGACTTTCGTTTTCGATCAGTCGTATAAGTTCTATCAGCTCTGCTTGACTATTTGCAAGAAGGGCTGTGTCATCTGCGAAACGTAGGTTGTTTAGTGTATGACCATTTATTGAGATGCCCTTTTCCCATTCTTCAAGTACTCTTCGCATAATATACTCCCCATATATGTTGAATAATTGTGGAGATAGTATACATCCTTGCCTGGCACCCCGTTCTGGATGAAACTCGTTCGAAAGTGTGTCAAGTACTTTAACTGATCCAGTAGTGTGTTCATATAGTTCGGTTATAAGCGTAATTAGATGTTGTGGTACGCCTACTTCTTTTAGTATTCGCCATAAGTGTCTCCACTTGACCCTGTCGAACGCTTTACGGTAATCTACAAAACAGATGTATAGTGGGATGTTGAATTCCCTAGATTTCTCGATTATCTGTCTTATATTCAGCAGGTGTTCTCGAGTGATCTACCTTTGGTAAATCCAGTTTTCTTTTGTGGAATTTCTCTTTGAAGGAATGTTTTCAGTCTCTCATTGATTATATGTAGCATTATCTTGCTGGCATGGAATATAAGAGAGATAGTTCTATAATTGTCGCATTTACGGAAGCTGCCTTTTTTATGTATGGTCGTTATTGTAGATTTTGTCCAGTCTTCAGGCCATTGTTTGGAATGCCATATTTGGTTACAGAGTAGATGAAGTAACTTTACGCCGGTTTCTTCTGTGGCTTTAAGCATTTCTGCTGTTATCATATCTGGACCTGGTGCTTTGTTATATTTGAGCTTGTTGATAGCCTGTCTTACTTCATTTTCGAGTATATCAGGTTCTTCTTCCACCTCGTCAGAGATTTGGCTAACAAGCTCTTGGCGTTGATCATCTTTATATAGGTCCCTGCAATACGATCTCCATGTCTCTGCTATGTCCTGTCTGTTTGTTCTCAGGGTTCCAGTGTTATCTTCGATGGCCCAAGTTCTGGCTCTGAAGTCTCTTGTCAGGTAGCGTATTTTTCTAAATAGATCTCTCGGCTGATTATTCTGACCATGTCTTTTAATTTCTTTGCATATACTTTGATAGTACTGTTTTTTGTCGGCCTTACATCTTCGTTTTATTTCTTTATTGAGGTTTCTTAAACTAGCTTTTTCCCTTTCACTATGTACACCACTCTTACAAAGATTTCTTCTATTCTCAATTATTTTAAGAGTTTCATCTGTTATCCAGTGTTTCCGTTTCACCGGATTATTTTTCTTTGAGCGATCCACTGGTGTTGTTACGCAATGTTTAACAGTCTCCCATATTTCTTGTGATGTTTCGTTACGAATAGAAGGCATACTTTTCTGTACTTCCTGTAGAAGGTCTTCTTTCTTTCTTAGTTCTATCCTCTTTATCTCTGTTTGTTTGTTGGGTGCTTTAAGTTTAAGCATTACTTTAGCTACGAGGAGAGTATGATCGGATCCTGATATCGCCCCTGGATATGATCTGACTGTTTAAATGGACGATCTCCAGCGAATATTGGTGAGGACGTAATCTATTTGATTAACGGTCTCCTCTTTCGTTTCTCTGCCCTATGCCAACCTTCCCCAGTACATTCTTTAAGTCGTCATTTTGTGTAGTGTTACCAACTTTTGCATTCAAGTCGCCACATATTATAGTAAGTTCTTTATTTGGTATGTTAGCGACTGTGGTCTCCAGTTTTTCGTAGAACTCCTCGATCTTTATGTCATCTGATGTGCTGATTGGCTCGTAAACTTGTATGATATTAAGTTTATGTGGTTTGCCATCCAGTTTAATGAGTACTATCCTATCGTTAACAGCTTTAAATTCGACAACTGACTTTTGTAATCTTGGTGAGACCAGAATGGCAACACCTGTATAGTTACCCCATTATAAATACCCCAATATTATCATGTTCCCTTTAACTTGATCTACTACTTGTAGTTGTAGTTCGTCATAAAACGTTACTCTTATTGTTTGAGGCTTGTTATTTTCTGGGCCGTATACTCTGATTATACTCAGGTCTTTCTTTTCCATTCTTGTCTTTGCTATTACAATCCTTTCTGATATGTATTGATACTATTACATGTGATTTTGGTAACTTTGGTGTATTAGTACGATTACACATTCTTGGGCCCTGTTTTTCTTGCTACTCCGTAGATTAGTATGTATTTAACTAATTTTAATTGTCCTTTTCCTTGCTTGTTTGTTTCCTATAGAGCGAAAATATATATTTGTTTCTATTCCAGCACTTGGGATATTTCTTGGTCCCTTAAGTTCAGCGGCATGATATTCCATGTAGTAATTTTTATTTGTGTTTTGGAAATTTTTTGCTTGCACTTATTTCTTGCCGTGGTTATCTTTATAGTGTAAATCTAGATCGGAGGCTATACATTGTTTCTTTAAGTAGTATTCGTTTTTACGATTGGTAGGTTGCTAACCTTGTCAATCACTCTCCACAGTTTGGGACCTGCTGTGGTAACCGCAGAACTACTCAATCCATTCCACAGTTACCTCAGGCCGTATTTTTTTATTTAAAGTACAAAAATATCAAACTGTGTGCCTCAGTACTTAAGAATTGGTGAACAAATAAAACTGGTTAAAAAAACTAGTTCGTAATATTGAAATATGACAGCCTTAGATACTACTTAACAGATCCACTATTTCTTTTTATTTATTGTAATTTCTCGTATTTTACAAATAGCAAATAATTGGGTTTTCCCCGTAAAAAGAATTGCAACACAAACGAAAAAAAGACAGACCAGAAGTTTATGTAGCTTACTTAGACTCTTACAATTAAAAATCAACTTGGTTTTATTTCGTTTAATTTGTTGCAGAAATTTATATAGATCCCTAGAGGATATGATTATTAATATTTCTTAGCGAGAAGCGAATAAAAGACCTGCAAATAAAACTTTAATTACCAACCCATTCAATAGCCTGAGAAGTAATTTCAAGTAAGCCCTTTGAAATGCATCTTATAAAGTAAGTTTACAACAACTTTAAGGTATTTTCTTAAGAAATAAGATGTTTTCCCTGTTCTTGAGAGTACTGAAAAAGCTGCTTGTGCTCTGATTAAAATTATATTTACTTGTTTTGAAAAAAACTTTTTAATAGGAGCTTTTGGAGACGTTAATTATAACATTGATTACAATATTATAACACGAATAAAAGGAGATAAAAGCAGATAAGAACTAACTGTGGAACGTATAAGGGCATCAAAAAACAAAGACTTAATTAACACTGTTTCTGTCCATGCAATAACGAATTTGGCTGCTTTCACATAATAATACATATATACACAACTTAAATTTTTGTTTAAATTTTTTTGAATTTAAATGGGAAAACGTATTATATCAACCAATAATATTTTTATCAAATTATAAACATCAATTACTAACATTCATGATTTTTGAAATTGCCAAATGAATGAATTACCAACCAGCGCCATTTCAATCCATATTCCACCTACTAAATAATGATTTTAAAATCTTAGTAATTACGGTAAACCTTATTGTATTAACATGCGTCACTCACATGTTTAGCACACCTGTCAGTATCTTAAACTAGTATCTTGTAATGAAAACGCGAACGCCTAAGGCTCATCCCGTTTTTGCATCCAAATTGATGGGATGAAAAATAAGAATATAGTAGTTGAGTTACTAAGGCATTTTTTATAAATCATAATGTTATAAATTCATATTCAAATTTACGGACAAAGACAAAATTCTAGAAATAAAAAATATAGTTAATTTTTAAACAAATAATGCTAATAATATATTCATTTGAAGATTAATTTAATAAAATATTATTTACATACAATGAAATAATTCCCGTAGTAGGAAATATATAAAATTTAGGAACATTTTGCAAACTCATAACCCTACCTATCTATCTATCTATCTATCTCTCTATCTATCTATCTATCTATCTATCTATCTATCTATCTATCTATCTATCTATCTATCTATCTATCTATCTATCTATCTATCTATCTATCTATCTATCTATCTATTTATCTATCTAATTAGCCTTCTTCGGTCCATCTTTGGACATAGGCCTCCCCAATCTTTTTCCATTCTTCTCTGTCTGTCGCTGCATTCATCCACCTAGAGCCCACGTGCTTCTTGATATCATCTGCCCATCTCATTTGGGGCCTTCCTCTTCTTCTTCTTGTAGTGCCTATCCGTTTCGGATGTTGGCGACCATCATAGCAATCTGCACTTTACACACTGCTGCTCTAAAAAGATTTGTGGTTGTTGTATTGAACCACGTTCGTAGATTTTTCAGCCAGGAAATCCTTCGCCTTCCTGGTCCCCGTTTTCCTTCTACTTTTCCCTGCAAGATTAGTTGCAGCAGTCCATATCTTTCGCTGTTCCTCATGATGTGACCGAGGTATTCGATTTTAGCTGTTTTTATTGTGGTTAACAGCTCTTTTTCTTTTTTCATTCTCAACAGAACACCCTCATTAGTAACGTGGTCGGTGTACGATATCTTCAGGATGCGACGATAAAGCCACATTTCAAAAGCCTCAATTTTCTTGCAGGTGGCGTCTGTGAGAGTCCATGACTCAACTCCGTACAACAGTATAGGAAAGATATAACATCGTAGTAACCTGATTTTTATGGGCATTGATAAATCATGACATTTGAATAACTTGGCCATTTTTTGAAATGCAGATCTTGCTTTCTCTATTCTACATTTGATTTCTATGGAATGGTCCCAATTTTCATTGACGTTCGTACCAAGGTAGGTGTATGTTTTTACTCTTTCTATTTGTTGACCGTTTACACTGATTTGTTCAAATTGCTGTTCCTTCTTAGAGATCATCATGCATTTTGTTTTCTTGGTGTTTAGTGAAAGTCCGTATCTCTGACTGACCTCTGTGATTCTGTTCATTAACTCCTGGAGGGCTTCAGAGCTGTCAGCAAATACTACCGTGTCGTCCGCGTATCTAATGTTATTGATTAATTCTCCGTTGATTCGAATTCCGGCTTCAACATCACCCACTGCTTCTTGAAAGATTTCCTCAGAGTATATATTAAACAGCAGTGGTGATAGTATACATCCCTGACGGACGCCACGTTTGATTTTGATGTCGTCGGATTCTCCTGCCTCTGTCCGGATAGATGATGTTTGATTCCAGTACAGATTGCTGACAATTCTTAAATCACAAGTGTTTATTCCAATATTGGTTAGTATCTCCATCAGCTTGTCGTGCTTTACTGTATCGAACGCTTTATGGTAGTCAATGAAGCACGCATAAATGTCGCAGTTCACGTCTCTACATCGTTGGAATAGCACTTGTATACTAAAGAGAGCCTCTCTCGTACCCACTGCATTCCGAAAACCAAACTGTGTACGGCTGATTTTTTCTTCGCACAGTCTATATATCCTTTGATGTATGATTTTTAGAAATAATTTTAAAATATGACTCATTAAGCTGATGGTTCGGAAATCACTGCAGGATACGGATTTTGTTTTCTTTGGTAAAGTAATAAAGGTCGACTTAAGCCATGTTCTTGGTATTACTCCGCTTAAGTATATATCATTAAATACCTTTGTTAGGTGTTGAATACCGTCGGTGTTAAATAGTTTTATGAGCTCAGCATATGCATTGTCAGGTCCAGGAGCTTTGCCATCTTTTAGTTGTAATATGGCTTTTTGCACTTCATCTGATGTGATTGGTAAGTGGTCATCACATATGTAAGATGGAGGTTGTTCGGATCTAGTATCATCAAAGAGTTCTTGTATGTATTTTGTCCATATGCGGATTTCTTGATTTTTGTCTGTGATGATATTCCCCTGTTGGTCTCGCAGTTTGTTAGCTGTGTTGGATTTCTGAAGACCAGCTGCTTGTTTCACCTTTTTATGCATGTTAAACGTATCATGTTTTTGTTCTAACAGCTCTATCTCTTCACACTGTGATTTTAACCAATTTTCTTTGGCCTTTCGTATTTCGGTTCTTATTTGTCTCTGAATCTTGTTGTACATTATTTTGTTGTTCTTTGATTTTCTTCTTTCTTCCATAAGTTGCAGTATATTGTCATTCATCCAACTTTTTTTCTTATCTTTCTTTTCTGTAAGATGTTCTTCTCTGATCTTGTTAAATGTTTCACATATATTTTGGAGTGATTCTTCGGCATTATATGTTTGCTCCATATTACTTAGCTTTTCTGAAAGAATCTGTGCGACTGTTTCTTTTGTTTTGTTATCTTTTAGTCTTCTCATATCGCACTTTTTGTTACTATTCTTTTTTGTGACCTTCTTGAATCTAAACCTAAATTTACCAACAACCGGAACATGATCTGATGATACGTCCGCACCGGGGTAACTCTTAGCTGATAGGCATCCATTACGAAATCTTTTGTTCACCATTATGTAGTCAATTTGATTCCGTATTACGTGTCCTGGTTGATCTTGCGGGGAGACCCAGGTATACAAGCGTCTTGGTGGTAGTTTGAAGAATGTATTTAGTATTGCAAATTCTTCTTCCTCTACAAACAGTTTTAATCTTTCTCCCCTTTCATTTCTCTGCCCTAGACCAAAACTGCCTTCAAAACTAGACCTGCCTTCCTCTGCTTCGTTTATATTCTCACGGTCTCCAACTTATAAGAATTTTGTTCCATCGGTCTTCTTTTTGTCTTATATTGTGTCCGGCAGATCTCCATTTTAATTTTGCAACTTCTTGTCTACCATCCCTCACTTTTGTTTTCTCTCTTATCCACTCATCTCTCTTTTTATCCATTAGTTTTATGTGGAACATTTGTCTTTCTATTGCTCTTTGAGTTTTTATGATTTTGTCCATGTTTGCTTTTGTAGATGTCCACGTTTGGGAACCATAAGTAAGAACACGGAGTACGCATTGATTGTATACTTTGGTCTTAAAATGCTGTGGATATATTTTGTTTTTAAGAATGTAGCTTAATTTGCCAAATGCCGCCCATGCCAGTCTAACTCCTCGTTTTATCTCTGCTGTTTGGTTTTCTTTGTTAAATTTTATAGTTTGACCCAGATATATGTAATCCTAAAAATGTTCTATTTTATCTTATCCGATTCTCATTGTGATGTCTTCATTTGTACCTATTTGTTATGGTTTTGGTCTTGCTGTAATTCATATTAAGGGCTATCTTTCCAGCTTGTACGTCCAGTTCTTTCATTATTTAAAATAATTTTTTTTATCAATTATCAATACGATGTCATCAGCGTACCTTAGATGGTTCAAGCGTTGTCCACAAATTTTTATACATTTTTCTTCCCATTGTAATCTTTTAAAGTATTTTCTAGTGTCTGATTGAAAAGTTTCGGTGATATTATCTCACCCTGTCTCACGCCTATATTTATTTGTATTGATTTTGTTCCTTTATATACTTTAATTGTTGTTTTGGCTTTCTTTTATTATATTGGCTATTAGTTTCGTATATTTGTGGTCAATTCTGCTGCCAATCAAACAACTTTTAACTGCCCAATGTTCGACACTATCAAAAGCCTTTTTGAAATCTATGAACGCCATATATAGAGCAATGTGGTATTCATTTGCTCGTTCTATAGGTAATTCCATACTTAGTAAATGGACACTTGTGCTGAATCTCTTTCTAAAACCAGCTTGTTCTTTCGACTGTTATCCGTCGAATTTTGTCATCAATCTATTGGTTAGGTGGTCTAAAATTTTTGTTAGGAGTTTATACATTACAATAAGGAGTGTTATAGGACGGTCGTTTTTTGTATCTGCTTTATCCTCTTTCTTGTGTAGGATAATGATTACTGATTCCTTCCAGTTGTTTGAGATTCTTTTTTCTATTAATATCTTGTTTAAAAGGGAATGTAGAGTATGAGATACCACTTTTCCACCATATTTTAGCGTCTCTGCAGTTATTCCATCTTTTCCAAGCGATTTGTTGTTTTTCATTTCTTTCAATGTCTTCATTATTTCTGATTTGCTTATTTCTGGTTGTAGCTCTGTGTTGACATTTTTTATTTTAGCCTTAAGTTGGTTTTTAATTTCTTCTGGTGGTTCCCTTTTTGTTTATATAATTCTGAGTAGAAATGGTGGATTATATTTATGATGTCATCTTTAACGTTTGTTTCTACTTCTCTACTCGTCTACCGTGAGGCAAACCTTTGTGGTGTGGAATTCAGAAATTTTCTTATTACTGTTTTATTATTTCCCTGATAAAAGTCGGAGGGGAAGAGTATTGGTTAAGAGTTAAAACACCACGCTTGCCAGGCGGGTTGGTGAGTGAGTTATCAGCCGCCCATTCTGGGTCACACGCTGTTTGTAGCCGTCCACTCTGGATCAAACGCTACATTTAATTTTATACTAACCCTAAAATTGGAGTGCCACTTCCGCCATATACACCGTACCGAAGATGTTCTTATCCGCCGTGGATACCGTTGTGATCTTCATCCATGACCCTGGACAAGAGACCCTTAGCAGGTACTAGTTTTCCGAGTCAGAAACCTCCTGTCCGGCTACCCTCACTTAGTTTAGCCTCATAACACTCATAACCTTACATCCTATTATTATTACAATCCTGCGACTCACTAGCAGATTTAAAAAAAATGTCTTCATTTTACAAAGCTAAATTGCTGTCCGATGTCAAACAATAAAATATTCTTAACTTCGAGTTAATTCTAGAAATTTCTTACTCACAATATATTTATTTGACTAGGGGCGACCGGTTTCGATTATTACAGTTTTCTGGTCATCATCAGGTCACTGGTAAAGTACAATCTTTAAAATACTGAAAGAATTACATATTGTAATTCAAAAACAATTTTTAAAAACCTTTTATCTGGTATTACTCATGATAGTTAAAAGCGGGGGTGGAATTCAACTAAAAAAATTTGAATAGTACTTGTATCGAATACTCGAATACTAAAGTTTTGTATATGAGTGTTCAGCTTATTATACATCTTGTACATTGACCTATGAGGGGGGTGTTTCTTGAGAAGTGTCAGTCTAGAAGCTGTCTTGTGTTTTTATGATAGATTGGAAATAAAATAGATGTTATTGTTTGTTTTTCTTCTTAGGGTACCTGCCAATTCCAAATACTGGAAATCATTCTGGCTATGATGACTTTTTTGGTTGCTATATGGAATAGCTGCGTTGAGGTCGTTCTATACTTTGCTCTCAGGTTAGCAAGCTAGAATATTCTTTTTCATCCTAGGCCCTTTTCCTTCAATTTTACCTTGCAAAACGCATTGAAGTAGCTCATATCTACCTTGATTTCTCATTATATGTTCCAAGAAAAACTACATGTAGGCTTTAGAAAAGGCTATGTCTCTATTACCTTCAAGAAGTGTGACAGAGGGAAGTGATTAAACTATCGCGGAATTACCACTCTCAGTCGAATTGAGAGATCATATGTTAAAATCTTGACATCCAAATTAAGAGCCAGTTTCTATAAACTAAAGCACAAAGTGGTTTTAGAGCTGGGCGATCCTGAGTAAATAATACCTTTTGTATTAGACAAATTACAAACGATAAAACGACAAAATATTAGTCACAATTTGTATGCAATACAATATATATATATATATATATATATATATATATATATATATATATATATATATATATATATATATATATATATATATATATATATATATTATTGAGTTTAATGCGTCGACAACTTATGGTCATTGGCATGGTACAGTGAATTTTTACAGTCAGCTACCTAGTGTAGAGTGTAGTGTGTGTAGAGTAATTGTCTTGATACTTAGCAAAGTCGACGTCATTGTCTTTGCTAAGAGACGCTAATTGTATCCGAAAGTCTGCGACCCCTCCGGTGAAAACCGATCGCAGAAGGATAGAAATTATTTTCATTTATTAATTTTTAATAATCGAAAATTTCTCCACCTAGGTGAGATTCGAACTCACGACCTTTAGGTTCAAAGGTGGGCGCTCTTACCACTGAGCCACAGAGGGGGTTAATTTTGTATATTAAATGATATTAAAAAATATATTAAATTAACAATTTTTTGGATGCTGAAATTAATAATCAGAAGTTAATGTAAATTTTCTGGAAATAAACAAAAATATGCATTACCAAATCAAGAAAGGGATGAGATAGAATTGAATATAATTACATAAATGAAATTTAGTAAATACTTCATCAAAATATTAGGGAGAAATATCTAGATTACCAATTATCAAAGAGATTTAGCTTTCCGGTGTTGTTAAAGATGAAACCTAAAATATGTGAGGAATTTGGAATGTAGTACGTATAGAAATAAAATATGCTAAGGATAAATATTTGAGCGTATAAAATACATTTTCGTTGTTTTGTTTAGGAAATTCAGAAATTTCTCTTTTTTATTAATAAAACGCAAAAGAGACATTGTTTGATTTTATCATTTTTGTTGGAATTTTACGATTTAATAAAAATCTCTGGTTTATTGAAGAAAATAACATCAATTTTTAGCAGTCTGAATAAAAAAGAATCAAACAAAAAATATTTTCAAATTTGTATTTTAAATTAAATTTTATTTACAAGTTTGAACAAGAAAACAAAAAAAACATTTTAACATTTTTTTAAATTAATATTCTGGCAACTGTTAACTACAATAAATGAAAATACAGGGTGTTTCTTTAATAATTGGAAATATTTTAACTGTTCATTCCTGCTCTCAAAATATTAAGATGTAACCCGAATAACTTAAATAAAATATAAGTAATGGATTCGACTGTTACTTAATGAAAATTCATATTATCTAACAATAAAATAGAGTAAAGTGCCCTAATATCGGATACTTTTTTTAACCCTAATATTAGTTGTAATACCTCAATTAATTTATAAATATTTTAGAGCAAAACAAGTAGTAGACTATAGAGACACATTTATTGAACGAAAATAAATTACTTCTACGAAGTAAAAAATAAAATTTAAATTTTTAAAACGGTAAATTTAGACTGACAAAAAAATGTTCCTAATACCAGATATTAGGATAACGGGATCAAATTAGCCATCCAGGCACAAATCACAAATATATGTGTCTTTTTTGTCTACATTGGTGTAGTCGGTGTGACCCACTTAAAACACTTTGAGCACTGAATTCATTGTTCGCCTGAGGTATCTTCAGAGAAGAGGTAAGTACAAAACATACATTCTGCTTCCTCTTCCCCAATGTCACACTCCATGTCAGAATCATCATCTAAAATTAATTTTTTATATTCTTCAGATGAACTAAAAGCTTCCTCTTTCTTAGCACTTTTCTTTTTAATCTTGGTTGTCATTGTCTTCTTAGCAGTAGATTGTCCTTTATTTTTATTTGTTTTCTTAAAAGGCTCACATTTGTCTATTTTTAGTTTCGGAATTCCCTTTGAAATACTTTTATTTCTCTTCTGTTCTGACAAACTACTTTCTAGGCATCTTTGTATGGTGTACCCGTAATCAAGGCAGCAGATCCTTTTTTGGACTTTTTTTCTTGACTAGACTTGTAAAATAAAGTGGTGGCTAAAGGCTTAATATCTTGTGGCGACACTGTTAAATCTCTATTATTAAAAATGTTTTTACATGATACATTTTCCACACATTTGGTCGCAGCAATATTTTTTGAAGGAGTTACATGCTTCGGAGAAATTACTTGGTTTTCTTGCTCAGCCTCTGGTAGATTTGGAACTGGAACTCGGTCACCTTTCGCTTGGTGGTGAATGGCAAAGTCGTGTTCTCGAAAAATGTGTTTATTAAATGGGCAGATATCGCTCTTTCGAAAACCATTTGTAGCGATTTAAGCTGTAGCACATCTTACATAAGCTCTTCCAAGCAATTCGCAAACTTGATAGCAGGTGACTACTCTTCCATTTTAGTTCCTTAGCCAATTTTAAATTTTCTGCGAGTAGTAGGTGTTAAGAGGCCTCATGAAAGCAAGGTCCAGCGGCGGTATTTTGTGAGTAGAATTCGGCGGCACACTTAGAATAACTACATGGTTTTGGCGTGCCAAATTTATCGAGTCAATGTTCCGCGTATGGGAGAAGTGACCATCCAATATTATTACAACTGGATCAGCTTCACTTGGTTTAATGTGGCTAATAAAATGTTGTAACCAATTGGTAAAAATGTGACTTTATTGTCCCTGGTGGAACGCCGTTGAGCAATTCTGATTTCATATATTTTTGGGGAAATATGTCCATAGGGGGCACAAAACCACCAGCTGCATTCATACAGGTAACCACAGTCACTAGTTACCATCTACATTATAGATTCGACAGGGATTAAATTTCACCTTCTCCAGCGCAGGTTCCAAAAATTTCCAAAAAATTATTTACGTTTAACTGACAGTTGATAAACCCTGTGCTCTCCTAAACGTTAGTTCAGGATGCCTCTTAAAAAATAAACGCAACCATTTGTAACCTCTTTTTCTATATTAGTTGAAAACCGATGTTTTAAATTGTTCCGAATAGCTAATTGAAAGGCTAATTATCGAATATCAATAAAATGAGTAATGAAGAAGTAAGAAAAAAATATGAAGAGGCAGTAACAGTTCAAATAAAAGAGAAATATAAAGCAGAAGATATAAACACAGAATGGGAGACGATCAAAAAATCAATAGAAGGTGCAAATATGCAGATAGGTAAAAGTCAGGCTAAAACAAAAAACGGATGGTGTAACCAAGAATGTAGAGAAATAACAGGAAAAAAAGTACAAGCCAGAAATAAATGGCTAAAAACAGATAAAGAGGAAGACAGAGAAAAATACGAAAAATTAAGAAGGAATGCTAAGAAAGTGATAAGGAAAAATAAAAAAAATGGGTAGACAAAAAAATGCAGGAAATAGAGCAGGAAAGAACACAAATACGAAAAGTTTCTACAAAAAGATTAAAGAACAAAACAAAAAATACAAGGGCAAAACAAACGGATTAAAAAATAGAGAGGGAATAGTGATAATAGAGGACCAAGAATACAAGCAAGTATGGAGAGATTACTACAGAGAGCTCTTGACGGAGAAAACAATAGAAGAAGAAATGCATAACGAGGAGGAGGTGCACGAAGAAGAAGCAGATGAAGTAGATGAAGTAAACATCGAAATTTCAAAACAGCCAACATTATAGGAATTGGATGAAGTAATACAGAGAAGCAAAAATGGTAAAGCCCCTGATAACGATGGAATTAATATGGAACTAATAAAATACGGGGAAGGGAGCTAAAAGAAAAAATACTGGCACTAAACACATAAAATATTGACATCAATAATCAAAGATCACAAAGAAGACTGTAGGACAGTACCAATGTGGATTTACAAAAGGAAGATCTACAATAGATGCAATAAACACAATAATACAAATAATGGAAAAAGCAAACGAGTATAAATTAGAATTGAAAATGTTATTCATAGACTTAAAACAGGCATTTGATACAATTAAAAGAAACGGATTAATGATAGCATTTAAAAAATTAAAAAATCCACATAAACTCAGAAAATTAATAGAAATGACAATGAGAACTACAAAAATAAGCATAAAGACACAAAGAGGAGACACAGAGGAATTCGGTATAAATAAAGGGATAAATGGGGATAAAAGGGTTAATGGGGCTAAGATTAAATCAAGAAAAGACAAAAATATTAAGATTAGGGAAAAAACCAATGAAAGAAAAAATAAAAATAGGAAGTTCTGAGTTTGAAGAAGTAGAATACTTCAAATACCTAGGAGTTACAATAAGTAAATCCGGAGAAAGGAAATCCGAAATAAAAGAAAAAATATTAGCAGCGAATAAAGCTTATTTTGCAAACAAAAGATTAATTAAAAGCAAAACACTGACTAAAAAAAGTAAGATGAGCATTTATAACACCATAATTCGGCCAATATTATTATATGCAGGAGAAACAATGACGATGGGTAAAAAAGATGAAGAAGACTTAAGAATAGCAGAAAGAAAGATTATGAGAACCGTACTAGGACCAATCAGAACAAAGGTAATGACAATTTTTTAAATATTAAAGTAGATAAATTCATTAATGAGATCCATAAAAAAAAACGTTGAATTTAGAAATAAAAATAACTTGTATTAGTGTTTCAAATGCGAAAACTGATATTAATAAAATTAAGTGTGAGTTACAACACTTTGTTCCTAACAACATATTAATTGAATATGAACAAAGATTAAAGAATAGTTTTTCTAATGTTTTTAACTAAGTCAAGCGTACTAACATAAAAAAGTTTGAACATGTAACTAATAACTTATTTTCCAACCACTTATTTTTAAACAATGAAAAATGGTTTAAAAACTTGTCTAGCGTTGACTTTCCAAAAGAAGTGTCTGATTTTCTTTCTCTTGGTCCAAAATTTAGTGTTGAGTGTACACCCCCAGATTTTAAGTTAGATATTTTTTTAGCAGAAATAGAAAATATCATCGATGAGGTGACAGTTAAATCCAAAGATCTACTTAGGGCACAAGTAACGAATGTAGTAACGAATTTTCTACACAATTCAACATCTAAACCCCCCACAACATTAAACAAAACGTTTAAATATGTTCAAAAATATTTGAAGTTACATTCAGACATATATATTTTACAATCTGACAAAGGTAGTTGTACGGTAGCTATGAACAAACAAGATTATATCGACAAAATATTAACGTTGTTAAACGACAGATCGACATATATTGATTTGGACAAAGACCCTACTACAGTGATACAGAAAAAATATAATGACTTAATAAAAACATTAAAAAACCAATATCAACTTACTGAACAAGTGGCAAAAAAGTTAACAATCTATGACTCATATTCTCCTAAACTTTATTGTTTGCCTAAAATCCACAAATTGGACGTTCCTCTCAGACCTATTGTAAGTTCTTTAAAGTCCACTACGTATAATATTTCTAAATTTCTTGCTGATATATTAAATGATGCCTTTGAATATCGCAACAATTATAATTCTAAGGACACATTTACTTTTGTCAATGCTGTTAGGGGAATGCAGTTGCCAAAAGATTATGTTTTGATTTCTTTGGATGTGGTTTCTTTATTTACAAACATTCCACTAACTATGGTCACGAACATTATAGAATCAAATTGGAACCTTACAAAAGACTACACGACATGATCTTAAGGTAATTTTCTACTAATTCTCAGGTTCATTTTTAATAACACTTATTTCAGTTTCAATGGAAAATTTTACTCCCAAATTTTTGGAACACCTATGGGTTCCCCGATTAGTCCCATCCTTGTTACTATTGTAACTGATCATCTCTTAGACAATGTGATCACGCAATTACCTTTCGAATTACCATTTATATATAAATATGTCGATGATATCATATGTGCAGTTCCATCTTATCACATCAATACCACATTAAACATCTTTAATTCATTTAACAAACATCTTCAGTTCACAATTCAGACAGATCTTAGTATACCATTTTTAGACACAAAGGTAATAAGAACAAATGACAATATTTTGACATTGGATTGGTACCAAAAGCCAACTGCATCGGGCAGGTATATGAATTACTTTTCAAACCACACCACTCGTCAAAAATATAATACAATATTGGGTATGAAAAATAGGGTAATGTCCATTGTTGATGATAATTTATTACAGAAAAATCTGGACATATTATACAAAATTTTTCGAAACAACGGCTATCCTAAACATATTTTAAAAAAACTCATTTACAGCAGTAATTTCTATGATGGTCCTGTCCTTGATTCCAACCATGAGTCAATCAAATATAAAAAAAACTCCCCCTTATAAATGGTCTAACTCATTCAGTCATATCCATATTTAAAGATGTTTCCAATATTAATATAGCTAAATACAATACCATAAATAGCAAACAACTTTTTTCCAAAATTAAAGATCCAGTACCAACCTTATATAGGAGTAATGTGGTATATGAAATACCGTGTCTAGGATGTGAAAAAAGCTACATTGGCCATACATCGCAGTGGCTAAAACAACGTATCACACAGCACAAAAGTGATTGCCGCTTGGGAAAAAATAGTTGTGCAGTGGTCGAGCATTATAAAAACACCGGTCATCTGTTGGACTATAACAATGCTCGTATTCTGGCACAGACTGACAATTGCAAAAGTAGGTTATTTTTGGAGATGTACCACATCAACTTTAAATTATAAAACAGACACGGGGCAATTAAGCAACATATATTGCAATATATTGAACAAAATTTAAAACTCACTCACCTTAATGATTAATCATACCAACTAGCCCTAATGATTAATTAAATAAATAATATTCCTCTAATGTTTTCTGACATTGTTAGTTTTTGCATTTTAGATAACTTTTAGTTGTTTCCATCTCATTTACTTACTGTTAACGAACGTGCTCATATATATTTACATTTTAACAAGCTTATACATTATCAAAAAATGTTTATTTTAATATCAAATTTATTTATGTGTGAAATCTTTTAAGTTATGTAAGTATTGTAAATCTAAGTGTACGTCAGTTTTTTGAGATGTTTGTTTTTTACAGTTACTCCTGATGAAGCTTTTAAGTAAAGAGTTGAGTTTTAGAAAAAACAAAGATTTTTATTTAATATAGACATACCCGATATTTCCAACATACTGATAAATTGTTTTTTGGTCGAAATAATCACGTTAAATATATATGTATATATATATATATATATATATATATATATATATATGTATATATATATATATATATATATATATATATATATATTCTCTTAGAAAGGACTTTAGTGACTATGTGAGTAATATATAGGGATATCTTGAGTTTAGTAGTCAATATTGGCCTTTAAGTAAAACTATTTTAGGTTTGTTAAGCTTTCGAGTTTATTGTACTCTTTTTCAAAACGTACTAAAAAGTAACATAAAAAAATACATTAGAAAAATGAATGTATTAACTATTAGTATTACAATGGGTCATACGCCTAACTATGATCAAACAGAAATATTGAGAAGGGAAAGAAATTACAACAAAAGACTGTTTCTAGAAATGTGTTTAATTAAAACTACACAAAACACCTTAAACAAAAGAGAAGACATTAAAAAATCTTAGTGCTATATACAGTATTCTTCTTTAAATTAAAAGAATAACAATATAAAAGTTCTTAAAAGTTACGCATATTAGAGGGATTATTCCAAGTTCAAATAAGATAAAATTTATTTTTATTTGTGTTTTTTCTTTATTAATTACTTATTAAAATAAACTCTGTTGCTTGTTTAATAACTGTAAGATTATATCAAAATTTGCAATGAAGGTTTGTATAAACATAGACACTTCCTATGTCAAACTCACCTAAAATAAATATAAAAAATAGAAGAGACATGGAAACCTTAGTAATAAGTTTTGACAGAACGAAAAAGTAAATCAAATTTAATGTCATTATGTTAATTAATTTTGCTAATTTTAAAACACAATCCTCACAAGGGTAAGCCTATTGAAGATATAATAACTTCATTTTTCTAATGTAATTTTTTATGTTAATTTTTAGTACGTTTTGAAAAAGAGTACAATAATCTCGAAAGCTTAACAAACCTAAAAGAGTTTTACTTAAAGGCCAATATTGACTACTAAATCCAAGATATCCATATATATATATATATATATATATATATATATATATATATATATATATATATTTATATATATATATATATATATATATATATATATATATAATTATCGAATATCAGAAGATCGCAGTCCGTCAAATCTTCTATTCATTTCTAGGCCATAATCGACCAAATCCTCTTCAATTTATTTGGAAAACACTGATGGACGTCCCTAATTGATTTAAATAAGTTCTTCAGGTGACTTTATTTTTTACGTAGTCTTCCAACATGCTTTTGAACTAATTACTATTTAACTGGGACTAAGCCACAATTAAAGGTTAAAATACGTTTATTGACGTTTCAATTTCCACTTCGGAAATCTTTCGGATTTCCGAAGTGGAAATTGAAACGTCAATAAACGTATTTTAACCTTTAATTGTGGCTTCTTCCCAGTTAAATAGTAATTAATTTAAAATGCCACAAGAAAATAGCTTCCGAACCGTGCTCTTGAATATTTTAAAAGTTTTTGAAGCTCGCAAGTACACGATTTCTTTGATTTTAACTGCAGTAACAGCTGCATGCATGGATTTAATATCCCATTTCTTTCGTTTTTGTTTGAATTTCGATGACATTGTATGTCTAAAATAAAAAAAAGCGTAAGAAATGAGATAAAATAAGCAGACAGAGTGCAAAAATTATAGCATAATTCTTTCTTTTTGTCGACGAAAACATTAAAATGTAATTGTTAACACGACCTTAACTGCGTAGAAATGATAGTAGATATTCTATATAAAAACAATTTAGAAATATTTTGTCCTAATATATCTGATATTAATACAGTGCGACCATCTGATATTAGGCAAATTACCACCTGTTATGAAGGTTATGTTTATGGATTAAAAAAACCTTAGTAATCCACTGGTCACATGCACTTAATTAAAGTAGACATATTATAGACTAACTTAAACTACATAGTTAAATTTAAAAACTTACCTGAATGTGTAAAAATTGCGTTTATGACTAGCACGTGTAAAAACTCGTAATACAAAAATTCGGATAACTTACTCTAATGCCCTTTATGTTTTACTAGACACGCTAAAATATTATTCGGCGACCTGGGTTTAGCTCCATGCTAAACTGGACATAGATTTCTTGTTAAATAGATTACAGGTTTCTTTTACAACTATCCGATATTATGGCACTTTACTCTACTGAAAACTTTTGTTTTCAACACTTCCACAAAAATTATTTTAAATTATTATCACTACAGCTGTTTCGTCCTGAGTGCCTTTCTCAAGTGATCTATTTTTGGTATGTGGTTACACTGTATATCCTTTAACTGAATAAGTTGAGGAGGAGAAAACTGTTTGTCTTAAATTGGTCATTCAGAATTAAGTCTGTATTTTTAAATTTTTTGATTTCTATAAATTCTAATAAAGATAGCTTTAAAGATTAGGTTCAGGAATGGCTGACAAAGGCCTTCCGATCAGAAAATGAGCCGGAGTCAAAGGCAAAGGTCATTGGGGTCTGATGAAAGAGCAGATATAGGACGACTATTAAGGACAGATTCTACTTGCGTGAGTATTGTAGAGAATTCCTCATACGTAAGGTGACCATTGCCGATGACGCGTTTTAAATGCGATTTCAATGTCTAACGCTGAAAGTTCCATTATCAGAGTACATCTTAAGAGGTTTTCCTCTTCTGTTTACAAAGCGCTTAAAAGCTGCTATAAATAAATGAGTAGTTAAATCGGATACGAGTTCTAAATGAACAGCACGAATTGTCAAACACACGAATAAGGATACATATGCCTTTAAAAGTTTGCATCCACGCCCCTTTCGATATTGCACTAAAAATACCCGCGTAATCTACGCCTGAGGTATAAAATGGAGGGAATGTGTCAACATCCTTACTAGGTAAAAGTATTCCACCATAAGTCAGAAGACATAAGTAATTGGGACTAATTCCACGAAGAGTAAGATCAGCAGGATTGTCCTTCGAAACTACGTGATATCAACTTTTCCTTTTCGTTTTGGTCTGAATCTCAGCGACACGTTTTCCTAAAAACGTTTTTAATAGTCTTGACTGTCTGCGTATCCATGCCAGAGTGATAATAGAATCAGACCAATGAAATAATTTATCGAAATTGATATCTGAGGACTTAATTACCCTTTCAGACAAACGAGAAAGTAGCAATGTGCCGCACAATTTCAAACGAGGTATGCTAATCACCTTTAGGGGCGCAACCTTGGATTTTGCGCATAACGGACAAATCGAAAGATGCCCATCAGAATCAACACTCTAAACATAGATTGCAGTACCATATGCCTTGTTGCTGGCATAAGAAAAACCATGTAACTTACAAGAAATTGAATCCTTTAATTTTACGTACCTAGGCATTTCGACATTATTTAATCTAAGTAATTCCTCTTTATAATACTGCCACTGCATAAAATTGATTTGGGGAGCAGATTCATTCTAGTCTTCGTTTTCTTGTCAAATAATTTGCATTATAATCTTGGCCGTAATTGTGCAAGCGCTAAGCTGCTCAAGAGGATCATAGATCTAAGCAATACCAGAAATAATTATTCTTTTCGTTACCTTATTAGGATTAGGTAAATCAGCTACCTTATATGTTAGTATGTCCGAATCACACATCCAATTTAGACCAAGTACCTTTACCTTTTTTTCTCCACCGAATGATTTTAGATTTGATAGACAATTGGAACTTTGAATTTTATTAATAACTACCAGATCACTCGATACCGACTTCCTCAACTCAAAACATCCGCTATTTAAGATATTGCTGATATCCTTGCATACATTTGACAATAAATCTGCGCAATCTTCACCTGTCAGTAGATCACCAACATAGAAATCTCGCTTAAGGATCTTGGAAGCAGTAGGATAAATATCTTTATTTTCGGATGCTCACTGAAATAAGCAACGAATAATCTGAAACGAAGCTAAAGCTGTTTTATATGTGACTGTATTTAGATGATATGTGCTCAGAGTATCAGAAGGGGAAAACGCCAGAAAATTTGCTAAAGTGCTCGTTGTTCAGGATCCACGCGCACCTGACGATACATTTGTGTAATAATCAGCAGGCACGACAAATGCATGTTGTCGAAAACGCAATAAAATTAAGAATAAATCGTCCTAGATGGTAGGACCCGAAATTTGAATGTCATTTATTGATAAACCAGAAGAAGATGGAAAAGAACCGTCGAAAACCACACAAAGCTTTATGGTGAGACCGTCATCCTTTAAGACCCCATGATTAGGAAAATAATACGAAAACCTCTGTTGACTATCAATTATCAACCTTGGATATATCAACCTGAGAAAACGTTTTGGTGCCTGTCACTTTGAATCACCTATATTTTCAATGGAGCCCGTTAGAGGTATGTTGATGATAAAGAGACTTTCGTCATTTCTCTTCACCGTTGAGAAGAAGTGTTTTTCGCATATTAAATTTTCCTCGGAGAGTATAGGTTTAGTATACACTTCGAGTTCCCAGGATTTTTGTAGCTGAACATTAGAGTCAGAACTTGAATCATTTCTACTAAAGTTGCAGTATGAATCTGATTCCCTTTTATCATTATACTGACCGGAAATCATCCAACCAAACTTTGTTTTTGCGTGACTGGAGCAGAGAGACCTAGACTGAATTGTCCTAAACACTAGATTTTCCAGAAGGTATCAATACCTATCAAAATGTCGATTTTTGAAGTAACATGAAAATCTAAATCTGCTAGCCTTAAATGACGTGGAATATATAAGTTTTTAATGTCGAAACTATATGCTGGAGTTCTATCGCATATTCTATTGACTACGAGACATAAAAGGGATGTAAAAAATGAAGACTACCTTGACTGAATCTTCACTGTGCACTTAGATCGAATGTTTGAGACTACATGACCTAACCCGACAATAGAGATATTGACCTCGGACCTTGATAGCGCTAGTTTATCAGCTAATTCTCTCGTTAAGAAATTTGATTTGATTGAGTGCCACAATCAAGAAGAGCCTTACATTAATAAACCCTACCATTTTTATCGAATATTTGAACGACATATGTAGACAAAATTGATTGAGCTACATTGGAGTGAGCTGCAACGGATAATTGGTGTTCAGGTTGAGATTCCACCCGCTAATTAGTAACGGTAGTGTGAACAGATGTTTATCTAAATGCAACAAACTATGGTGTTTTGCCTTATAAGGCTGTCCGATTTATACGTAACTTTCGATACTTCTAACTTCTAGAGATCAGCTTTGCCTTTCAAGAATGCGATCATATTTTCAAAGGTAGGAGGATCACCTCCGGATATATATGATGCCCATTCCCTTCCAGTGAGGGCATATTACTTGTTTGCTATCATGATATCATAAATTTTAATAGAGTGTCCCAAAAATGGACAGGTTGCTGAAGAGATTTTTGCAAACGCAAGTTTCTCGAAACATTGTCAATTAGTTGACGAAGATGAGTAGAAGATTTTTTTGGAATGGGTTGTAAATCAAATAAGACTATCATAGGTGTCATGATACTCAAGCCACCCCCGTATGATCCTTTGAAATGAGGTAATTCATAGTGGAGGGCTTATTTGAAAGTTAATTGGAATTGGTTAATTAAATTTACTCTACACTTGTTGAATGCTTATTTGAAATTAAATTTATCAACGCTTTCGTTTGTGATACAAGCGAATAATAAAACTCTGAAAAGCTTTCCCTATTGTCTAATATCTCTAAAACATTACCCGAAATGTTTTCTATTTCGTATTAAATATTTTCGAATTCATCTATAACAGGCTCTATATTTGCTAACCTGGTTTCCACTTCAAAGACTAAATTGTCATATTGTTTTCCAACCTATTTATTAATACATTTTTTGTATATTGTCAAGCGTGACTTAAGTGTACTTCTTTTTGTTGGTTAAATCTTTCAAAGACATAATGAAATATTGATAATAGTAATATCCGAAGTTTATCTATAAGCGAAACAATGAAGTTTGAGAAAGGTTCCCTGTTTTAAGAATATACACAATAAACCAAAATCTTTATTTTTTGGTCAGACAGAAGGTTTTTAAAACGGTGATAAAGATTTAAAAATTTACCTAAATACTAATAAAATCGCATAAATTATAAAAAGATCTTACCTGTCATAATGAACAAGCAATAAAATTTTAAACAGGTTTTGTTCTTTGTTTTATCTAATTAGTAATAAAACCGCATCGATTATGCTTTATTCATCTTCATTTTGATATTACAATGGCCTACACATTTCAGGAAATGGCAGATATGTATTTAACTTTGGTAAGTTGGATCAGATTAAATCATGATTTCAATAAACTATCGGGAATATCGTAGGTGAATGTCAAGGAAGTAGTGCAGTAGCCGCAAGGCGTTATGCAGTAAAATACCTCAATCGAAATACACCCGATAGACGATTATTTCCGACCATTGATCTCGTTTACGGGAAATGGGTACATTCAAAACGCAAGTTGCTGGCAATAGTGGTCGTCCAATAATGGATGCAACTGATAAAGATATTTTAGAAATCACTGAAGAAGTCCCTAGAACAAGTACACGGGTAATAGTTGCTCAACTAATTGTTTCTCGCGTACGAGTTTGAAGGCGTTTGAAGGATCAGATGCTTAAACCCTATCACTTAACAACGGTTCAAGAGTTATTGTTTAAAGAATATCCTAAAAGGATTGTACTTTGTGATTGGTTGTTACTAAAAAACACTCGAAATGTTAATTTTATTAGAATTATTTTGTTTACCGACGAGGCTACCTTCAGTAGAAATGGAATAACAAAATAGAACGAGCACATTTTGGGCCGACGAAAATCCTTACGTCAAAAAAAACGACTCATCACCAAAGGACTTTCAAAGTTAATGTTTGGGCAGGAATTGTGGATAATAATCTAATAGGCCCAGTATTTCTTCCCAACAATTTAAAGGGTGATAATTATTTGGAGTTCTTGGCAAACGACTTAGAAGAGTATTTGGAACCAACCAATGGAGCATTTCTTAGCCAACCACAAGTATAGGTCTTAACCTCATGGACTTTGCTTTTGGAGGTTTTTGAAAGAGAAAGTGTATTCTGTAACAGTAGAGGCCGAACAACAAGTGAGGGTTAGAATAATTGAAGCTGCAAATCAATTTCGTCAAAATCACCAAAGGACTTTCAAAGTTAATATTTGGGCAGGAATTGTGGATAATAATCTAATAGGCCCAGTATTTCTTCCCAACAATTTAAAGGGTGATAATTATTTGGAGTTCTTGGCAAACGACTTAGAAGAGTATTAAGAACCAACCAATGGAGCATTTCTTAGCCAACCACAAGTATAGGTCTTAACCTCATGGACTTTGCTTTTGGAGGTTTTTGAAAGAGAAAGTGTATTCTGTAACAGTAGAGGCCGAACAACAAGTGAGGGTTAGAATAATGAAGCTGCAAATCAATTTCGTCAGAAAAATATAATTTTTCAGCGCATTCGGTTTTCCTTATTAAAACGATACCGAATGTGTATCGAAGAAAATGGCTGTTATTTTAAACATTTATTGTAATATCCTATTTATAGAGGTTATATACATTTTTTGTCCATGAATGTCCGCACCTATCGAGGCGCCAATATTGATTCAGATCATTTTCCAGTTGGCACAAGAATTCGGGCTAAAATCTCAAGTGCAAAGAAGGATAGAATTACCAAAACAAGGCGCCTTAATATTGAACTCCTCAAAAATCCGCAAACGGTAGAAAAATTTCAAAACTATATCAAAACAAAATACATAATGGGATATGTGTAAAAAATTTATTAAAGACAAAGCAAATACCATTCTAGGGCCTCAAAGACCTTCTTCTTCTTCTCGTGCCACTCCTAGCGGAGATTGGAAATCATCATGGCCACTGCGACTTTGTTAGCAGCGCGCCTAAAAAGTTCAATCGAACTACACCCGAACCATTCACGTAGATTACAAAGCCACGATATTTTTCTTCTTCCCACACTTCTTTTGCCCTTAATTTTGCTCTGCATGATGTTTCTTAAAAGTTCGTACTTTTCACCTCTCACAATGTGCCCCAAGTATTCCATCTTTCTAGTTTGTATCTCATTTAGAATTTCGCATCTTTTGTCTAAAGTTTGGAGTACTTGCGTGTTAGTGACGCGGTCCATCCATAATATTCTGAGAATGCGCCTATAGCACCACATCTCGAAAGCTTCGATGTTTTTTTATGGTCAACTGTTTTAGTGTCCAAGCCTCAACTCCATATAACAGGGTAGAAAACATAACACCGCAGCATTCGTATTCGTAACTTTATATTGATATCACGATTGCAAAAGAGTTTGCGCATTCTATTAAAGACTGATCTAGCGATTTCTATTCTACACCTAATCTCCTTTGTTTGATCAGTATCGTCTGTGATCCAAGCACCTAGATATTTATAACAGGGCACACGCTCAATCGTTGTATTGTCTATTACAAGATTATCTCTGATGTTCTTTGATGTTCTTTGATTACGATACATTTAGTTTTTTTCAAATTTATTTTCAAGCCGTAACTGTTACAGTATATATTGAGACTTTGAACGAGATGTTGTACTTCTACTAGCGTTCCCGTTAGGAGAACTGTATCGTCAGCATACCTTATATTGTTGATCGTCTCACCATTTATTATCAGACCAAGATCTTCTTCCTCGAGTGCTTGTTCACAGATAGCTTCACTATACAAATTAAATAAAAGTGGCGATAAGATACATCCCTGCCGGACTCCTCGACGGATTTGAATTTCTTCTGTTAGTCTGCATATATTGCATATATGCAGACTAACAAAGTTGGATTGCATATAATTCAAATATCTCGGCTGTCTATATTTTTCTTTATTGGAACTTGTCTAAGTGGTTCATGTTGAACTTTGTCAAAGGCCTTTTCGAAATCAATAAAGCAGGCGTAAATTTCTTGGTTCATGTCTAAGCATCTCTGTGAGAGAACGTTCATTGCAAACAGAGCCTCCCTTGTACCCAGCCCTTTTCTGAATCCCATATGAGTGTTACTGATGTCTACGTCTAATTTCCTATAGATTCTATTATGGATTATTTTTAAGAACAGTTTTAGAGCATGACTCGTACGATACTCGTTGCATTCCTTTATATTTACCTTTTTTGGCAGTAGTATAAAGGTCGAACAGAGCCATTCCCTAGGTATTATTCCAGTTCTATATATTGTGTTAAATAGATCTAGGAGTATTTTAATAGATTCATCGTCCATAAGTTTGAGCAGTTCTACGGGAATTTCATCAGGACCGGGGGCCTTACCACTTTTTGCTTGTTTGATTGCATATTCTATTTCTTCTCTGATTATATCAGGCCCTGTATCATCTGTATATTCGTTTGAGATTTCTTGTCTATCTTTGTCATCAAACAGTTGTGATATGTATTCTGTCCATCGGTTCATTTTTTTTTGTAAATCTGTTATAATTATACCATCTGTATCTTTGATCTGTCCTGTCTGTGTTGTTCTTCTTCTTCCTGTCATTTCTTTAATCTTTTTGTGTACATTAAAAAAGTCATATTTTCGCTCCAATTGTTCCAACTGCTGGCATTGCTTACTTAGCCATCTTTCTCTAGCTTCTCTTATTTTCTTTTTTATCAGTTTATCTGTTTCTTTGTATCTTATCGGATTATTTGTTTTGTGTACCCTTCTTTCACGCATCAACTGTAGTATTTCCTCATTCATCCATTCTTTATGTTTCCTTTCTTTCGGTGTTAAATTTTCTCTCCCTGCCAACATTACGGCATGTTTAATATTCTCCCATTTTTGGTCTATGTTATCAGTATTTCTATTCAGTTTCTCTATATTTTGTAAATTTTCTTTGATGTTCACTATTGTTTTCTCTTTTATATGTTGTTCATTCAGTCTTCTCACGTCAATTTGTTTCTGTATGTGTTTTTTAATGATCTTTAGTTTTATGCTTAATGTGACTACTACAGGATTGTGATCCGAGCCTATATATACTCCTGGGTAGGTTTTAGCTGAGAGTATAGAGTTGCGGAATCTTTGACTAACAAGGACAAAGTCAATTTGGTTTCTGACTACTCTACCTTTGGTGTCACTTGGAGATTTCCATGTGTACAGTCGTCTGTTAGGTAACTTGAAAAGAGTGTTAG
Organism: Diabrotica balteata; assembly: GCA_918026665.1. Taxonomy (NCBI): domain Eukaryota; kingdom Metazoa; phylum Arthropoda; class Insecta; order Coleoptera; family Chrysomelidae; genus Diabrotica; species Diabrotica balteata. The sequence goes on from OU898277.1 coordinate 41,479,784, forward strand.
CAACTACTAACTCCTCCGCTTGACAAAATTGTACCATATGGTCTCCTCGTTCGTTTCGTTCTCCTAATCCATAGTCACCCACATAACCGTCCACACATCCATGTCCAATTTTGGCATTAAAATCGCCCATTACTACTGTAGTATGATGTTTCTTCATTGATTTTAGAATTTGTTCCAGATCGTAATAGAAATTTTCAATTTCATCATCATATTTATCAGCCGTAGGAGCATATACTTGTATAATATTTATAATTTTTTTATTTGACTGAAGTTGTAGTGTCATTATTCTATTAGAGAAGGGACTAAAGCTTGTTACACAGTTACTGATTTTCTTTGATACCAAGACAGCGACACCGTAACGATGAGTTGAACTGATGGTGCCTGAATAATAAAGTGTTCCACTGTTATTCGTGCATTTTCCTGATCCTGGCCACTGTACATCACTTATACCTAGGACATCAATTTTAAGGTTTTCCATTTCAAGAACTACATTATTTAATTTACCTGTTGCAAAGAGGCTTCTTACATTCCACGTCGCTATTCTTAATATCTTAAGGTGATTGATATTACTTACACAGGGATTTCGCTGGTTCACGATCTGAGAGGCCCTATGGTCTGTCTGTGGTTTTCCTCTCCTGCCGCGCAAAGACCAAAGACCACCACCACGCAATGAGTGGTTCGATGCTAAGTTCGAAGACATTACAAGAAGAAAGAACAATGGCGAAAAAAAACCCGAGAAAAAGAACGAAAATATAAAGATCTCAGGAGAGAAGAGAAGTACATCCATCAGAGAAAAAAGCGAACTTATGAAAATAGAATATTGGAAGAACTTGAGACATTAAAAAAGAAAAATAAAAGCAGAAAAATATATAAAAATCTAAATCATACAAGAAACAAATTTAAACCAAGAATCGGATTATGTAAGGATAAGGAGGGGCATATACTAAAGACAAAAGAAAAAGTATTGAAAAGGTGGGTAAAACAATATAAAGAACTAATTATTATCAAAGTAGAAGATCCAAATCAACCACCCCCAGGAGCAAGCAACTATACACCATTAGAGCCTCCATCAATTCAAGAAGGATGGGATGCAATAAAACACCTAAAAAATAATAAATCTTCAGGAATTGATGGTATACCCGCGGAACTTATTAAATGTGGAGGTGTTACTCTGACTAACCATATATATATATAATATTCATACTAAGAGCCTGGAATGAGAATTAAATCCCGTAAAAGTGGTATATTGGGATTGTTTACCGGCTACACAAAAAGGGTGATCAATTGGAATGTAGAAACTATAGGGGAATAACCCTCCTTATTACAGAATACAAAAATTTTTCGAGTATTTGATATAGTTGCCTGAGTGCATCTCCAGAGGAGCTTTTTGGCGAATATTAAAGTGGTTTTAGGCCTGTTCGATCAACAACAGACCAGATCTTTGTGTTAAGGCAAATACTGAAAAAAAAAACAATGAATTCAATATCGACACATACTATCTTTTCGTAGATTTTAAATCGGCCTATGATATTGTCCTAAGAAATAAATTCTATGAAGCCATGGATGAATTCCACATCCCCGATAAACTGATAAGATCGGTTAAGGCTACAAAGTTGTTTGCAAAGTCGAAATACAGAGCGAACAATCACAGACATTTGAAACACATGTTGGGCTGCGACAGGGAGATGCGCTGGCGTGTCTCCTTTTCAACATAGCTCTGAAAAAGGCGTCAGGGATGCCCAAATAGACAACATAGGAAACACTTCTATTAAATCATCCCAAACTTGGGCATATGCAGATGATATTGACCTAGTTGCCCGCATAACACGCAAAGTAGAAGAAATGTATACCACCTTGTCAAATGCCTTAAAGAATATGGGCCTGCAAGTAAATGAGGAGAAAACTAAGATAATTGCATCAACACCCAACAATAGAGCCAGAATCATCGACCACCAATTCACTGTTGATAACTCTACCTTTGAAGTGGTGGACAATTTCACATGCTTAGGCTCCCAGATCACCAAGGAGAACGTCATGACGGAAGAAAGCAAGCGAAGAATAATCCTAGCAAACAAATGCTATTTTGGATTGAGTATACATATGAAAAGCAAAAACTTAAGCCAAAAAAAAACAAAAATAACCATATACAAAACCCTTATACAAGCAGTGTTGACATATGGATCGGAGACATGGACCATTTCCAAGGCAGATGAAAATTTCCTCCTGCTTATATTTGAACGAAGGATCCTGAGAAGAATATTCTTTTGGTGTTCACCAAATTTTTTTTGGTGTTCAAATGCAAGAACACTGTAAAGACGTAGTATCTCTTATAAAAATACGAAGACTACGAAGGACAGGACAACGGGCAAGATCACAGCAGAACAAAAATCCTAGAAGAATTCTTATGTCACAACCTGTGGGAAGTAGAACTAGGGTAGGCCAAAACTCACATGCAGGGATAATGTAGATGAGGATGGTAGAAAAATAGGCGCAGCAAACTGGCAACAGTTGGCAATGGATAGAACTGACTGGCATAATAGACTTGGAAAGGTCGAGGCTCTTTTACAGGGCTGTAGCACCAATGATGATGATGATACATTTTTTGTACTTGTTAATTCATTTAAGCCATTTATTTAGTTGCACGTAATTTTTTTAACGTAAATGAAAAGGGCCGTAACTCAATGAAAACTGTTTTTTGAAAGAGGCAAAAAAGTTTTAAAAATAATGTGTTAAACTAATGATGCCACAAAATTCATTTAATTTGAACGTACTCAAAAGTTAGGGGGATTAAGGGCTGCACATCCCCTTAAAATTTTTCTGTACGCTTAGACTTTGTTGTTTCTTTTTTATGAAAAAACGATTTCAGAACAAGAAAGTAACGTGTCCATTTTTATTACAAAATATCAAGTAGTTTAGGAAATAATGTAAAAAAAAACAATTTTTATTTTATAACTGTAACTTTTTTTGTGTACACTTTTGTACTAAGGTAAGTTGGATTCAATCATTGTATTTTTGTCCCCGAAATGCGTGATTTAATTTATGACATACCTTTTTGAAACACCCTGTATTTTGATTACTAAACTTTATAATTATACAAAATTGTAAAATTTAGTGAACTTTTCAACTTTAAATTGTATTAAAGCCAGAATACTCTTTTCTATTCATTCTAAAACTTTATTTGACCATTAAATTCGTAGTAGAGGGTCCATTATTTGCTGTCAGCTAATAAACAGTTTCCCTGTGGATACACTCCGTAAAATTATTCATAACCGTAACAAGGGACTGAGAAATTGCACTTGTGCGAATATCATCTTAGGTAAATTCATTATTAAAATATATATACATATACCGAAGACATATTTTCGTGGTTCCCTTTGTGTCGCCATCCTCTTTGTCATATTAGGATTGATATTGCTTTGGCAAGCACTCATGTATAAATCAGCCCCGGAAAATCCAAAGCAAAACTCGAATTCGTTGATATACAGGAAGGATACTTTTTGGTGTGTCGGAAGTAACTGTTACAGTTCACACAAATACAAACAGCCTATCCAAACTGTATACAATTCTAATTAATGTATACGATTTTAGACTTTTAAATACGATTGGAAACAACTCTGTAAAATTTGAAATCATTTATCGATTTCAATCAGTTTTTTAAAATGTCAAGTAATGAAAGATGAATTTATGGAAAAAATTTAAAATATTATAATTTTATATGGTAAGAGATGTTTTCTTGAGCAAAAATAATAAAAACTTTATAAAGAAATTATTAAAAAAAAAAATTTCACAAAAAGTTATGTGCTCACTTAAGTAATGATAATAGATTTATCCTACATTCAAATAGGTCGGGAATGCTAATAAAAAATTCAAATGTTTAAAAACTACTAAAAACATCCATTGTTCTAGTTTTCTTGTTTATAACTGTGAAACAATTTATTTTGAAGCAAAATTGTAAAACTTTGCTCTGAAACTTTGTAAAACGTTGTAAAACTTTGCTGTAAAAAGATAATAAGACACCAGGTAGTGATGGTATACCCGCAGAGTAGGGATGGCGGTTTTTGACAAAACACCGGTTTTCGGTTATACCGGTTTTTTTTGCTTACGGTTTAACCTGGCAGTTATAACCGGCCAAAAAAACCGGTTTTTCTAAAAATCGGTTTTCGGTTTTTTTAATCCAATAGATTAGAAAGTTAAATTTACAATGCACTTTAGTTTGCGATACTACATTAGACTCGATATCAATGTGATAAAAATTAGTACTATCGAAAGAAAATCAATATAAATGTAAATACAACACAATTTTTTGTGTTTTGTAAGAAAAAAATTCCTTAACAAAAATTTCCCAGACTTTTTCAAATGGGATAATGGGATTTAAAGAAAATAATATCAACATAAATATTTTACTTAAAAATTAATTGGATAATGCAATTCATCTTTTATTTTTACTACCATCAAAAAAAATTTATCATGTATTACTTTTAACTCATTTACGACTTCCGGTATGGGTATAAATCGTTTTGAAAACGTAGGGAAATCATTGGAGATTCGTATTCATAATCGGTAAATCGATATTCATAGTCGTTATTTTTGGTAATCAGAAAAAGCCATTCACCCACCCAGCCAAGTGTGAAAAATATATAACGTACCAGATCACTTCTTATGTAAAACTATTATGATTTCAGATACTTTTTCAACGAAATACTATAATAAAATTTAATTGGTTCTGGCTCATATGAGCTTGCACTTTCAGTTTGCTTTTGTATTTATAAAATAAAATAAAAATTGAATTTTAGTTTTGTTTGAAATAATTACTTGAGAATAATAATTATGATTGGGTGGGATCCAAAATAATACCTAACCTACTCCTAATCACTGTAAAAACCTAATAACCGGTTTTTACTTTAAAAATAAAAAACCGGTTATAACCGTGACAAAAAAACAACCGATAAAACCGGTTATTTCAAAGTAAAAAAACCGGTTTTCGGTTAAAACCGGTAGGTTTTTCCATCCCTACCGCAGAGTGCTTAAAACATGAAGGAGAAGCATTGTACAGTTCGATATACAAGTTAATTTAAGACATTTGGCAAGAAGAAACAATGCCAGATGAATGGAAAGAATGGGTTATTGTACCAATACACAAAAATGGAAACAAAAAGCAATGTATTAACTACAGGGGAATAACACTCCTAAACACCACCTACAAAATCCTTGCAAACATCCTGCTAGAAAGAATCAAAACATACACAAAAGAAATCGTTGGAGATTATCAATGCGGATTTAGACCGGCCCGCTCTACTATTGACCAGATATTCACAATAAAACAGATAATGCAAAAATGCTGGGAGTTTAATCGTGAGCTTCATCAGATGTTCATAGATTTTAAACAAGCATTTGATAGAGTATGTAGGGACAAACTGTGGACAGCGATACAGGAACTTGGCTTTCCAAAAAAACTAGTCAGGTTGATACAGATGTGTATGGATTACGATGTAAGGTGAGAATGGGACAACAATACTCGGAGACATTTGAAATACACAATGGACTAAAACAGGGAGATGTAATTTCACCACAACTCTTTAGCTCAGGAGCACATAATCAGAAGTGCAAGAATCGAAAAACCGAATACAGTATTTCATCGAGAAGGACCAAACTTACTACTGGCATTTGCAAACGATATAGATCTAATAAGAAACACACGATTAAGGATGAAGGAGACTTTCGTGAGGTTTGAGAAGGAAGCAGAGAAGATGAGGCTCGAACTCAACGAAAACAAGACGAAATATATGTATATGAGCCGCAATAACCAAAAAAGAGACAAAATCGGTCAGAACATCACCGTCGATGACTTTAACTTTGAGCGCGTTAGAGAATTCAAGTATCTTGGAACAACAATAACTGAAGATAATAGCGGATCACAAGAAATAAACAACAGGATTCAGGTCGGCAACAGATGTCTTTTTACCCTCCAGAACCTTATAAAATTAAAACAACTAAAACGACGTACCTAAATACAGGTCTATAAAACAATCATACGACCCGTTGTGATGTATGGAAGCGCAACGTGGAGGATAACAAAGGCAAACAAAGAAAGACTATGTGTTTGGGAAATAAAAATCCTAAGGAAGTTCTTTGGTCCTGTGCTGGATGAAGCATCAGGAAAATATAGGATAAGAACTAACAAAGAGCTTAAAGAACTTTACCCAGACGTCAACATTAGAAAAGAAATAAAGTCCAGAAGACTCCAATGGGCAGGACACCTCAGAAGACATTCTGACAAACGAACAGTAAGACTGGTGTGAAAGGAAGTCCCAACTGAAAGGAGACCACGCGGACGCCCTCGTCTCCGGTGGCGAGATAATATAGCAGGAGACCTAAGCACTATGGGCGTGGAGAATGGCATGGAGGTTGCTCAAGACAGAAAACAGTGGAGGCATGTTGTCGAGTCGGCTAAAACCCACGAAGGGTTGTAACGCCACAGAGTAAATAAGTAAAAGTTGTATCCAAGGGTATTAAAGAGATGTTCATGCCCAGAGGGCGACGATGTTAAAAACCCGAGGGCCTCTGGCCCGAGGGTTTTTAAATCGCCCGAGGGCATATACATATATTAACACCCGCGGTGCAACAGTGGGTGTCAATGTTGTACCGAATACGGTGTAACATTGACACCTGTAACACCCTGCAAACTTGCTGTACAAAAATGTGTGAAGATTTTTAGTCAATACTAACAGCAATTAGTGTCGCAGATGTAGCAGTCCTCAGCGCTTTTGTGGCTATCATTTTTCAACAAGTCATTAACTGTGTAAAACAAAAATTATGTAGATGTGTCAATGTTTGGCCCCTTTACCTTACTATTCAAATGTTTAAAACTGGTTTAATTATGTTTTAAAGTTAGTACTATTTTCTATTTTTTTGTGTTCTCGGTGTATTTTAACAGACACAGCTGGTTTCAGCAGTTTAATATAGGTATTATAGATGTATAAGTAGCTATAGTTAATATTACTAGTAAGTAATGTTTCACTACTTTATTTCTAAAATTTTCTTAACAACCTATTAAGCGTATTTTTTAACGAACGACTCAAGCTACGATGCGAAGTAATTTTTGCAACAGCAACTTTAGAAATTGCGCTTATCATCGCTGCAATTTCAAGATGAAAAACTGAAAAGAAATTAATAACTATGTCAACTTCGGAGACAAGAAAAAATATAAAATATGCCATAGCTTTGGATCAGTTTCTTCTAAGGCGAGCTTTGAGTATTAAACAGTTTTTTTGCAAAAAGTTTGTATTTGAATTTCTCTGTTTTAATTAAAGAGAAGACAGTGAAAATTAAATCAAGATTTTGTACTGCATTTTATTTGTAGTTTTTAGTTTAAACTTAGTTTGTGTTTAAGTTTGATTATATTACATTAAGAATTAATTACTATTAAACTGGGAATAAGCCACAATTAAAGATAAAAATACGTTTATTGACGTTTCAATTTCCACTTCGGAAATCGTTCTCAAAATACAAACAGTAAATTAAACAAATTTTGTTTTTTGTTACATAGTGAAAAATTCTGCTAATAATTTAATTTTATCTGACTCATTTATATTGACAATTCAGACATACATTATGCATTTTAAAGTAGACGACTTTAAAATGATATTACCAATATTGTTGAGTTGCGCTCCTGGGACGACTTTACTTATAAGATAATTCATTCGATTACATGAAATCAACTTTAACTTGAGAATACCCGTCAGAAAAAAATCATAGCATGTAATTCGTCTTTAAAAAAAAACAAACACATGACACGATGACAGTAAAATTCTCCTGTTAGTGATTTTATAGTAAATTATGGGGAAAACCTGGAAAAAAACTCATTACTTGCCAAAATTACTTGTTCTAATGAAAATTCGTTCTTGGAGGAGAAATCTTTGTTAACATCTGTTTTATTAAAAAATGATTATCCTTTATCGTTTATAAGTAAGGAATTTTCAACAATCGATCGAATAGAACAGAACAACTTAGAACGAGATCCTACAGCATACACAAGGAATAATATGAGAAAAATAACAATACCGTACATAAAAGGACTATCAGAAAAACTTAAAAGGATAGGAAATAAATTCAACATTTCAACAACATTCAAAACAACATACACGTTGAGATCTATTTTGTCCAAAACCAAACCTAACAATGAACAAGAAAGGACAAAGAATTGCATTTATAAAATACCTTGTGAATGCGATCAGTTTTATTGAGGTGATTCATCAAGGCCATTAAATGTTAGAATAAGTGAACATCAATCTTATATTAAAAATAAAGAATTTAATAGATCTCAAATCAAATTCAATGGAATAATTCAAATGTAGTCCTAAAAGAAACGGATGGTAAAAAAAGAAAAATCAAAGAAGCGGCTCTAATTATGCTAAATGAGGCCAATTGTGTCGCAAATTCCTCGGCAGAATGTAGTAGGATCTGGTTACCAATATTGAAAGAGGAAGTTATTAATAAGAAAATAGCAGTATTAGTAAGTCAGTAACATATAGGGGATACATCATTTATGTTTTTTAAATAACGTAACATATAAAATCAGAATTTTGATGTTTGTTGAAGGTAAACTAAATTCACGAACAAATACTTACAATGTCGGGATAGTATTATGAGGTTTTTTCCTGGTTTTTCCTCAAAATTTACTATGGAATCACTAACAGGAGAATTTTACTGTCATCATGTCATGTGTTTGTCTTTTTAAAGACGAATTACATGCTGTGATTTTTTTCTGACGGATATTCTCAAGTTAAAGTTGATTTCATGTAATCGAATGAACTATCTTATAAGTAAAGTCGTCCCAGGAGCGCAACTCAACAATATTGGCAATATCATTTTAAAGTCGTCTACTTTAAAATGCATAATGTATGTCTGAATTGTCAATATAAATGAGTCAGATAAAATTAAATTATTAGAAGAATTTTTCACTATGTAACAAAAAACAAAATTTGTTTAATTTACTGTTTGTATTTTGAGGACGATTTCCGAAGTGGAAATTGAAACGTCAATAAACGTATTTTTATCTTTAATTGTGGCTTATTCCCAGTTTAGTAGTAATTAATTTACAATGCCACAAGAAAATAGCTTCAGTACAATATTACATTAAGAATCATTTAACTTTATAAGATTATTAATTTTTCTTGCTGCTCTTGTTAATTTATATGTTGATAAATTTATATGATTAAATAATCAATCAAATTAAATAAATTTGGTAGCTAATGTATATTTTTCACACCAAATTCATTTATACCTACATAATTCACATAATTTTAAGTTTTATTTGAGCATCATCGTCGAAATATGAGCTCATAACAAAGTGATTCCGAACATCATTAATAACCACAAAAATTACAAACGGTTAAACTACGTAATTCAGAATCAAATCATTGGTACTATGCAATTATTTAAATCTTTTGACTGTGTAACAAACAAAGACTAGTAGCTACCATAGCCTAGTATTATGTAAAATAAGAATTATCCTGAAATACTTCCCACCCAAGAGAGCGGCGCCAACACTAATAAAAATCAAGTCGAAGAACTAAATACCGAATCCACGGAATATTTATACAGGAAAAAAATATCAAAGAAAATCGCTGGGAATGAAACATTAGAAAACGATAACATCGAGAAAAGCTGAAAAAAACTATAAAATAAGATAATTAAGGCAGCAATAGAATTACTTATAGAGAGGAAAGTGACGAACACTAACATATCAAATAAAAACACCATGGTTTAGAGAGAAAGTGAAGAAAAATGCAAAGAAAAGAAAAAAGCCTTTTTATAATACAAAACACAACAAACACAACAAGCATATGACCACTATAAACGAATTATAAATAGAAGAAATACTTTAGTTAGACAAATAAAAAGGGAACACTGTCAAAGCTTCTTAAAGCAGATGAAATTTGACTTCTACGGAACACAAAAAGAAATATGAAGAATGATCTGAGAAACACATTCAGAAGACACAGGTAGACTACTTTCGATCCCTATTTGCTAAAGGTGACGATAATGAACCACCAACATTAGAGGTGGCGACAAACAAAGAAATAAATATTGAGAAGGAAGCATTAAGGAAATTAAAAAACAGAAAATTACCAGAAGGGACAGAATTTCGAACTAACTCCTGAAGTACGGAACACCAGATCTAATCAAACAACTATTAAAACTAATCCAAAAAATAATATAACAAAACAAAATTTCCCAAGAATGGACATCAAGCTTCCTAATACCTCTCTTCAAAAAGGGAGACAAATCGGACCCAGAAAATTACAGAGGAATTAATTTATAAACATAACACTAAAATTAAAAAAACAAAACAATACAATAAAAGTAAAAGTAGAAGAAGAACCATCCGACCCTATTGAAGCTGGCAATCTGATAAGACAGGAAGGTTCCCCGAGTTCTCTATTGTTAAACCTGATTATGGATGAAATAATAAAAAAAGTAAGAACTGAAAAAGAATACCAAATGGAATAAAAACAACTTAAAATATTATGCAGATGACGAAATACTACTCTCTCAAAATGAAGATGATTTACAACGTATGCTGCACCAATTTAATATACACCCGCCAGAAAATTTAACATGTTAATTTCCCCAAAAAAGACAAAATGGCCGGGTTCCTTTATGATAAATTTGATAAATATCGTCAGGCGCACGTTGTAATGTTTTTCTATAATAACCTAATCCAAAGAATTTTATTTTCCTCTCGTACCAAACTGCCTCAAACTTTCCAATGGTCGTTAGGACTTTATCTTCTTAGAAATAGATACAGACTGGCCTATGATTTTTAAGTGGGAGATATCCCTTCTTTTTTTTTGTGGAAGTTTAAAACGGTAGAAAGTAAAATTTTAGAGGAACCAACTTACTTCTGAGCGGGCACTCGTTGAGTAAAGACTTACTTCTCGTGTGGCGACCCTTGAGGGAGGACTCGTGCCTAGATTACCGTACCTTACCGTCTCTGTGCATTTTCTTTCTAAGTGTGTATAGACTTAGCGTTTTTTTTATCTAATATCATATTAGATTAAATATTGGTATAGAGTACGTTTAATTTTAATTAACTTCAGTGCTTGATACAGTAAAGTATTATAGTAAAGTAAATTAACTTCAGTGAATTAGTGCAGCAGTCATTAGGAATTACTGTAAGTTATCATAATCATAGTATCTCCACTTATCTGGGTGAATAATATAGTATGGTACCATATTATCTTCAACCATCTGGGCGAATCTAAGTTCATCCATATCTTCATCTGTAGTTGAGAGTAACTACTGATTTTTTGCATTCAATTTAAAGGACATTCTTTCAAACTTACATTAAATACCATTAATTACTTTACATTTAAATACTTTTTTACAAACTTTTCATCAGATACTAATAAATTCTAATAAATAATTACTACGAACATTTAGTTCTCAATTAATCATTCAATAACATTGCGAACAGATAATCGACTTAATAAAGTGCAGTTTGGTTAAATTTTTATTTCTGTAATATTTTCGTATTCTTTGAATTTAACTTTGATTAAATTTGTGTGCTTTGTTATTCATTTTTTATTTACTTTACCCAGTATCTCGAGATATGCCCATTAAACAGCAAAGAGAGACTTTCTTTTATCAACTTTGGTTGAATTTTTTTCTTACTCACTATAAGGCTCTCTTCGCTGATAATTGAACCTGTGCATTATTATATTGTTGTATTTGTAAAGGTACTTATTATTAATATTACTGCTTATCTTTATTTTACAACCATTGATCAATTGATGGTGCATTTTTTATTACTTGTGTGTACATTCAGCGGCCTATATTATTGTGTTGTTGAATATATTGGTTTTTGTTTTATGTATGAATTTTATTTGTCGACTCCTAACAAGTTTCCTGATATAACAATAACTCTGAATATTTGCTTTTTGCCAATAATTAATATTATACCTTCGACAAGAAAGATCAGGCTGATTTAGTTTCGTAGGTAAGTAGGTGGACGGAGTCCACCTAATATATTTATTATTTGTTTATATAGTGTGTTGACCAAATTTATTATATTAGTAACTGTTGATATCTTTCCTTGGATTTGGTCTCAGAACCTAAATATCTTTCTTTATCTCTTTTCTTTTCTTCTTAATTTTCTCCTTAAACTAAAGAAATTAAGGTTTATTAATTTTCTATTTCCTCCTCCTAAGTGCCTTCTCTATTGAGGTTGGCGATCAATATGGCAAATTTCTCTCTGTTCTCGGCTTGATGGATTAAGTCATTTCCTGTTGTGTAAGTCCAATCTCTGATGTTTCGGAGCCAGGATTTCTTCTTTCTTCCTATACCCCTTTTACCCTCGATTTTGCCTTCTAATATTACCTGGAGCTGCGCAAATTCCTTATGGTGCATTATGTCTCCTAGATATGACGTCTTTCTAATTTTGATTGTATTAACCAGATGAGGTCGTGTGTTCATTATTTCCAGTACCTCTTCATTTGTAGTTTTGCTGATCCAGCTTATTCTTAGCATTCGGCGGTACATCCACATTTCGAATGAATTCAGTTTGTTGACGTCATACTGTTTTAATGTCTAGGTCTCACAGCCATATAGTAGTAGAGACCACACATAACACTTTAGTGTTCTTAACCTTATTGTGATTGATAGCTTGGGGTTACAGAGCATTTTACGCATGTTCATGAAGCCAGATCTTGCTATTTCAATACGTCTTCTAATTGCTTTTGAGTGGTCTAGCTGACTGTTTAGCTCACTGCCCAGGTATATGAAGCTTTGGGAGCTCTGACGGGTGATACCGTTGATTTGTATGTTGGGTGTAATTTGTTCATGGGTGTTCTTGTGGAATACCATGATTTTGGGTTTGGAAAGATTAATATCCAAACCTAGTCTTTTCTCCTTAAACCACAAAAAATTGAGTGGCACCCTGTTTCTATCTTATCGGTATCTTTGGTAATTTTACCCATCTATCTTTTTGTTTATTTTTGTATCTTTTCTAATATCTGTTATCCTATCTTTACTTATTTCGTTCGTTGGACCCATTCCTGGTTCCAAAAGCTAGTTTCGAACCCACGACTCGCTCTCCACCAACTATCTGGCTGCCGTACGCAGTGTCTCCATTGATTGCCTGTCTAGCACCATCCAAAAAAGGTTTCCGAGGTTAAACATATTTATTATGGTTACAATTTGATTTCTTTGTCTAAGTTTTTTCTTTATATTTTAAATAAATAATATTTATATCATTTTTTATATCAAGAATCTCCGTAAATTATTTATCAATTTTAATTAAAAAAATGGAAAAATAAAGATATCCTTGATATAATAAAATGATATAAATATTATTTATTTAAAATATAAGGAAAAAACTTGACAAAAAATCAAATTGTGACCATAAATTATTGTTTAAAAAAACGCAAGGTAAAAATAGACTTTTTCCTATTATTAGCCCAGTCTGGTTATAAAAAAGGTCGAAAAATATTTCGCAGATATCTGAAGCTTTTAAGACATAGGTGGGGGTTACTAGATGACGAATATATGAAAAGATACTCCTAGTTTTACCTTGCGTTTTTTTTTAACAATAATTTATGGTCACAATTGAAATTCAATTAAATTAAAATGAAAAAAATATATGTTGATTTTCTGAGATTTTCCGAGATTTGCGGGGGGTGAAAAAATTATGTCATCATTATTAATACTGCGACAGACTATTCCAGCCAAATTAAAAAAAGAAGTAAGTTTTTATGGCGAATTTCAAATGGACTCAATTTTCCCGAGGTTTCCTATATTTTCCGGCCAGTTAAAACTATGTAGTTATTCATATTTCGACAAACTACCTAAAGGGAAACGATACGGTTATTTTCAACGTTCCCTGAGAGCACCAAAACCCTCGTGGTGACCTGTCTTGATTTGTTACAGGATTTAAGCATGGGTTGCTGATTCGTTTTATTACTCTTGTGGGGGTGAAATTATACACTTACACCTTTTTATCTTCGCTTTATTGTACTTGCACAATACTTTACGTATAAACACATTGCAACACTAAACTAACTTATAATATAACTTGTAATATATCTTGTTGTGTGATGGGTGTGAGAGAGAGACGAGGAGAGAGAATAACTTCTTTATCGACTTCTTGACTTGAACTATTTAATTCGACTGAATTTATGCTTATATGTAATATTTGACAAACTTGGGCAAAGGGACAAATGGTGAGCGGGTGGTATTGTTTGACTATATCATAAAAAGGCCACTCAGGCTTGTAAACATCATCAGACCCACTTCCAGTTCACATCGATTCTCCAACTTTTGTTTTTTGCCTTTTGTATGTCAGCATTAAATTATTTCTCTTCTTTTTTAATTCTTTAATTGAAATAGTAGTATTTTTCAATTGATTTTTTATTCGGTTCCATACATCGTATATATCGGTTCCGTTTCTTATGCTCTGGTGCCGTAGAATTCCATAAATTTGTTTCATTTTGATACAAATTTAAAAAATCAAAAATAACTTCGTTTGTCCAATCCATTTTTTAGCAAAAAACTGCAAAACAACTTTGACAACACTACAGACAACTACTCGTGTCAGCGAATGAAAAACTTCTGACTTGCAGTTGTCTGTTAAAACACAGACGCGCTAGGATTGCGAGCACAAGCATATACCGCACCTTTGATGTTACCGACTCTAGATGGATAGGACGCACACCAGCACGGACGTGCCTGTGCTACCACGGACGAGACCTTTCCCACGGTGCGTGGAGCGGGATGGTCCGCTTACGTCCGCAATATCGCCGACCGTGGGAAGCCGCTATAACATGTGATATTCAGGAACAGAGGCGGCGTTAGGTTAAATTGGAACAGTTAAAGAATTAGTTCGTTTTCCAACACTACCCCATAATAAAAAAAAGCCTTCCAGCTGCAATGGAAGCCAAGAAAATGTAAATTTTTCCTACGTGTATCAATTTGAAGTTCCGATGTCGAAAAAAAAAACGGAGCTGAAAAGTTATCCTCTCCACTTTCCTATATCGTTTAAAAAAACTGCTTTTTTGCAAATATCTCCGTAAATTATTTATCAATTTTAATTGAAAAAACGGAAAAATAAAGATATTCTTGATATTAAAAAATGATATAAATATTGTTTATGTAAAATATAAGGTAAAGAACTTAAGACAAAAAATCAAATTGTGACCATAAATTATTGTTTAAAAAAAAACGCAAGTAAAAAATAGGAGTATCTTGTCATCTATTCGTCATCTAGTAACCCCCACCTATGTTTTAAAAGCTTCAGATATCTGCAAAAAATTTTGCCGTGAAATCGATGATTTTTGCATAACCAGACTGGGCTATATCGCTACGCCATCACTTTATTAAGTTTTAAACATATTATTTTAAATTAAAAAATACAGAAAACAATATGAAGCTTCGCACTAGTTTACATAACCTCCTACCGTACCATTTTTTTGTTTTGTTTTATTTACCATTTTCTCATTTTTTGAATAAATATTTAATAAATTGTACCTAAAGACCGTTACTTATATTTGTAAGCTAACAAACGACACAATATTTATCCAAACAGGGCAAAATCAATTTTGTAAACAGGAAATAAAGTAATACCTTCAATAAGACATGAGAAAGGTTTATTTCGGTACGAAATTGAATTGATCAAAGATTTACGGTCCAGCCGGCTTCTGAAAAATGTAAGAGCTGACTGTATTTATTAGTTTTAAAAATATCCTAAAATATACGATTTCGTTGTTTCTCTATCTTAAAATTGGCCCATTTTTAAACATACAATAAATTATTTTTCAACTGAAGAGCCAAACACTTTTTCTGTATATTTTTTTAAACATTATTTTTGTGAAATTTCCGATTCCAACTGGCGAGTATTGTAAACATCTTTTGTTCCTAACATTTTAAAATGATTGATAAATATTTATTTAAAGCTTGTTTTTATTTCCTCGTGATATTGACACAAGGCGAAGATCAGCTGAAAATTCCAATACCTAATTTAACCCTCTACTGCATGGATTAGGTTTTAGATAGAAAAAAACTTTTTTGCAAAATTTAAGATTTTGTTGTTATAAAGAAATATATTTACCAAAGAAATATATTTACAACAATTTTCTACTAATTAAGAAAAATAAAAAAAATAAGCCATATATGGCTTCCTATGCAATAAACCTAATATCTAAAAAAATAGACAGGTCCAAATATGGCTTCTTATGCACTTAAATTAGTTTGTTCTTAGGAATGAAATTCTACGAAACAATTTCTATCTTTGTTTAAACATAAAAATACGTTACATTTACTACATCTAACAGAAGATCTAAATTTACAGTATTTATAACACAACAATCTTGTATCCTTCCACTAGGGAAAGTGGCCAATGGCGTCTATACGAACTTTATTGCTTGGATAATCTTGACGCAAAGTAGGCCGCTTTTTGAATTTGGGAGTTTCTGCTTCAGTTATGGAACTGCTTGTTGAATTAACATTTAATAATGGTCGACCTCTTTTCTTTGGCAAAATATTCTTACCCACCTTGCATAAATTTTCTGCAATATATTGTTTGAAGTCAAATAATGTCATATATTTTATACTCTTTTGGCGCCACAGGATCCATGCATTCGCAATGTACATGTCCAACAGGTTAAAAAGTAGGTAAAGAAATAATAAATCAGACTTACTCACAATCAATTTAATTTAACTATCAGACGACCGGTTTCGCTTTCTACAATATGCAAAGCATCTTCAGGTCTCGATACAAAGTTAAATAAATGCTGAAATAATTAAAAACCCATATTAGGGTGTTGTCTAATAAAGATAAACAAATTAGATGTTATAAATAACAATAATTATGCCAATATTACATGTCTGTGGTTTTATTTCAAAATGAGTAAATTGAATAGAAAGGTATAAAAAGTTTTAAAAGTTTAAACAGACAAGATAAGACCCACAAATTATTATAAAATAATCTATTAGATTGTAATAAATTCATAAATGAGCAAATAAATAAACATTACTTACATGCCGGTACTCTATTAATTGATGGATAGTAGAACATGGTTGAAACTATTATGTATTGTTGAATGGAGAACTTAATTCTGCTATTGTAGTTGTTTGACAGTAAACGGGAAGTTCTTGAGGAGATAGATTTGATCCAATGAAGCAGAGATATGCGTGTGATTCTTTGTTAAATGAAAGTAATGTTATATACCATTGTATTATCTAAAAGTTATTTATACTTATTCGAGAGATATATTTATGAAATGTGTGTTATTTATTGAGTAATTGTTTTATGAAGGTGACAGTTTTATGACAATGAATAAGTTTAGATGTACCAATTGTGTGGGTGTGTCGAGTGGTGGGTGTGTCGAGTAAATATTTCATTTACTCGACTTTGCAATAATCTACTATTTTGCCAATAGAACTTTATCAAAGAAATTTGATAATTACAAGTTGAAAAATAATTGCACACCCACACAATTGGTATATCTAAACTTATTCATTGTCATAAAACTGTCACCTTCATAAAACAATTACTCAATAAATAACACACATTTCATAAATATATCTCTCGAATAAGTATAAATAACTTTTAAATAATACAATGGTATATAACATCACTTTCATTTAACAAACAATCACACACATATCTCTGCTTCATTGGATCAAATCTATCTCCTCAAGAATTTCCCGTTTACTGTCAAAAAACTACAATAGCAGAATTAAGTTCTCCATTCAACAATACACAATAGATTCAACCATGTTCTACCATCCATCAATTAATAGAGTACCGGCATGTAAGTAATGTTTATTTATTTGCTCATTTATTAATTTATTACAATCTCCTCCTCCTAAGTGTCTTCTCTATTGAGGTTGGCGATCAATATGGCAAATTTTTCTCTGTTCTGGGCTTGATGGAAGTCATTTCCTGTTGTGTGAGTCCAATCTCTGATGTTTCGGAGCCAGGATTTCTTCTTTCTTCCTATACCTAAATCCCTTCTTTCCTCCAATCTAATAGACTATTTTATAACAATTTGTGGGTCTTACCTTGTTTGTTTAAACTTTTAAAACTTTTTATACCTTTTTATTCAATTTACTCATTTTGAAATAAAACCACAGACATGTAATATTGGCATAATTATTGTAATTTATAACATCTAATATGTTTATCTTTATTAGACAACACCCTTATATGGGTTTTTATTATTTCAGCATTTATTTAACTTTGTATCGAGACCTAAAGATGCTTTGCATATTGTAGAAAGCGAAACCGGTCGTCTGATAGTTAAATTAAATTGATTGTGAGTAAGTCTGATTTATTATTTCTTTTCCTATTTGAAATGGACTCACACAAGCAACACATTCATGATTAGGTTAAAAAGTATTTTCTTGTACTATTTTCTTGAACGTAACTGAATCCTATAGAGCCCTAACATGGAATCCAATAGATCAATCCCTTCCATATGCTTGTTACAAACATCTATTGATTTAGGACAAGGAACTTTACGATGTATTTGGCTTCTCGAAAATAGTGCTCTCTGGAAGTAAGAGGAGAACTACATACGTATGTTGAGAGCATGGCAACTAGTTTGTTATGGGTAAACCAGCTCGTATAAACTTATTGTTGTCATTGAAATGTAAACATTTTTTAATCTCTTCTCATCGATTACAACTCATAGTTTCGTATACAAGTCGTTGATCTAAACGTGAGTTCCAGTAGAGTCTACTAGAAGGCAATTTTAAAATTGACATAAATAAACTGATTCCAATAAATTGTTCAATCTCATAATTTGTAATGTTGCCGGATTTGTTGTCGTTATAGTGCACTGATTTTATATTTGACTCATTAACTATTAACTCCAATAAGTCATCAGTAAATAAGAATTTAAAAAAGTCCATAGGACTCTCCAATCTCTGCATGCATTCTGACCATTCAGATTTTTTCCAAGAAAGCATGATTATTTTCATAATAACTCTTCAATTTTGATTCCTTTCATACTATTTTCTCTTTCTTGTTTTTAGATGTATATATTGATTTATTTTTGTCTGCTGGTTTGAGTCCTATTGAGGTAGTTGCTCCTACATCGTCAACTTCTTATTCGGCATCAGATGTCTCTATGTCAGAATAATCAGTTTCAGATACTACTACGGATTGAAGACATTGTTTTGTAGATGAAGAAGGTAAATATTCTTTATCTGAATCAGTATAATCATCGTCGCTTAACCCTCCATCACTGGGAATCGTGTTCACATATTTAGAACTGCGATAAGACCCTTGGGATCCATTTCTAAAAACAAATAATATCTACATAAATTACTCCTCAAATGCAAACAAAGCCATATATGGCTTCGACAAAATCTGTATATTTTTTACGATAATGCATACGAATCCATATATTTCTTCTTCTTAGAGTGCCGTCTCCCTACGGAGGTTGGCAATCATAATGGCTATTTTTATTTTAGAACTTGCTGCTCTAAACAAATCAATCGATCTGCATTGGTACCAATCACGTAGATTCTTTAACCATGAGTTCTGCCTTCGGCCAACAGATCTTCTTTCTTGAATCTTTCCCTGTATTATCAGTCTCAAAATTTCATATTTTGGTCCCCTCATCACGTGGCCTAGGTATTCCAGTTTTCTGGTTTGTATAGTGGTGATTAGTTCTGTTTCTTTACCAACCCTCTCCAGTACTTCTTTATTTGTAATTCTATCAGTCCATGATATTTTCAATACTCTGCGGTATAACCAGAGTTCGAAGGCCTCGATTCTTTTTAAATTACATTTTTTTAATGTCCAAGTCTCAGCTCCATATAATAATATTGAAAATATATAACAGCGAATGGTACGTAGTCTGATCTCCAAATTTAGATTTTTGCACGTTAGGAGTGGCTTCATTCGTATAAATGCTGATCTGGCAATCTCTATTCGTCTGTTTATTTCTACAGTATGATCATTGGTTTCATTGATCAAAGTTCCCAAATACTGATATTTTTCTACTTGTTCTATCACGTTACCATTTACTGTCAATAGGTGATGTATATTTTGTGGCCTTTTTGTAATCAGCATGTACTTCGTTTTTTTGGCGTTTATAGTAGTTTATATATTGATGATCACTAAATGTAGTTTTCTCTGACAAACCCAAGTAAATAGTCACTAAATATGATCTTATAAAGAACAAACACCAATTAGACATGAAATAATAAAAAAATTGATTACTTACTTGTAAAACGTTGATGTTTGCAGATAAATTTTTCACTTGTTCTAAAAAATCGCAATGCACAGCACGTTGTATCTAAAATGATTGGGTTGACTTGTCAAGCAGAGTTGCCAGATTTTAAAAATACATAGAGGTTTCCAAACAACTGTACGGTTCACGTTATGCTATGCCTGCGTATGTACTGAACTTTAAACTTATAAAAACAAATAGTAAACTACCGAATCCATATATGGATTTCCATGCGGTAGAGGGTTAACACCAAGAACTTATAAAATGGTAAAGTACCTTTATATTTCAAAACGTTTTTGCTATGAAAAGTTGTTTGGAATTAAAAAACTATGTTTTAATGTGCAATTACATCCTGATTATTATATGCTGTTGTTTTGGATGCATGTTGATGATAAAACTTTTTGGCTATACCCCAAACTAACTCAATTGCATTATAGTGATAATCGTAGGGCGGAAGTCGAAGAACTTCATGGTCATATTTAAGAGCCATTTGGTCAGTAACAAATTTCTTTTGAATTTTAGACTCCCCACACCTTTGAAGTAAATCTACTTTTAAAAATATGTCACTGTAATAAATTTTCTTTTCTTTCAATCACAACTTTTATTTCTTTTTCATTATTATTTCCATGCTAATCACCTGTATTCTTTGTGGAAAAAAAAATAAACTAGCGTCCGGAATAAAATTCTCATCATTTCCAGCATGAAATATAATGTAGCGTTTACCATTACCGAAACAACTAGAAGAATAACATTTTGTGGTGTCATTTTGCCAGGATGATTTTGACATATTTCCTTTTAACGAAAATCCAAGTATCATCTAAAAATACAACTTGTCTCGGACTAGCAGACGTTTTATTGTTCATGTATTTTTTTAAAAAATGCCACCCTTTTGAAACAACATTAAGAGTTCACACAATACTTGTCTATTATTTGTCTTTTTATATCGAAAACCTAATTGTCTTAGTACTTTCCACAAACTTGTTAAACTACAATCACATAATTCCTTGTCTTTTATTTTTTGTAAATATACATAATATGATACAGCAATAATTGTTACATGTTCTTTGGCTTTATACATTCTTCTTCTTCTGCTTCCTATCCGTTTCGGATGTTGGAAATCATATTGGCAATCATAACCTTGCTCGCTGCGGCTCGAAACAGCTCCGTTGAGGTTTTCTTAAACCATGTTCTTAAATTCCGCAGCCATGATATTCTCCCTCTACCGGGTCCTCGGTATTATATATATTGGCCGGCTTTATACATATTGTATAGAATATTTCTAATTGACTGGTACAAAACTAAAGTTTTTACGTGTCGACAATTTCTCTTGCTTACTTGTTAATTTCATCCTTACTCTTGTTATTAATTCTTTGGAATGTCCTTTCTAAGATACCACAAGCATCGCATGTGCGATTCCGAACTGCCATAACAGATGTCAATTGACCCATAATATTTTTTTTCCAAATTGCAATAACTTTAAAATTTCAGAACTAAACGCCGTTCTTCTGGAGATATCATTCTACGTTTCGACTGTATTTTATTTTCTTCCAAATTACCCATTTTACTTTAAAGTACCGCTTCACTACACTACTATAAAAAAATAGGTGCTTATATACAACTGCTTAATTAATTTTTAACGACCAACAGAAGTGTAATATGATGACAAGTTTAAATTTGATCTACTTTGTCGTTAACAGTGTTGTTAACAGAAAGATATTTTTAAATAGCATGAATGAGTTTTCAATGATTGTGTGAATTTAAGAATAACATTACTAAACAAATTTTTAAAGTGCGTATAAAGGAAATTAAAATTATTATGACACATGGTACTCCTTTTTTATTAAATAATGTGTCTTTGTAAAGGCATAGCTTTGATTATTGGGTAAACCTACATTATACGATACGTCAGAAGAAATTAAAAAAAAATTAACACGTAATAAATTCACTATTTAAATTAATATTCCGTACTCGTACTTTTGCAATAACATACTAAAACTAAATAACATAATAATACTAAAACAATAAACGATAACTTGTTGAACAGTGCTGATTGAAACAACAGAGCAGTAACATGTTATTCATAAAGGTAGTGTAAAATATATCGCCGCTTATCTGGTCCGCTAGTAATAGAGTTACAAGCATTTAATTGCAAAGGCGTCTTCTTAGGTGGAAAATACTTTATACAAACTTCTTGGGTACAAGAAAACGTAGAAAATATAAACTGGAAAGCGTGCGTTGTCATTGATTGATTGATTGTTTTAAAATTGTGACCTTCTAATCCCAAGACACGAAGTTAACCATTGCTTTATCGTTTCAGGTGAGTGAATGTGAAAATGAGGCAGGCGTAAGATGATACGGCATGTCAAAAACTTTGTAAGTATAATCTAAAGTGTTAGAATAATATTGAAACTTTTGCAATTTTTAAATATATACAGTCAATGTAAACAGTCCTTTTTAAACCTCATTAAACTTTTGCTCCTAAACATACGAAAAAGATAAAATCTTAAAATTTGATTACCTGCATGTAGATTAACTGAAAAGTGCTGAAAAGGAAAGTTGTCTTTATGAAAGTCAATAAATCTCAAAAGTATTACAGTACCTCTAACAAAGTGAAAGATTAAGTAGAATATTTTTGATCGATCACTTATTGTATACATGGTGTTTCATGAATATAATGTATATGTTTTAAACGCCAAATTTTGATGCCGAAATATGATACCACATTCACAAAAATTTCCTCTTGTATAAAATCGAAGGATTGTTTATTGAGATATTTGAAAATTTGTGACAAACTCGTGAAAAATTACTCGATCGCTATCACCAGAGATGTACGGTGGGGTACGGAAAGATTTATAATATATTTCCATCATATTCGCCACTGCAAAATTATGATTGTATTATAGATTTTCAAGTCATCTATACTGAAGTCACGTAATAAGTTTTTTCTTATGAAAAAGATATTATTATATTTAGAGGCATTTGAAGTTAGGTACACACACAGCTTTACAATTAAGTTTCTTCCAATCTCCATTCATTTTTTGATGGATCTGATCTGAAGACGACTGAGTAAATGAAACAGTATATTGAATTTGGACCTCTGGAATATTACAGGACTAAGTACTACATAGAAGAGTAGGGGTAGACGCTTAAAAGTGGACCTAACAGTTCTTAGTCAAACGAAAAACAAAGGCAAGGAAGGTGAGCATATACACTTCTCCAAGAAATTAACTCACCACTTCAATAAATCAATTTTATTTGTAAAGAGGCAAAGAATAAAAAATAAAACTTCACCAGATCTATTCTACATTTTATTAGTAATTATAACAATTTGTCTAATGATCAGAAAATGTTGAAGTACAAGAGAAAAAATAAATAAAACGAAAAATTCTAAAAAAATAATGATAAGAAAAGTAAACTAAAATATGAAAAAAGTCTTAATAACGAGTGTTTCCATCTCTACTATGTATAACAGCCTCACATCGTTGGCCCATACTTAAAATTAATTGCCGTATTTCATTTCATTTCCCACTACCTGTAAGTTGTTTGGTTGGAGCGGTGTCGCTCTTAATTGCCTACCAATTATATCCCAGATATTTTCAATCGGATTTAAATCCCGACTATGTGCTGGCCATTCCATAGTGTTAATTTTCTACCTCTTCTAGATAATTTCTGACGATCTGTGCAGCGTGAGGTCTGGCATTATCTTGCATTAGTAAGAAAATGTTCACCGATATAAGGAGCGAATGGTACTACATGTTGCTCCAGGATCTTCAATATGTACCTTTCCGCTGTAACAGTTCCATTTTGTATGACCACTAGGTCCGTACGTGCGGTTGAAGAAATACCACCCCACACCATAACGGATCCTCCACCAAAAAATGTGGTGTGTGAGAAGTTACACTGAGCATATCGTTCGTTGGGTCGTCGCAACATACGAACACGTCTGTCGTTATTGTACAAACAAAATCGGGATTCATCAGTAAATAGCACTCGTTCCCAGTCAGCTTCTAACCAGTTAACGTGTTCTTTGGCAAAATATAGTCTCCCCCTTCGATGCTCTGCAGTTAATAAAGAACCTCGGGCGGCAATCCTAGGTTTTAAGTTGTATTCCCTAAGTCGTTGGCGAACATTTTCAGTACTAATTTGTATAGCATGCACGTCTCGAAGCTGAATTTGTAGACTTCGATGTGTTACAAAACGTTGTCGAAGAACAGAAATTTTTAAAAATCGATCTTGAATAGGGGTAGTTACCCCGTTTCGTCCTTGTCCTGGTCTGCGAGTATGATCCCCTGTTTCGAGGAATATTTCCAACACCCGTAAGACAGATGTGTGGGACACGTTAAACCGACGACGAATTCTTCGGTAACTCCAACCTTCTTCCGACAGTATCACTGCTTGGGCACATTCATCTCGGGTTAAATAACGTGATTGACGCTCCATAATAAACACAATTAACAATAATCAACAATTAAACACTAGCCGAATAAAATTCGTGAATACTTGGAAATTAGTATATTTATAGAATTAGTACATTTTTTGCTTCTTTTTGTTTTGTTACAAGAAAAACTATAGCGATAAAACACAGTCAATAAAATATTGAGTGTAAGAATAGCATATACAAGGGGCTTGCAAAATATAACATTACAATGGAAATTTTTATTAACGCTAATAAAATATTTTAATATTTCAAAGTGGTGCGTTAACTTCTTGAAGAAGTGTAGTTGAGTATATACATCCATACATTGGTGTAAATAAGGATCGCAGAGAATAGGCGGGTAATTTTATACTCGTTACCTAAAAGATAGCTAGATATATTCTAAAACGTTATAAAATAGTAATAATAAATACATTATACAATAATGACACGACGACAGCTAAAGACGATCACAATAAAAAACTACTTTTAGATAATATCAGCAGCAGAAAGGAAATTTAGTTAAATATGATGGATTTACTCTAATTTGCTTGGTTATAGAATGGGATTTATTGCATTTTGGTTTGGTTTTGAATATTTCATAGCAATACATAATATTATTTAAGCACACTACCTAAAACTAATAGTTGATATTCTAGATTAAACTAAAATAAAATTTCTTTGAACTTTTTACTTAGAAAATGTCAAAAACTGGAATTATTTCTTTTTGCCCAACTGCTCAAAATACAAAATTTGCATAATGTTCATATCGGAAAGGCACTTTACGAAAGAGCAGTATAATAATTCCAAATTTAATACCACACTACGGGAGGCCATCCTTTCAGATCAATAAACCTCAAGCTGCTATAGTCCACCATAGAACTAAAGAGCAGTATAATAATTCCAAATTTAATACCACACTACGAGAGGGCATCCTTTCAGATCAATAAACCTCAAGCTGCAATAGTCCACGTAAATGTAAGGGACAATTTTTCATAGCTATAACCTATGGTCCTCATCCACATGATGTTATATCTTCGAATATGTACATTTCCTACAAAAAATGGATATCAAATTTATTTTATGAAGGGACTAGAGATTGTGGCTCGAAAGTATTAAAACCACAAGGCAAAAATCTAACAAACTGCCAAGTAAGCTTGATTTTACAGTGGATATTATTATATAAATCATGGATATAGCTTTAACTTATCATTCGACGATTCTTAAGTTACAAAAACAATAACAGTTATTTAATTACTATGCAGACCATCCCAAAATTAGTACCAAAAAAACAAACTGTAGCTATAATGTTGGTCATAAGTAGAAACAAATTTATTTATCGAATAGGAAGCAATGTAAGAACATATAGTTGAAAGTAATATTTGTAATATGCCCTTTCCCCTTATTTAACCTGTTTGTATTTACTGCTTCACAAAGACCTCGCCATAAGTTCTCCACTCCTCTGTTTTGTGTTATTTGGTGCCAGATACTCCCCACTTTTGCTTTTACACCATATAGCCACAGTTTTTGCGGTCTTCCTCCATCCGTCTTTCGTTGTTTTGTTGTGCAACTGTCATCATTATCAGCATTTCTCAATCAACTGCTGGACATAGGCATCCCCTGTTGTCTTCAAAGTGTTCTATATTGTGCTTGCTGTATCCAGTTTTTTGTTGTCTTTCGTAAGTCGTCTTGCCATCATGTTGGTGGTCTTCCTCTGCTACGTTTATCGGCTCTTGGTCTCCATTCAACTAGTTTACGAGTCCATCTTCCATCCTTCATTCTGGCAACGTGTCCAGCCCATTTCCATTTTAAGTTACAGCTTCTTTCAATGACGTCTATGACTTTAGTCTTAGCTCGTAGATTTTCGTTTCTAATCTGTCTCTGACGAGTGACTCAGAGTCACTCGATACAGAGGAGTAGGCAGATTAAGACCTCAGTGCCGAAAGACAGTTCTTCTATTTATAATACAGAACACGATACTGGTACGTCTCGAGTGAGGGAAGTAGGCAGATTTAGAACTCGAACCGAACCGTATGCCTCTTAATAATGGCTAAAAAATGGGAGCCCAACCGTCAAGCATTAAATCCTCAACGCGGTTCTTCCCGAGAACCCAGTGATTTTCATATATATACAGTGTAGGTAAAATTTTATGGTCGGTATGGTAAAACTTAACAGGATATCCAATACAGATATAAAATCATATTTTCAGCGAATAGACAAAGATAACAATCATATTCCCCCTTGGTCTCCCCTCCATAAATCTTCTTGACGCCCATTTTGCCTGTTAGTGAGACGATTAGTTCCGATCAGAGATATTTTACATATTCTGTGGTTCCGATCCTTATAAAGCTAAGAAACTAGAGGTGGGTCCTTTAGTTTTTTAAATTTTTATCGGAACCGTTTTTCGTAAACTGTAACTAGTTGATTGTTTACCAGTATTCAAATTAGCGAGTACACACACATATTGGCTATTATCGTTTATGTGTATAAGTATTAAAGTGAAAGAAACTAACGAAGAATATATTTATTATAACTTGAAAAATAAATTAAACAATACAAATAGTACTTACATTTACATGGACTTAAGTCATCTTTATCAGTTTCTTTTTCTTGTACTAGTCAATTTTCAATAGTATAATCTTCTTTTTCTTTTTTTTTATAGAAGTAACCAGCTTCAACCATCAACTAGTTGATTTTAACGAATTTAACCGAAAATTTAGAGTTTAACACGGTTTAATTAGACTGCTGCCATTTTTCTGGAAACCATAATTCAGAAAACATCGCTTTTAAAATTAGTGAAATTATTATTCAGTATGGTCTAAAACAAAAAGTAAATTTTGCAGTAACTAATAATGCCTCAAATATGGTCATAGCTATTAAATATGTTTGGAATGAAAAAATTTAAATTGTTTTGCTCATACGTTAAATTTATTGATGGAGGACGCACTTAAATGCTGTCGTGTACAAATAGATAAAATAAAAAGTCTTTTTTTCGACAATTCGGCAAAAAACACATTTCAAAAAAGTACCTTATCTTCAGAAACGCTTTTAAAGTATCAATTACAACATAACAAAGATCCCAAACGGCCAATCCAAGACGTGGAAACTAGGTAGAACTTCATCTATTACATGTTAGAAAGAATGACGGAGTTAGAAGAGGCAATCCGTTCCACATTGGTATCAGTTAATACAGACTTAGACTTAGACCAAATCTAAATAATGAAGACTGGATTATTTTTTCGTAATTGTCCTAAATTTTACGGCCTTTTAAAGAAATAACAAGTACAATGAGTGGCCAAAAATACTTGAATGATAGTTCAGTGATTGTTCTGGTACGCTGCCTGCAAAAATCTTGCAATACAATTTTAGCAAACAGTAACCTTACATCCATAGTTAGTATGCGACGTAGTACGGGTTTTTATTACTAATTACGGGATAATTACTAATCTCGGGTTTAGCAAAAAGATTTAGAGGGATAGAATACAGTGGCATATTGTCATTATGTACGTTTATGGATTCACGATTTAAAGTGCAGGGATTTTCTGATAAAAATGACGCTAAAAAACAAAAGAAAGAGTTAAGTAGCTGGTTACTTCTATAATTAAAGAACAAGAAGATTGTACTATTGAAAATCAACCAGTATAAGAAAAAGAAACCGATAAAGATGACTTAAGTCCATGGTGTATTTTTGATCAATTAATTGGACATGACTCATCTAAACGTACACCTGTAGCGAGAGTCCATTACAATGGTGGAAAAACCATCGCCATGTATCTCCTAACTTAACCACTATATTCATAAAGTATTGTAAATGTGAACACATGTTCAAATCAGGTTTAATTTTAAATAAAAGAAAAACACAATTAATAAGAAGTAAAGTAAAAAAACTTATGTTTTTAAATGTCAATTTAGACGATTCGTGATTTAATAATCACGTGTAATGTAAACGTAGGTACGATTTACTATTTATATTGTTTAGTTTAGTTTTAAAGTTATAATAAAATCTTTTATTTGTTTCCTTCACTTCAATAAATATACAGATAAACGATAATAGCCATTATGTTTGTTTATGTAGGTAGTTTCTTACTTGAAACTACTATTAAAAAATCATAGTTACTTGTTTACGAAAATCGGTTTTGCGACGTCAATGACCCACCTCTATTCGTAAATACCTGTTTACGCTTTGATTCGGTGATTTGACCACGCGACACGCCACGTTGGCAAATAGTTTTGTACGAAGCTTTTTTATTTATATGCAGTTTAATATTTTTATTGGAAATAAGGCATAATGTCACTTTAAAATAAGCTTATTTTGATGTTTAGATTTTTAATTCGGAAATCGTTTTTAAAATACCAAACATTAATAAATTTTATTTATATAAAACTAATTTATATAAAATTGTGGCATATTCCCAATAAAAAATAATAAGCTGCCATTTAAATCCATTTCGCCCAAATTTCATTATCTCGGAGCATTATTCAAATGCGAAAAAGACAACAGGTCAAATAAAACCAATAAGTTTGGCAACGTTGAATTTCCCCTTTTTATTATATATATATATATATATATATATATATATATATATATATATATATATATATATATATATATATATATATATATATATATATATATATATATTTATATTTGTCTACCAGTTCTATTTCTTCATTTTGTATTTCAAGGTGTTGTCTTGGTACTAAGTTCGTCATACGGCAACTGTCCTACCCAGCTTAATTTAATTTACACTTCTTCTTAAGGTGCCTTCTCCATTACTGAAGGTTGGCTATAATTACAGCAAATTGCTCTCTATCTTGAGCTGTTCTTAGTATGGAATGTGTGTCCATACCTGTCCAGTCTCTTACATTCTTCAACCAGGGGCATTTTCTTCTTCCTGGACCTCTTCCTTCTTCCACTTTCCCTTCCATTATAAGTCGTAGGAAGTTGTATTTTTCTCCTCTGTAAATATGTCCTAGATAACTCGTTTTTCTGTTTTTAACAATATTTAGAAGTTCTCTCTCAGTACCCATTTTTCTTAGCACCTCGTTGTTGGTCACATGCTCTATCCAAGAGATCTTCAGCATCTTTCGAAAAACCTACATTTTAAAGGCTTCTATACGCCTCATTCTTGTAATTCCGAGAGTCCATGTTTTCACTCCATATAGCAATATGGAATAAATAAACGTTTTTACAAATTGGTATCAGATATCCAACGATAACGTAGAGTTTACTAGGAATTTTTTCATTCATTGAAATGCGGATCTAGCATATTCTATACGAGCACGAATTTCGACTTCGTGGTCAAGTTCGTTTGTTATCCAGCAACCAAGATACTGGAATCTTTGTACAGGTTCTAGTTGTTTATTATAGATACGAATATTAATGTCGATATTTGGTGCACGTGTAACAGCCATTACTTTTGTTTTATTTGTGTTTATATTTAGTCCCAAGCTATCTCCCTCTCTGGTTATGACATTCAAAAGTCGTTGTTATTTCTTATATATTCCGAAAAGATCTTTTCGGAATATATAAGAAATAACAGTGAAGAAAGTATACAGCCCTGACGAACTCCTCTTTTTATTGGCAGTTCTACTGTCAGACGATTGTCTAGTTTGATAGAAGCCATTTGATCCCAATATAGTTTTTTAATAAGTGCTACAGTGTTATGGTCCATATCATGTTGTATTAGGGTTTCTATGAGTGCTGTGTGTTTTACTCAATCAAAAGCTTTTTCGTAGTCGATAAAACAGAGAAACACGTCTTTTTGCTGATCTCGGCATTTTTGTAGTAATATCTGGAGGCCAAATAATGCCTCCCTTATACCAAGCCCCACACGAAATCCAAATTGATTGTCGCTCAGGTTTCTTTCGCATTCTCTGTATATTCGTTGATGTACAATTTTGAGTAAAATTTTCAGAAAATGGCTCATCAGGCTAATTAATCTGAAATGTTTGCATCTATTTGCTTTGTTTTTCTTGGGTATAAGTATAAATGTCGACCTAAGACAGTCTTCTGGGAAGATTTTAGTGGTATATATTTTGTTAAATAATGTTGTTAACGTCTGAAGATTTTCTTCATTGATAAGCTTTATCATCTCTACGTATATTTCATCTAGCCCTGAGGCTTTTCGTGGCTTTGCCGTATTTATTGTTTTTGTAACTTCCGATGTTAATATATCAAGTATTGTTTCTTGGACTAGATTCTATTTCATTGTTATCATCTACTAAAGTTGTTGTAGTGATTTTTTCTTCATATTTGTGACTTCCTGAATATTTTTGTACGCATTCAAGTAGTCATACTTTTTTAGTAAATCTCCCAGTTTCTCACACTTGCTGCTCATCCATTCTTCTTTCGCTTTTCTAATTTTGTTTCGGATGATTCTCTGGATTTCTTTATATTTTTCTTCATTGCGATTTTTGTAAGATCTCCTTATGTCCATCAGTTCTAGGACTTCCTCTGTCATCCATGTATTCTTTGTTTTTCTCATGTTGTCTTTGTATAGTTGTGATTGTTGTTTTGAAAGTGTGCCAAATACTTTCTATTGTTTCTTCTGCTTCCGCAAGTGCTTCACTAAACTTTTCTTTGAGTGGATCATTGAGTGTTTTCTCTATTTCTGCCTGTACTATTGGATCTTTAAGTTTTTCGAGGCAAGGTTTATCTTCTTTCTGTATTTGATTTTCTTTCGTTTGATTGAAATTTTACCAACAACAGGATTGTGGTCGGAACCGATGTCTGTCCCGGGATATGTTTTAACTCCCTTGATTCAATTTCTATAACGTTTATCAATTATATATATAATCACTCTGGTTTCTTATTATGCAGTTTTGATTATCGCCAGATGCTCTCCATATACATAATCTTCTTTTGGGTTATTTAAACCAGGTGTTTGCGATTAATAATTAATTTGCACAATTCTTCCAATTACATCTTCCATCTTCATCCTGTTTTGCACGTCTATATTTCGTACATGTTCTCTTAGAGAAACTCAGAATAATACTAACATATAATCTTTTCGAGTTTGTGTTTGTCTCCTTTTTTGCCTAGTAAAAGTATCTGCACATTTTTCCAAGAAGTTGGAACAGCACCCTCCAAGAGGCACCCAAATGAAATGAGTTCGGATAGGGTCAACCCCCTCTGAAGTCGGGACTATGGAAGCTGGTATGCCACAGAATGTAGAGCCTGGAGATCTAGTTGGCCACCTGAAAATCTTGAAAGAAATTCCATTGGATTTTAAGGACATGCCGACAGATGCTATGTCAGTCAAATTCGACTTTGAAACACCCTTTGAAGTGGTCATAAAAAACCACCAAATGGGTAAAGAAATTGAGCCAAAAGTAGAAGAAGGTTCACTCGTATGGTATACGGATGGATCTAAGATAGATGAAAGGGCAGGAGTGGGAGTTACTGGGCCCAGTTTCAGGCTATTTAAATCTCTTGGCTCCCCAACTACAGAAGTACATGCTATAGACATAAGTGCCCAAGAATGTCTCAACCGAGATACCCGTAGGGCAAAAGTCTTTATTTTATCAGACAGCCAAGCCGCCTTAAAGGCTCCAAAGTAATTTACATGTGAGTCAAAGTTGGTTTGGGACGTTAAACAATCTCTCAAGAAGCTGGCGGAATGCAACAATGTAACTGTAATGTGGGTGCCAGGTTACAAGGGAATTGCAGGAAATGAGGAAGCTGACAGCCTTCCAAAAGAAGGAGCTAATACCCTATTCCATGGTCCGGAACCCTTCTGTGGACTATCGAAAAGCCATATCAGAGAGGAACTCCGTTTCTGGAAACTTAATCAACTAAGATCATATTGGTCTAATACACCAGGACAAAGGCAAGCAAAAAGGCTCATAAAAGTGTCGCCTACTGCAACAAACCGCCTTCTCAAAATGAGTAAGAAAGATATCAAAATGGTCACTGGCCTTCTCACTGGTCACTGCCCTCTGGGGTATCATCTCAAGAAGATAGGCAAATCAGATAGTGAGAACTGTCGTTTCTGTCACAATGAAAAAGAAACAGCAGAATATCTACTATGCAACTGCGTAGCTCTGTTCTGCAAACGACTAAAATTCCTAGGAGGGGTCAGTCTGGCGTCCTCTAACATAGTAAACAAGTCACCTAGGAAGCTAATCAACTTCATCAGAAGTATTGGTATTCTAGAATTTAACTAGATTAAGGTATGCACAAAAGATCTCTATAGGTCGAAGTGCGGTGAGGCCGCATGGTCTTAACAACCTTACATAATGTAATCTATTCTAATCTGATCTAATCTAATCTAATCTAATCTAATCTAATCTAATCTAATCTAATCTAACCTAATGTCACAGAATGCGGCGATGTCGCCATACTTATACACCATATTTACGGCAAACACATCATCTGAACTCAGTTCGATGTTAAACCTGTATGCAGACGATACAGTGGTAGCCGCTACCAGTATTACCCCAGATCTAGCTACACAATACCTACAAAGATTACTCCATAAATTTAAATAGTGTGTGCAGTAAAAAATAGCCCTCAACGCTGATAAAACACGGGCCGTCATATACCAAAAAATAAAAGGCAGACCAAATCGGGTACTACTTCTATTCGATATTACAATCCAATGGTTAAATCAAGCCAAATATCTAGGCATAGCATTGGATAAAAGCTTACCTTCATAGAGCACATAAAACAAATGGTTAACAAAGCTAAAGCACACAGGAGGTAACTTTAATCACTAATAGGTCGAAAGAGTAAACTAAGATTTAAAAACAAAGATTTGGATAGCAAACTGCATAATTTTGCCAACATTAACATAATTTCAAAATAAGAGATATGGAAAGCACTGCAGGAAATAGGAATACCAGAAAAAATAGTAAATCTTATCAAATAACTTTACAGTGACACAGAAAGCAAAATCCTACACAACGGCATAACATCTGACCCAATAGTTATGCTAAACGGAGTAAAGTAGGGCTGTGTTTTATCCCCCATACTATTTAACATTGTACTGGACTCCGTACTAACAAAGGTAAACTCTAATAGAGGAATTTACTATGGATTAACAAACAGACTGGAAGACCTAGATTACGCTGATGATATATGCCTCCTAGCACATACAAAACAGGACATGCAACTCCAAGTAAACAAAGTACAAGAAGAATCAAAGAAGGTTGGTCTAGAAATAAACATCAACGAAACCAAAGAAATGCGATTTGGTACCAGAAACAACCAACCTATTATGATCAACGACCAGAAAATTGAGAGAGTAGCGGAATTTGTATATATGGGCAGCATAATTGACTGTAATATGGGTACAGAGCGTGATGTACATGATAGAATAAATAAGGCTCGCAACGCCTACAACATGCTTAACAACATATGGAAATCCAGGATTTACCCAACTAAAACGAAATTAAAAATCTTTAACACAAATGTAAAAGCTGTATTACTGTATGGCTGCGAAACGTGGAAGATATCAGCACCCATAGTACACCAATTACAAGTTTTCATCAATAGATCGTTACGAAAAATCCTTCGTATATTTTGGCCTAACCGAATCTCCAATGAAAATTTATGGAACCAAAGCAACCAAGAAAATGTCATAAAGCAAATAAGGCGAAGAAAATGGAGATGGCTGGGCCACACACTCCGTAGACCGCCAAATGACATTGCCAGGATAGCGCTGGATTGGAATCCCCAAGGCCGACGGAAAGTAGGCAGACCTAAGGGAACTTGGAGAAGGACAGTACTGGTCGAAGGGAGAAAAATGGGAAAATCCTGGCTTGAAATCAAAGCACTAGCCAGAAATAGAGTTCGCTGGAGACACTTTGTGGAAGCCCTATGTTCCTCTTAGGAATCTTGGGACTATATATATATATATATATATATATATATACATAATAAAATCAACAGATTGGGAAAACAGAGGAATATGTATTAACGGAAAATACCTAAATCACCTTAGATATGCGGATGATATACTCCTGATCTCCTCGGAAAGACAAGAACTGGAATTAATGCTGAATGAACTTCATAAAAAATCACTGCAAAAAGGCCTAAAAATTAACTTCAACAAAACAAAAGTAATGACAAACACGGAAGACCAAGAGGCAATCAAAAATAAAAACAGAAAAAATAGAACAGGTAAATGAGTAAATCTATCTAGGACAAGCAATCAGAGCTAATAGAGAAAATCAAACAGCCGAAATATCGAGACGAGTAAGAATGGGATGGGCAGCGTTCGGCAAACTTTCTTACGTTCTAAAAAATCAAACAATCCCTCTATACTTACGAAGCAAGGTATATAACTCCTGTATCATACCGGTGCTCACCTACGGAGTACAGACATGGACATTTACACAGGCCAATTTGGATAGGATAAGGAAGGCACAAAGAGCGATGGAGAGACAAATGTTGGGTGTATCACTTAGAGATAGAAAACGTAACCAGTGGATCAGAACCAGAACAAAGACAGTAGACGCGATAGAACAAGCAGCAAAACTGAAATGGAAATGGGCTGGACACAATGAACGTCTCCAAGACGGACCGATGGCTTTAGGGATTTACAACAAGTAGATTATTAAGACAGTTGACAGACTATGACAAAAACGTAAGGACGATACATAGATGCCAACGATGCAACCACATCAAGTGAATGCTGAGGCAGAAACATAAAGACGCCCCTCAGGGTATTGCCCCTCCGCAAAACAGCCCCTTAGACAGATCAAAGGACCTACAGTCGCAGAACCTGAGCATTGGGGTTACGTACGACAAGCGTGAGCTCGGTTGCCAGACCTATCAGGCACTCAGCCGGCGAGGAGAGCAAAATTTATTTTGCCGATTCGGCGGCTGAGTGACCCAGCACACAAAAATCCGGACATCTGTCCGGAACACACTTTTAAGACACAAGTCCAAAGTCAAGTCAAATAATAATTTCAATCAGTCATAATGAGAAAAGCTCGTCTAGCTACCCCCAAAATTAGGTGGCCTAACCACACACAGTAAAACAGAGGATGTTTCATTACCCAGGACATCCAAAGTAACGCTCAGTACAAAAGATTCCTCATTCGTTATGTCCTGCATGGAAGGGTGGTTGGTTATAGCTTGGACGTCAGATAAGTACCGCCCCATTAAGGAGTGTGACCGGTTTAATCTCCGGATATGTGGGTTCTACTGATCCATTGGAACACACACGCTACTCGGTTCTGGGGTTTGTACAAATTGTGTGTGTGTGTGTGTGTGTGTGTGTGTGTGTGTGTGTGTGTGTGTGTGTATGTGTGTGCGTGTGTATGTGAGTGTTTTTTTATTGTACTATTATGGAAAACTGAAATAAACCTTAGCATCAGCAAACTCTGTACATTAAATTATACCTCGTACATTACACATGCTGAAATATTAAATACTCATTACTTACGCTATCATTTATTTTCCGGAAACCTTCATAATTGGTTGATTTTAATATGGCAAAGTCACTTTGCAACCCAGAATTGTCGAGATAATTTTAAGATGATTAATTTCTAGAACCGCTATAATTCTACCAGATTATCCTTCTGTTTCGCAGCGACAGTTACAATCCCATTTTGAAATTTAATTTGAGCCGAGGATGGATAGAGAACGGCCCGCAAATTAGAGAAAAACTATAATCAGATTAAGTAGAGTAACGGAGGATATGTGCCTTTTCACAACCTAACCTCTTCGATCGCTTTAATGCTTAGAATTTGTTTTTGTCGGTTTTTTTTTTGGAGGCTAAAAGATTAATTCAGAGGGCGTTCCAAAAGACCTGTTGTAGTGATTAGGGATAGTGTGGAAATCGCGAGGAATATCTGACTCGGAAATTGGAAGAAAAGGAGACCCAGTTTAGAGACGAAATGCGAGATTTCCGATTTACTAAGCACGAGTGTTAATATTTAGATGTTATCTGTAATATTTGTAACTTTTTATGGCTATTTACAAAATGAACGTTTGGTTAACAGAGAAATAAAACTGCTTTTTAAACTAAAATTTTTATTATTACAAATAATTCTAAGTAAAGATTTTCAAATATTATATATATATATATATATATATATATATATATATATATATATACATATATTGAAAGGAGTACGACCGTCTAAATTAAAATACACAATGTGAGTGAGATTAAAATCTCACTGTAAATAAGGATATCGGTCAAGGAGAAATAAAAATGAAAAAACTATTTCAATCTTTTAATAGAAAACATTTCGTGCAGTATTTCTGCACTTCTTCAGTTCTAATGATTGTAAAGTCATATATAGATGTCAAACAATGTCAAATGCATACATACATTATACATACATACATTAATATATTAAATAAATACAATATGTTATGGTAAAAAAATTACATTCAGAATTTTATTTAAAATTCATACAAACATTGGAAAGTTACAAAATGTTGAAGGTAAACTAAATGCACGACCAAATACTTACCATGTCGGGATAGTATTATGAGGTTTTTTTCCTGGTTTTTCCCTCATAATTTACTATGGAATCACTAACAGGAGGATTTTTACTGTCATCATGTCATGTGTTTGTCTTTTTAAAGACGAATTACATGCTATGATTTTTTTCTGACGGATATTCTCTAGTTAAAGTTGATTTCATGTAATCGAATGAACTATCTTATAAGTAAAGTCGTCCCAGGAGCGCAACTCAACAATATTGGCAATATCATTTTAAAGTCTTCTACTTTAAAATGCATAATGTATGTCTGAATTGTCAATATTAATGAGTCAGATAAAATTAAATTATTAGAAGATTAAATTATTATTTCAGTAAGTAACAAAAAACAAAATTTGTTTAATTGTGGCTTATTCCTAGTTAAATAGTAATTAAGATATGAGAAATATGGAAATACGTGCTTGGCGGAGGAAGACGATGGATAGGGACGACTAGAAAAAAAATTCTTGGGGAGACTAGGACCCACACAGGGTTGTAAAGCCAAAATGATGATGATGATAAAATTATTATAAAGCCGGTAATACACAAGAAGCACGAATTGTAAGTGCCGAGCAACTTAAACTTTCTCGGTTTTGCTTTAGATAAATGTTGGAAATATAAAAAAATGGCGATATAATTATACCATATACACAAATCGGTAAATTAGAAATTCCTGAATGCCTTACGACGGTAGAAAACAATAAGGCTATTTGCACGACTTTGAATTCTTCTAAATCTTATTTTAAATTGGATGTAACTTCCCCAATCGTGGTGGAAAAGTTCGCTGAATACGAACAAATGTTAAATCCAAATTTTAATTCCATAGATGCCAATGAATTTAAATTCGATATTTCTAAAGTTCAGAACATATGAATTTTGAGGAAAGAAATTCAATATTAAAGTTAATAAAAGAATATTCCGATATCTTCCATGTCGAAGGAAACCAATTAACTTTTACTAATAAAATTAAACATACAATAAAAACAACAAACGATATACCGGTATATTCAAAATCATATAGATACCCAGAAATTTATAGGAAGGAAGTGCAAAATCAAATCCAATCAAATCTGCTGGATCAAGATATTATTAGGAGGGACCACCCATATAGGAGAGAACCAAGGACCACCTACGGATTCCCCTTGGTCCTCTCCTATATGAGTGGTCCAAAAAAAATGGACGCCTCCAAGAAACCTAAGTTTAAAGTTTAGAGAGACTCCGTAACACCCCAGCAACATTCCAACGGGTTATGGATAATATCCTGAGAGATATACAAAATGAAAAATGTTTGGTTTATCTTGACGATATAATTATATTTAGTACAAGTCTTCACGAACATCTAGTTAATTTAAAAGAAGTGTTTCAAAGATTAAGAGAATTAAATTTCAAAATTCAAATAGATAAATCCGAGTTCTTTAAGAAAGAAGTTGCATATTTAGGTCACATCGTAACGCCAGAAGGGGTTAAGTCGAATCTAGACTAAATAAAAGCTATAAAAAAAATTTTTCAGTACCCAAAAATTCTAAACGATTAAAGGGATTTTTAGGTTGTTATAGAAAATGTATCAAAGATTTTTCCAAACTTGCTAAACCACTAACTATTAGTCTAAAGAAAAATGCTGAAATTAATGTAAGCGATTCAGATAACATTCAATGTTTTGAAACTTGTAAACAACTTCTAATAAATGAACCCATATTGCGATATCCTGACTTCTTCCATCCTTTCAATCTCACTACAGATGCAAGTAATTTTGCACTAGGAGCAGTACTTAGTCAAAGAAGGATTGGATCCGACTTGCCAATTGCTTATGCAAGCAGAACTTTGAACGACTCAGAAATCAATTACTTAACAATTGAGAAAGAGTTACTGGCACACTTTAGCCTTCATTATTTCGTTAAATTTACCTTTTCCAATTTCTTTCCTAGCAAGTAAGATAGTGCCTATAAATCCCTATTTTAAAGTTTTATGTTTGTTTTGTGATGTTAATTGTGTCCTGTTTGTC
This sequence comes from Diabrotica balteata, assembly GCA_918026665.1. Taxonomy (NCBI): domain Eukaryota; kingdom Metazoa; phylum Arthropoda; class Insecta; order Coleoptera; family Chrysomelidae; genus Diabrotica; species Diabrotica balteata. Next base: position 41,518,884 of record OU898277.1, read on the forward strand.
CATAATTGTGTTTTAATTTATTATTTTTAACATTTGACATCAGAATTCTCTTCCTAGCAGAAATTAAATGCTTTTTAATCAAAAGTTTATAATTACAAGTCTAAGAAATTGCACACCCACAAAACAGTACAAGTACTTTCATTCAAAGTCATATAACTGTCCTCTTTCTTTATAAAAAAATTTCAATAATTTAACATACATTTCAAAATATATCTCCTCTCCTCTGTGTCCTGTTTGTCCATAATTGTGTTTTAATTTATTATTTTTAACATTTGACATCACAATTTTCTTCCTAGCAGAAATTAAATGCTTTTTAATCAAAAATTTATAATTACAAGCCAAAGAAATTGCACACCCACAAAACAGTACAAGTACTTTCATTCAAAGTCATATAACTGTCTTCTTTCTTTATAAAAAAAATTTCAATAATTCAACACACATTTCAAAATATATCTTTTCAATAAATATAAATAACTATAATAGTTTAAATAATATAAAACATCACATTTCTTTCAACAAACAATAACATATACCTTACTCCTACATCATCTGTTAACACCCATCCCCTCAAGAAACTTCCTCCTAAGTTGTTAGACAGTTACAACATTGACCGAAGATCACTCATTATCAGTAATAAGGGATAGTTTGAACTATGAATCACCAATCACTATATAGTAATTCTTGTACCGGAATGTAAGTATTATTTTGTTTATTTCTAATGTATCACAATTGAACAGACCTTTTCTCTTACCAATTTGTGGATTGTTACTCTGTCTGCTAATGCAATTTATGAATATTAATTAACACAGACATGTAATATTGGCATAATTACTAAAACTTTTTTTGATCTATAACTTTTTGATCTATATCCTTATAAGACAGCACCCCAATATGGGCTTTTTATAACTTCAGCATTTAATTTACTTTGTACCACCGACCTGATGATGCTTTGCAAATTTTAGAAAGCGAAACCGGTCGTCTGAGGTAGTAAAATTAAACTGATTGTGAGTAAGTCTAATTATTTCTTTTTTACCTTTTTAAAATGAACTCGTAAAACTTAAAAAACGTTAAAACGTAAAACGTGACACAGACATTAACGAACTGACAAATAAAACCTGATATCTCATGGTTTACTGTCATAAGTATATAATTATCTTTATATGGGCGTATCATTGATGTTTTCGAAAAAGGTAAAGTGGAGATACGTTATGACTTTAAGAGCTTTTTATGATGTTATATTATTATTAATTGAATCAGATTAAAATATATTTTATTTAGGTTTTGTGTATCTTCTTTATCATTTATTGCGTTGGTATTTCTTTTTATTTCTATTAATTCGTATATCTCCCTATTCTTTTTGTTTTGTTGTTTTTAAAATTTTGATGTTTTCAAAATAAAATTTATGCTTCTTCTCGCTTTCATGTTTTGTGAGCGCAGTGACGTTGTTGTTGTCATATTTGTGAGAACGAATTCTGGATTGAAGCAGTTGATTGGTGTGACCGATATAGACACTTTCACAGTTAATACATGGTATCTCGTAAATAGCATGTGATGTTTTAAATTTTGGTGTTTGTGTTTTTAGTTTTATGAAATATTTATTTAAGAGGTTGTTACCTTTGTGGGCTACTGTTATATTATGTTTGGCTAAAAGATTTGTTAGTTGTTCGGATAAACCATTTATATATGGAAGAGTTGTGTAAGTAGTTTTGATACTGTTGGGTTTATTGTTAGGTGTATTGTTATAAAATTTATTGAGTCCTGATTTGAAAATAGTTTCGATTAGATGTTCGGGATATGCATTCTTTATAAGGGAAATTTTTTGCTTTTTTTATTGCAGTTGGTCTGTATTCTGGATCTGTTAGTTGTATAGATTTATCAGCGAGACTAATAATCACAGACTTCTTATGGGAAAATGGATGATGGGAATTGTAGTTGAGATATCGTGAAAACCATGTTTCTTTTGTAAACCACATGGTTTTAACTGTATTATTAATGCGATGTAAGGTGATATCCAGAAAATTTATTTTATTATTTTGTTCAATTTCTATAATGAAATTTAATTTTCGATGGTAACCGTTAAAAATATCTAAAATTTCTATTATCTAAAATTTCTATATATCTATCTAAAATATCTTTAGATATTTTTAACGGTTACCATCCAAAATTAAATTTCACTATAGAAATTGAACAAAATAATAAAATTTTCTGGATATCACCTTATATCGTATTAACAATACAATTAAAGGCATGTGGTTTACAAAAGAAACATGGTTTTCACGATATCTCAACTACAATTCCCATCATCCATTTTCCCATAAGAAGTCTGTGATTATTAGTCTCGCTGATAAATCTATACAACTAACAGATCCAGAATACAGACCAACTGCAATAAAAAAAGAAAAAATTCCCTTCTAAAGAATGCATATCCCGAACATCGAATCGAAACTATTTTCAAATCAAGACTCAATAAATTTTATAACAATACATCTAACAATAAACCCAACAGTAACAAAACTACTACTCCTGTCGTAAGTCACTTATCTTCTATCCAATAACTTTCCAATTACTTTATCCCATGTACAAGACCAATGTAGTCTTCCTGTTTTTTCGTTTATCAATATTTTTGCTTTTTACACTCTGCCCACTGGTGCGATATCCGGTGGAAATGACTGCATCAACTCAGCTATCTGTTTTCTATAAACCCCAATATTGATTGTATTTTCAGTTTGTCGTTATATCCGTATTCCTTATTATCTTCATTTTGGTAACACCTTAAACTCTTATTAAAAATATATCTCCAGTCTGTATCTGGTTCTTTAGCAATTCCGTTAGTGCTCATGATTCGCCACCAAAATCAGAACAGGTCTATAAACTGCTTTGGGGAGTTTGATGTTTATATTCCGTAATATTTCTTTTTTGCATATACATTTTTTATTTATTTCATGATACCGTTGATGCGTTTTCTTTACTCTGCTTTTGGTTTTTGCTCAAGAGATCCTGGTTCTTCTATTATTACTCCCAAGTATGTAAAAGTTTTAACTTGCTCTATTTTTGTACGTTCAATTTGTATATTAAATTTTTCTCTTGTTTCTCGTATCTGCATAACCTTGGTTGTTGACATTTATCTTTATTCTTATTTTAATGAGTACTTCTATCCATCTTTTTAAATTATTCTAAAAATTTTTTCAGTTTTTACAATTAGCACCAAATAATTAGCAAACACTCCTTCCGAGATTTCTACTGTTTGCAGATTTCTGTACCCCATATTCAGCTTTTTACTCCTTGCTGTTCATTTTTTAATAATATCTATAAATATTAGACATAGTTTTGGATTAAGAGCTCCTCCCTGCCTTAAAACTTCATGTATTGTAAAAGTATTTGTTAAACTGACACATCTAAAACAAGACGACTACTAGAAACAACAGAGTTAAAAATACTTCGACGAATATCAGGCAAAAGTCTGTTGGATAGGAAGAGAAGAGAAAACATAAGAAGATAATGCAATATAGAAGACGCAAATACATGGGTGACAAAAGAAAACAGGAGTGGAACAAACAAATTAGTAGAATGGCAGAGAATATGATTTAGGAGGCTAATATTAAAGAAGAAACTGGCTTTAAAACCTACATACAAGAAGGAAGAAGAAGTAGAAATTGGTAATTTATTACTAATTACAGCATTGTTGTTCTAAATATATATTTTTTTGTATCATTCTTACTAACTTGTTGTCCATCTAAAAAGACGCAAAGGCAAAGATACCCAGATGCAGCAGATGCCTTGCATTTGGACACAAAAAATGGAACTGAAACGGTCAAAACAGTAAAGGGTGCTGCTTCCGATGTGGCAACGAGGGTTATTTGGCTGCTGAATGCAAGAAGGAAACAATATGCCTCAATTGTAATGGACCTGGCCACGTAGCAAACTCGAGAAGGTGTCCTAGGTACAATCACCTAATTGAGAACATACACACTAGACGCTTGTGTATTCTTCTTCTTGCTATGCCTACCCGTTACGAATGTTGACGATCATCATGGCAATCTTTATCTTATCTGCAGCAGCGCGGAAAAGCTGCACATATGTTGTATTAAACCAAATTCTGAGGTTCTTTAAGCAAGATGCTCTTCTTCTTCCTGGACCTCACTTTCCAAATATTTTTCCTTGCAGGATGGCTTGAAGAAGAGAATATTTGGATTGATTTCGCATATGTCCGAAGAATTGTAGCTTTCGAGATTTAATGGTGGTCAGTGTTTCTCGATTCTTATTCATACTTCTGATGACTTCCTCATATGTGACTCGGTCAGTGCAGGGGATCTTAAGTATTCTCCGATATCATCATATCTCAAATGCTTCCAGTTTTTTTGCACATATCTTCGTTTAAGGTCCACCATTCAACATCATAAAAAAGGACAAAAAACACGTAGCATCGCAGCATTCTTACTTTTGTACCAAAAGAGAGGTTGTGACTCTTGAAGTAGGCCCCCTCCGATTGAAGGTGCATCTAGCTTTTCCGATACGTGCTCTAATCTCCTGGTTGTTGGTTCATTCTTCATTAATTATGGAGCCGAGGTAGTTGTAGTGCATCACTCTGTCTACAGGAGATTGGTTGACGTGGAGTTCACCTTCTTTTATTCTTTTCTTGTTAATTTTTTTGTGTATAATGACCTATAAACAGTCGAGTCCAAGACCCGAGGTAAAGAAATAGCAAACACGGAAAATACAAATCGGGAGTTGAGGATTCTCCAAACAAATGTGGGAACCACTAGATTGTCACTAGATCTGGCCGTGGCTGCTGTCCCGGAACATAGATATACTAGTGACGGTGGAGTCAAACCCACTAGCGGTTAAGGGGAGAGGCTGGTTTGTGGATGCGACTAAAATGGTCAGTTTATAAATCTGCAACAAGAAGCTGAGAGTATATGAAATAAAGGCATAGTATATGATCATCCAGATGGGAAAGTTTTAGCTGGTGTACTCCTATCACCCTCCTGACATAAGGTGATGATGAGGTGATGCGTATTAGAGGAGAAAGCGTGGTGCTGGAAAATGTCAACACCAAAACAAACATCTTTCTGGAGCCCACATTCGTGAGGAAAGGTACAGGTACATACATCGATGTTATTATGGCTACTAACAAGATTCGTGCATTTGGAACATCCGCAGTTGGATGGAAGGTATGTGAGAAACTCATTAAACTGAGAGTAGGCACGATACAGGGTCAAACGCGAACGGTGAAAAACCTTAAATGAATCATGAAATAAGCTGTATAAGGCAGTAGAATAGATCGTCGACAGATGAGCAGGATGCCATACAAGTGGAGTGCGGACGTTAAGGAGCAATTGCAAACTGTTCCCAGTATTATTTTTCCCATCTGCTTTGTTTTATTTCGTCTTCTTTTATAGCTGTCTCGGGATTCTGGAGTATATTTTGCAAAGTACAAAATTCTAGCAATCTCCTTCCATTGTTAAATATTAAATAAGTATTACAAATATACAAGTAATAAATATGTGTTTATAATACTTTCTCCAAGTACCTTTTCCAATGCATATTGGCTGTTACTACCTAACACACCTTTTTCCATTTTATCCTTTTTACCTTGTTAACATTAGAGCAAGGAACTCAGTACATACCGAATTGACATCGCAGTACTCAGCGAAACAAAAAAGAAAGGACAGGGGAACCACTACAAAGACGATTATATATACTTCTGGAGCGGAGTAGAAAAATCAAAAAGAGCCAAAAAAAAACATGGAAAAATGTATTACCAACTGAAACCCGATAGACGAAAGAATTATAACAGTAGACCTTGCAACAAAGGGGAGAGACATAAAAATAATTGGCATCTATGCACCCACGGACGACTCAGATACAAACACTAAAGACATGTTCTTCGACAAACTCTCAGAAGAGTTAAATAAAATAAAAAAAAGGCAAGAAATAGTCCTGCTAGTTGACCTAAACGGAAGAGTAGGTAAAGCTCTTGACAACAAAATAATTGGACAACACGGAGAAGATGTAGTAAATGAGAACGGAACAAGATGGTTGGAGGTATGCGAACAACATTCGTTAAAAATACTGAATGGATTTTACAAACATAGAGACATAAATAAATATACATGGACTCAAAAGACAAGAAAACTGCAGTCAATTATAGACTATATAGTAGTTAAACAAGAGACATCTTTAAGACCCTACGATGTAAAAGTTTGGAGAGGGGCAGAATGTGGATCGGATCACCTACTAGTAAATGCACCCGTGGAAGTAAGATATATTAAACAAAATAAATCCCAAGAACAGACAAACAAAGAATCCACACGGCTCTATAACATAGACAGCCTAAAAAATGAGTCCACAAGTTTTCTTTATAAACTACGTTTGGCACAAAAATTAGACGAAGAAATAAACGGAACAGCGGAAGAAATGTATGAGACTTTAAAAATCAAAATTCATGAAGCAGCATTAGAAGCTCTAGGTACGAAAAAAAAAGTAAAACGTAGAAATTATTGGTGGACAGAAGGTTTATTAGAACTGGTAGAAGAAAAGAAAAAAACTGTATCTCAAATGGTTAGCGACAAAAGATGAGGAAGACCGAAAGAACTATAACAGATACAAATATATAGTAAAAAAGGAAATTAAAAAAACAAAAAACATAACCTGGGACAACAAGTGTGCAGAAATAAGCTCAATGGTAGGAGGATCTAGGTCCAGACAAGCTTGGAAAACTATCAACAGTCTTAGAAAAAATACAAACGAAACAAAAAAATAAACCCCATAGACATAGAAAGATGGAAAAATTATTATGAAAATCTATTAAATGAACAACGTACACAGTTTCTAGACACACAGATAGATAGAGTTGAAACGGGGTTAAATGAAGTGGCGATGATTACCGTAGAAGAAATAAAAAACGCATTACAAAAAATGAAAAATAATAAAGCTCCTGGCCGGGTGATTTACCTATCGAGTTATTCAAACATGCCAGTGCAATAACATTAGAATTGCTTTGTAAAATGTTTAACAAGTGCCTACAAGGAGAAAGTATCCCAAGAGATTGGAAAGTCTCGTACATAAACTCCATCTACAAAAAGGGAAACAGGAATGACTGCAGTAATTACCGAGGTATCAGCATTACGTCATCCACTGGCAAACTGTATGAAAGAGTTCTGAAAGCCAGAATAGAAAAAGAAGCCACAGAGATCGAAGAACAAAGTGGATTCCGACCAGGGAGATCTTGTGTCGACAATGTATTTACTCTCAAACACCTAACGGAAAAGAGATTAGCAAGAGGACTAGAACTTCATGACACTTTTATAGATCTCCGTAAAGCGTTTGACTCCGTACCACTGCAGAGACTATGGAAAACATTGGAAAACGCAGGTATAAATGCAGTATATATAAATGCCGTGAAAAAGCTATATCAAGATAACCAAGCTTATATTAAGGTTGGAAACCAAATTTCCAAGGGTTTCACCCAAACAAAGGGTGTCAAACAGGGCTCTTGCCTCTCTCCAACCCTGTTTAAAATATATCTTGGTAATGCTTTAAAACATTGGATGAGAAAATGCAGCCCAATGGGCATATGGGTAAATGACACTCCTATATACACAATCCTCTTCGCAGACGACCAAGTAGTTCTTGCCGAGGACCTACAAGATATGACGTACATGATAAACAAACTAATAGACGAATTAGAGGTTAATACCGAAAAGACACAATACATGAATATAGGAGGCATCGGTCAAGACATGGAAACAGAAAGCGGATTAATTAAAAACGTTGATCAGTACGAATATCTCGGAGTTACACTAAGCGAAGACGGGAGAGACGACAAAGATATAACAAGAAAAATAGGAAAAGGAAAAAACATGATAAAAACACTACATCCGATCCTGTGGAATAAAACTTTAACTAAGAAAACAAAGAAAAATATATATCAGGCTATGATTCAGCCGGTGCTGACGTATGGGTCAGAAGTGTTGTGGGTCTTTAACAATAATATGTCACAAAAACTCCTCTCAACGGAAATGATGTACTGGAGAAGATGTTCCGGGTTGACTTTGTTTGACCACATAAGAAATGAAAACATAAGAGAGAGAATGAAAGTAAAGAACACAATAATGGATACGATAGCCGAAAAACAATTAAAATGGTATGGACACCTGAGACGGATGAACGAAGAAAGGATACCACGAAAGGTTTGGAACTGGAGACCTACACAGAAAAATAAAAGGGGAAGGCCAAGAAAGAAATGGATATCCAATATTCATATAGAAATGGAAAATAGAGGTCTTCAAGAAGGAGACTGGGCCGATAAGAAATTATGTCGATTGGGATGCGAGAAGCGACAAAATTAAAGTTGCAAACACTCGCTATATATATATAACATTAGAGCATCTCTTGTACGATGCATCTTTTTAAAATTTTTCTTACGATTCCTCGTAATTTCTAACCCAGACGTGGGAGATATTAAGGAGTATGGATTATATCGACAAATAACTGAAAGAGTAAGTATTTAGCCGGTTTTACTGAATCTACTCTATAATTCCGATTTCTGGTTTAATATAGAAGGGTAAAAAAGTTACGCGAATATTAACAATTACTCATCCCACAAACCCACATAATGTCACAGCATTATTAATAGACTTACCCATCGATAATTCTTGTTATATATTTGCACAAACTCCGCCATCCCTTATTGCTGATTATTGTTTATGTTCATATTTAGCTCAGAATTCGACGCAACTCCACAGAATATTGCTTTTGTAACAGATGTAGCCCGAATCGTTAATCAACGTCGAGGGAAATAACATTATTTGTACTGATATTAAGTTTACTCAAATTCGGTTATATTGTTTTCTATTTATATACAAAGTTTTGTAAATAAAACATTGTCAACAATGGGAGAGTTTTAATTATTACAAATAAAGGTAATGTTTTGTATTTAAATTTTAAATTTTGGCCTAAAGGGAAAATATATTTCTATTCTTTAAGTCATTAAATTTTAAGATTTATCAAAATTATAAAGTTAAATATTAATGTGCTTTTATTCCAATATTTAAATAACTCTACAAAACTAATATTTTTTGAGGGAGACCGGCCCTGGCAAGGTATGGTTAAGTTGTACTGATATCGTACTCCTAGTTTTTAATAAAAACAAGTGGTTTTATTAAATAGTTTTTTTTTTTTTTAATTTAAGTGTTTATCTACTAGATACTACTACGTAAGTTATCTATACGTAATTAATATTTTATTAGTGTGAAAAGAAAACGTCAATAATAAATATATGCTACCCTACAATCATTTTGTGAGGATAGCTGTTATAAGTACCTTATAGTAGCATGCGGTTAGTTTTTCACTTACCAGAGTCGGAGTAAGGCCTTCGCCGCCACAGCTTAAAATGACTTTACAGAATGTAAACACACCTTCCGATCTAACCAGTCCAGTAAATCAACGTTCGAATATCACAAACAGTTATGCATCAGCCGCTTCACACTCTTTTCCGAGTAAGACCCAAGTAATTGTATTTAGTTGCATCGATAATGCTAAACTGCAGGATTATCTCATTCCTTTGGGCACAATCATCAACCCAAAAAATATTATTTTTTCATCTAGTTTATCTCATAATGAATCTCATGGCTCTATAGAAGTACTCGGCGAAGTTGTAACAGCACGAAGACTTGTGTCTCCAGCAGAAAGACTAGTCTTGTCTGGAGTCTGCCCGTCAATTCCTTATCAAGTATTAGTTGAAGAATTACAGAATATTGGTTAAAAGCTTATTTCCCCAATATCATTTCTGAAAATTAGCTCGACTCTCCCCAAATATAGTCACATATTGAGTTTTCGGAGGCAAGTTTATATAAGCCCTATAACATCACCAATTCCAGATTCTATTCTAATAAATTTCGATATACCTTACCGCATATTTTTGTCACAAAGTACACTTATCTGCTTTATTTGCAAAAATACAGGACACATATCATCCCAATGCAATAACAGTTCAGTAACGGAATCAACTCATATTGAGTCAAACAATGTAGTACCAAATCAAACAGCTTCAACAAGTATACTACACAAGGTACCAAACACCCAGCAGTCATGAAGTTATCCATTATCAAATCCAAGCATATCACCTACACCTACAAATCTCCATGACAAAGAAATTACTAACGCTCCTACTCATAACAACACTTTCAATCAACCTCATTCAGTAGCAATACCGTTTTCACAAACTTCGGAAGCAATATCCTCCAATCTATCAGCTCCTTTTTCATTAGATACAACTGCAGAAAATTCTAATAAAACTGATACATCAAGACAATTTTCTGAAACAAGCATTTCAACCAATCTTACAAATAAAACTTCAAGCTCGAGTTTTGTCACTACCAATGAGTTTACTCCAGTACTTCCAAATGTAATAAAGCCACAGCATCCAAGTGAAAACTCTAATAGCAATTACGAAAACGCAAGTTCTTCCATAAAACGCAGTATTGGTGAGATCGCAGTAATTTCACAAACAGAAAATCTGTGTGCAAAACCCAAACCCTCTAAACCAAAAAAACCGCGCTTATCTAAAGTCCCATCTACACCGGAAACTCTTGAAAATTTCATTGATAATCATACCCCACCATTCGTTTTAAATTACCACTAATTGTCCTTACTGACTGATAATGTCCAAGGCTCCTCCGACACTATTAGCGTCGTCAAAGAATTTACAAATGATATGGATGGTTTACTCCATCTTTTACACAGCAGCTATCAATATGCAAATAATAGATCTACAAAAAGCAAGTTTACAAAACTTCAAAAGAAACTACACAACCATTTAGAGAAAGAGATTTCTGACTTAGATAGTGACTCTTCTGTAGACAATTGTTCAGTATCATCTAACTCCGAATCTGTAAACAACATTCAACTCGATACTTCAATGGAACATTGATGGATTTTTTCATCGTCTCCCTATGCTACAGCTTCTTTTATCTAAATATTCTCCAGATATTATTATTTCTTATGAACATGGAAGAAGCGTTCAATTTTTATGGATTCCCTCACACGTCGGAATAACAGGAAATGAAGAAGCTGACAGGACTGCACGAGAGGCAATTTTAAGTGATTTGTCAAAGCCGATAGACAAGTGTGTTTCCAATGACTTATTTTAAAAATAAGGTATGGTGTTTGTGGCAAAATGAGTGGTCTCAAACTAATTCCAATCTAACTAAAATCAAAAATAATGTGTCTCAGTGGTTTCCATCGTCGCTCAATAGACGAGAACAAATTGCGGTTGCGCGTTTACGCATCGGACATACCAGATTAACGTACTCCTACCTTTTCACAAAGCAAAAACCACCTATATGTGATCAGTGTAACGTCCGATTAACAGTCGAACATTTTTTAACAATGTTTGGTAAATATGACCAAGAAAGACAGCGCTACAAGATCCCAAACGCTCTACTACAAGCTCTAGGTCAAAACTGTTCCTGTAACAATATAGTGAATTATCTTAGATCCATAAACATTTTGTACAATCTGTAGGTGTTTAACTTTGTTTTTTATATTTTGTTCCGTCGCTAATAACCTTTTGGTGGATGCGACATCTTTTTCTAATAAAAAAAATATTTTTTTATGCAATATTCCGAAGAATTTTCTCTTTAACTTTTTGTCCTGGTTCTTTTCAGGCATAATAAGTTTTACTACTTTTTCTTTTTTTCTCTTTTTAACGTATTGTGTTTAACAGTTATTTATCATTTAGTCTCCCATTACATTTAGATGACAGTTATATACCAATGGTACTTTTAAGTCCGCCTTATTTTATTGTCATAATTTTTTACAATAAGCTAAAAGCGTTGTTTATTGCAAAGGATCCCTTCGAGTACATAAAAATCTTATTTTGTTGGATTGCAAATTTATATCGTAAGTATTGGACCTACTTTAATGTTCAATGTACTTCAATGTTCTTCAATTTATTGGAATTTGGTGCTACTCAAAAGTACCGTGGAGAGCCTACGGGTTATATAACTAAAAACATAATACGGTACAAGGATCACTTACTAGCTTTAAATCCTGAGAATAAAAAGATGGTACTCTTTAAAAGAAAATGAAGGATCAAAAACTTGTGTCTTTTGCCCAGGATGATTGCCTTGATCTACACTCTCATTCAACCAATGCTATCTCGCGGAGCTATCGTTTGGATAAACAGTTCTGAAGGCAACAAATATTAACAAATTAAGCCATATTAACGAATGGCTTGATTAAATATAACAGGTGCTATAAAAACAATACCAAGTGCTGCAATGGAGTTGGTCAATGGTATCTCCCTCTAGACATATATGTGAAAATGGCGCTGGTGACAATAATACGGCTACGCTTAGCTGGTGCAAACCTTGATGTAGGAAACGGAAAATTGAGACGTCGTTTCTGGCAAGGAGAGTTGGATGCGCTACTCCTGCTAGAAGTAGGCTGTGAGTTAATTATACCTAACTTTGTTTTTGACAAATCCTATAAAATCGAAACTAGACAGTATAAGGAGTTAAACGTAGCAAATACGTATATCATACATACCGATGACTCCAAAATGAAAGAAGGCTCACAAGGCTCATTGCACTCAAAAGACAGACTAATACGGAATCAAATAGACTATATTTTAATTAACTAGAGATTTCGTAACTTAGATTTCGATATGTCAGTGCTAGTGCTGATGCAAATGCCGGTCACAATCCAGTAGTAGCAAATATTCGTACAAGATTTAATTTAAGATGATAAAAAATGCAAAGCTTAAGTAGTCCAATCACCAAAATTTTATTTTTTAAAGTACAAACCATCACACGTCACGATAAAAGTTGTTATAAAGGCGGTAATAATAAAAACTGTAGTTGTGTAATTTGTGCATTCAAAAAGGAGCTGTTTTAAACGTTTTAGATCATTTATAATGTAAAAGATTAAATTTAGCGTTTTAGTCATATTTCAAATGCCTGACATTCATTGTTCTAAAATAACTTCACTTTAATAGAAATTTTCTACTATATGTCAAGTGCCTGGTCTATCTAAGTCCAAATTTCCATTTTTTTTCCAAGTTGGAAGTTGTTTTTATCATTTTTAATTTTTATTCTCGATGCTGTCATGCTTTTATTTTCTTTTAAAGTTTTTATAATTTTCTCGTTCTTTTATTTTCTAGTAGCTCGTCCAATTATCATCATCCAGCCTCAAAAGTCTATTGCTGAATACAAGTTTCTTAATCGTGTTTTAAACTCCGTCTTTCTTGCGCCACTCTCATCAAGTTTTTATTTTGTCTTTTTAAATCGTCAGTCCATTTTGTAAATGGTCGCGTGACGCTTCTGTTATCTTCATTTGGTCTTTATTCTAACAACCTCTTTGTCCATTGCCCATCCGTCATTTAAGCTATGTGTCCTGCCATCTCGTTCTCATTGGTTTTTGTTTCGTCTTGCAGCGTTATTTTTAATGGTGGCTCTCTCCATTCTTCTCTGTGTAACTCTCAGTGACTCTCGAGAGTACTTCAATTGAGAAGACAATTCTATTTTTACCATATAGTGGAGGTATATGTTTTTTTCGTTCCGTAATATTTTTTTAAATTTATAAATATTTTCCATGTTCGGACCCTGTTCCTCTAATTCTTGTATGACGTTGTCACACCTTCGGCTTCTACGTTCTGCTAGCGCCGTTTTCTTTCTCTGTTTTGCCTGTGTGCCTTGTTTTTGCCTTTTTGGTTTCTTGTTCTTTTAGCTATCTTTTTGGTTTTTATCTTTTTTACTTATCATTTCCTATATTTCCTGGTTTATTTCTACTAAACCTTTCCATTTCTAGTTCTAGTTCTTCTTAAATAGTGCTGTTTCTCAGCACTGCTGATATTTTCGAACTCTAGGACTCGTTATTCTATTTCTTGTGGATTTTTGATCACTATGAGGTTGTTAATATTAATTTTTACAAGTCTTTTGTAGTTTCACTTTGTTTTCTTCCGTTTCTGTGTTGTTTTGCTTTGTTCTTCCCATGTTCCTATTTATAAATGCGTTAGGCTTTCACGGCTATTGTCTAGCTTGGTAAACTGTTTGTTTGGGCTGTTAGGCCGTTGTCTTCTGAGATTAGTTCTCGACATTTCGCCAACACTAGGGGTTGGCATTTTCTGGAGATGTTTGTACAACGCGACGTTAGTTTCAGCTTACAAGCAAAGCAGTAATATATCCAGAAGATGCCAACCCCTGGTATTTAGGTTGTCATCTATCTAACCCAACCTAATCTAACAGACCGAACAAACAGCTTAACAAGTTCCTATTTCTCGTCTATCTGGGTTAGAATTTCTCGATTTTATTTCATACTGTCCCTAAAATCAAGGGTTGCCATTTCCTCCAGCTACGACGAGTCATACCGAAGATGCTCATTTTAACCGTACCTACCGGTATGATCTTAAACGTATCCTTGGGTGTTCCCGTATCCCATTATCTCTCTTAGTTCAAAACAATATTTGCAGCACTCTTATTGTCAACATATTCTTCTTCCAAAGTATGTTTTCACTGGAGAGGATATACCATTAACATAATTGTTATACTTATACTGTACCAGTAAACTGTAGGTCTGCTACCAAACACTGTTATTGCTTCTTTAACTTTCTTAAATATTAAGTTAAAAATCATTGCAGCAAAGATTTAGCTTTAAAAGACTCCAAAATTATCAAAATTGTTTTAAAATATGGGTATTTACTTGAATAACAATCTTAATATTAAAAAACATCTGTTACAATATAATATAATATGCACTATAGAGGAAAATAAAAAGCGAAACATATAATAAAAAGAATATACTGAAAATCAGTGATGCAATTTTTTTATTTATAATAAAATAAAGAAAAAATCGAAAAAAAAACACTCATTAATACAAATGAAATAGTAAAATTGGGGCTGGACACCCATGTTACCGGAAAATGTCTTCTTTATATCTATCTATGTATATAAAAATGTTATTTCTAGTCCCATGTAAAAAACAACCGTTATGCTTTATTTTAATCTAAAGTTACTTAATACAGTCTAAAAGTTATTAAACACACAGAAACCTTTTATATATGGTGTACAAACTTGAAAATCATGAGGATGGGAAAGCAGAAAGACAGTAAATACCTGCGGGCGACGATTTTGCATACACACCGTAAAATATATTCAACAAGTCTGTTATCTTGGTTCGTGTCGATATATTACTGAGTATAGGGAACACAATGGCGTTAAACCATCGGATTATGCGACACATCGGCCACCGATTTATACAGAATTTCCCCCACAGAAGCGAAGTTTACCAGCCGAGATCAAGACGTGAATTTATAATCTCTTCGGTATTTGCCTTTGTGCAGTATGCGACTTTGTGCAATAGATTTTCTATTAATCAGTATATCCTGTTTTAAACTTTGTAGTAGAATATTGTTTTTACTAGCGATGACATAAGATATAATAAAGATATAATAAGATATAATATATATATATATATATATATATATATATATATATATATATATATATATGTATATATATACAAATAAAGTTTATTAGGGCTGCAGTCAGAAGTTTGGCCGGGATGTTATAGAAACACTCTTTAACTTTTGGTCTAGCTTTCGGAATTATTTTATTCCTTTTTCAAGACACAATAATATATATATATATCAAAATTGTCAGTGCAACTTACTAGTCGTTGAGATATTTATGTAAGCTATGACACTCAACATTAAAACACACATAAAATATAACATATAAATAATGGACAAAATAAATTTTAAATTTACTTAAAAGTAAAAAAGGATAGTAAAACTTCTTTTGTGACATCTTTTAATGGTGTGTTTTAACTGATCCATAGAGAACAGAAAGGAAAAAAACAAAAAAAGTATGTTTAAAATGCAATTAGGTGTTCTTCATGTTTTATTAATGAAAGTAATGTATTAAACCTGTCTTGATGGTATGCAACATGTTTTGCATGCAGGTGTATTATGGTGTGTATATGTAAAAGTAAGTCTTTATTTCATTTTTGATGTTTTGTTAGTAAGAGTTTATCTTTGTCAGACTTTTTATCTATACAAGACGTATTGGATTTTATGAAACACATTTCCAAGAAAAAAGAAAACGCATTTTGAATGGTTTTTTTCCTTTGCCAAAATACAGGAATCATCGAAATTAAATTTATGTTTTAACGTTAATGCACGTTCTGTAAGCGCACATCCATTAATTTTTTTTTGGTTTTTATGTCACTGCGATGTGAGATCACTCTACTGTGAAAATTACGAGATGATTCACCAATATACACGTTTTTACAATTGGCACACGGTATACAATAAACAACATTCGATGAATTCTGTATTGTGAAAGAATCATTTGTCTTTGTGTACAACTTCGATACCGTTTTCACATTCTTAATTGCAATTTTTAAGCTACTAACATTTTTGAAAATGTTCATTAGCTTAGGTGTCAGAACTCGAATATAAGATAGGAACCATACGTTATTTTAGATTGTGGTAGCTCTGATGTGTTGTGTGTCAATGTCGGTGTCAGTTGTCGGACCTCATTATTATGAAAATTTTGGTTGTCAGAAAATTGCAAAGGAAAAGGAGAACCAAAAATGAGTTTATTTAAAAGCCCTATGGGATAGGAGTTCTCTTGTAGTATAGATCTCAACTTTTTTAGTCCCTTGTCTCTGAACTCGGTGTGTGATACGTTGATAACCCTAGTTTTGAGGGCCAAAACCAAATTTGTTTTCATCTTAGATGGATGTTGAGAATAAAAGTTTATGAAACGGTTACTAAAACAAGGTTTACGATAACACTCCGTCTTTGGCATGCCATTCACTGCCACGATATATAAGCATGTCTAAAAACGGAATCATATTATCAGCCTCTCTCTTAACCGTAAACTTTAATTGTTCACACTGGGCATTAAAGATGTTTAAAACATCAGTAATTTTGTTTAGTTTATTCATATTAAAAACCAGAGACATGTAATATTGGCATAATTACTGTAATTTATATTATTTTATCTTTATGTTTATCTTTATAAGACAGCACCCTAATATGGGTTTTATTATTTCAGCATTTAATTAACTTTGTATCGACTGACCTGAAGATGCTTTGCAAATTGTAGAAAGCGAAACTGGTCGTCTAGGTAGTTAAATTAAACTGATTGTGAGTAAGTCTAAATTATTTCTTTTTTACCTATCAATTGGTCGAGTTAGTATGAAAACGAATTAACAGACATTATTTTGAAAGATTAAAAATTATTAATCTGGCAGTGTAAATATAGTGGTAATTTAAATAGAAATAAATAAAATGAGTTCATCGAATAGTGAAGATGAATTTAGTAGCACCACTATTAGCTAGCACACTACCTAGAACCTATTACCAAAAAAATCTAGAGGAAGATATGAAAGATATATCAGCAATTTATGGATTTGCGTACAACAAATAATGTAAATTCATTTTCTGAAAACATTCTTTTGGCTAAGTTGGGAGAAATCGCTAAGAAATTTAAACTTTCCTCATTATGGCAATATATTCTATGTTAAGAAGTGTTATGACTTTGAAAAATAATGATAATATTGAAAATTACCCGAAATTGCGAGCTTATCTAAAAAGGTAATCAGAAGGTTTTAAAAACAAAAAATCTAAAATTTTACATCCTGATGAAATAAAACTTTTTTTAAATGGAGCTCCTGATGTACAGTACTTGTTAATAAAGGTATGTTATTTAAAAGTATGACTTAAATGTGCCTACTTATAATACTTTTATTTTAAGGTTATTGCAATTATTGGAATATGTGGAGCTTGTAGGAAACAAGAGTTAAAAAATCTTAAAATTTGTAACATTGATGATTTAAGTACCATGTTATTGGGTCAAATTCCTTATACGAAAACCAAAATATGTAGATCTTTCGTTATTTCCGGAAATTTTTATAAAATCTATAAACAATATATAGAAATTCAACTACAGATTAGCGATCCGCACATAAATCAATTTTTTCTTAATTATCAAAGAGGTAAATGTACGAAACAGGTGGTAGGATTAAACAAAATAGGCGGTGTTCCTAAACAAATAGCCAAATATTTAAAGTTACCAGATGTACCAAAAATGTACACAGGTCACTGTTAAACACGAACTTCTGCCACTATTTTATTAGATGCCGGTGGTGATTTAATGGCTCTTAAACGACATGGCGGATGGAAATCTTCAACAACGGCCGAAGGATATGTCAATGAGTCAATAAATAATAAAACGTCAACAGCCAATAGAATTATAAATTCAATTAAAAGTAATTTATAGACTTTAACTTACACTGAAAATACCAATATTTAAAAAGAACACACCGTACAGTTTCCGTTATGTCACCATGCACCACGTATATTGAACAACCGCCAAACTCGGATAAGGGTATAGTTATAAATAATTGCCAAAATTTTACAATTAATTTACTATAAATAAATGTTTAATTTAAATTGTCCCCAAATTTTGTTAAATAAATAAAAGTTACTTGTTATACTTTTTATTTTTATAAATGAAAATAATCGTAGAAAAAGTATAGTACACAACTTGAGTTGTAATCTTATTACATGCTTGTGAAATTACTGCGCTCGCCAGCTACGCGGCTCGCGCGCAACTTTTTTACTCGCATGTAATAAGCTTCGTACAATTCTCGTTATGTAATATATTATTATAGACTGGTAAGGTTAAATTACTGATTAGAGTGATTTTTAAGTAAATACGTAAATTACAGAACAAATATTATCTTTCTGAAATGTTTTACAAACCTTTTTTTAAGTTTAATAGAGTAAAATAACATGATTTCTTTTATTTTTAGAGCAATTTCTTAAAGTAGTGTTGTGTTTTAAATTATTTTTAATTGTTTGTTAGCAAAGTACTTAATAAAGATATAAAGTTGAACTAAAAAGTTATTTTAATTCATTAAATATAAAATAAACAAAACTTAGACACATTACTCTTTCTGTAAAGATCATTAAAAAATATAGGGAGTAAAAGTGCAATTACTCAAAATATTTCACTAATATAAGTAGAGCTATCTATTATTATTGCTATCTCATCATTTACTATGATCAATAAGCAAGTTAGATCTATATATAAAATATTACAAAAAACTTATGTAAGGCTACATTCAGCAATATTCCTTAGGCTCTAATACATTATAGTACTACTAGCTAACGTGTACACTTTAGCTGCACTTTGCTCTGCTTTATCTCTTTCACTAACTTATAGCAATTACTCAAACGGCTTCGTTCTCTTGTTCTTATCTGGTTGGCGTTGTATAGGAGTTTGATAGCCTCGACATTCACGTGGTTGGACAGCCTTTGTTCATGGCTATCGGCAAACTTACTTAATGTCTGGATAACCGTATCCATCTGGAGGTCTCGACGAAGATCACAGTTTCTAAAGTACCATGGAGCGTTAACGATGTTCCTTAATCATTTATTTTGATATCGTTGTATAATTTGGATGTTACTTATTTTTTGTACAGTCCCATAGCTGTATCCCATATGTCCATATCGGTTTATGGACTTGCTTATACAATAACAATTTGTTATAAGTAGATAGAGTGGATTTTTTCCCATCAACCAGTACATGTTTCTAAACTTAATTTCTAATTCCTCCTTTTTTTCTTAATATGTGCTTTCCAACGTAGCTTGGAATCTAATGTCATACACAAATATTTTGCTGTATTTGCATAAGGTATTTGGTTTCTATTTATACTAACTGGGATATGTTGTCCTCTTTTGTTAGTTAAATTGACATAAACAGATTTTCTTTCGGTTTTAATCTCTTCAAGATTAATGTTTTGTATAATTTAGACATGCCAGGTAACAGTGAAATAGGCCTATATGAAGAAGCTTCTTGTGGTGGTTTTCCTAATTTTTATGTCATTATAATTTTTGCCACCTTGCCATATCTTTGGTACGTACATTAGCCTAAAGGAAGCGTTTATAAGATGTGTTAATTTTATTATAACTTTCCTTGGAAGTTGTTTTAACACTTTCCCAGTAATTAGATCAAATCCAGAAGCTTTCTTTGGATTTGTATTTTGTTTTATTTCCAAATATACTTCTTTTGGAGTTACAGAGCTAATCTTCAATTCATTTTGATCAGGGAGCTCCCAGTTAATTATTTCTTTATTTCATTTGGTTGAAAAGTATTTTCTAGGTGGTCAGCAAACCTGTTGGCCTTTTGTATATTGCTTCTTGCCCAGATACCTTTATATTGTTCTGAAGCTATTTTCTTGTGGCATTTTAAATTAATTACTATTTAACTGGGAATAAGCCACAATTAAAGATAAAAATACGTTTATTGACGTTTCAATTTCCACTTCGGAATTCGTCCTCAAAATACAAAATATAATTGTGGCTTATTCCCAGTTAAACAGATACCTTTAGTATTTCTAATTGGTGGATTCTGTAAGATTGGCCTTTCTTAATCGTTTGGTAGCCTTCCACAATTAGTAATCAGTAGCGCTATCATTTGATAGTTCACTGAGGTAGATGCTAACCGATTCGTTTTTAATTTTTTGAATTTTTTTTTTAATTTTTGTGTGGCATTATTTAATCTAGTTTTATCAATTTTTGCTCTAGACTGATGCCACTTGCGCCACAGTTCTCTTTTTTCGGTTATCATTTCTCTGATTTCATTCAGGTAGTTATTTCCTTTTATTCCTTCGACACTGTTAGTGCTGTTGTTCAAAACAGCTTGTTGTACATTTTTATTGAGTAATTCTATTTCTCGCTCTAGTTGATCAACAGTTCTTTGTGGAACTGAGAGGTTAATCTTTTCTTCAAGGTCTATCTATTTTTCCAGTCAGTATTTTTGTTAACAAGTCTGGTGGGCTTTCTTTTTTGATAAGAGTGTCATTGAGTGTGAGAATAATTGGAGAATGGTCCGAGTTCATATCCAATGCCTGTTCTATCTTTATCTAATTTGTTGTAATATTTCTGAGTACAAAGAAGTTGATAATGTCTGGAATTTTATTTGTGTCAGTAGGCCAGTACGTTGACTTTCCCGTTGATATTGCGTCGCATTTTATGTATGTATTTCATTGCTTCTAAAAATTATTTTCCTTTGGTGGTAGTCAGTCGTGACCCCCAATGCGTATGTTTTGCATTCCAGTCTCTTCCAAGAATAAATCTATGTCCTTGACTGGTCAGATACAATA
The DNA here is from genome assembly GCA_918026665.1 of Diabrotica balteata. Classification (NCBI taxonomy): domain Eukaryota; kingdom Metazoa; phylum Arthropoda; class Insecta; order Coleoptera; family Chrysomelidae; genus Diabrotica; species Diabrotica balteata. The sequence continues at coordinate 41,540,064 of OU898277.1, forward strand.
TTATATAACAATATTTTGAATTGGTCAACTAGAAATCGAGTTGTGTTATTCTTCATCAAGATGTGCGATATGTTGTGTTGTCTAATGCCATGTTTACGCACAAATACATTTATCCTAAATATATCTTTTAAAAGAGTGTTTATTAATATAAATTATCTAAACAAAGCCCAAACATTTCAATTATTACGACCATCAACAACGTCTGCGGTCGGCGTGGTCGACTTACTCGCCAAAACTTAGACACACTTAGGAAAATGAGCCATTTAATGAGGTCGTAAATCAAGGAACGGCCTTTGAATTATATTCCCAACAGGACAGAGAATACGGTAAAATGTACTTTGAGACGCATCCTGACTTTGCTTTGATACAATAACTTTTGTCCGGCCAAAGTTTCAAGCCGTCTTTAACAATAAATATTATTTAACGTTCCGCTTATTAAATCTAAAGTTTCGGTTCTAGAGGTTAATATTCTAAAGTTCTCGTAAAGGGCTCTTCGGTCCCAACTTTTGAGTTAAAATGTGTGATGAAAGTTGGTTTAGTTTCACTTCAAAATTTAGAAGACAGCGTAATACTTAAATACGGATATTATGAAGTTTCCGTAAGTACTTTGTTTATTGTTTTTAATCTCGTTTAACCTTTGATGATAAGTGTTGTATTTTGTAACCATTACACTTTCTATAGACTGTAAGTATATATGGTGTAATAACTAATGGTGGGTATGAAAAGGGGTCAAAACAAGAAAATTTTTGTAAAGAATACTTTGTAAAGAATATTTGCAGGGACTTTACATACTTCTACCATATGTAGAGTCCCTCAAGGAGCATATCATGTGGCCACTAAAAAATGTCAACTCCTCTTCTTTATTAATTAACAGGGTGATTTGTGTAATTGACCATTTATTTCATTTTACTGTAGTGTTTATACGGCTCATTTGATTTTTTTAATTTTTGCATGATACAGTACACTACTATCAAGCATTCGACTGGTATTAGCTAAACTAAAAAATTCCAGGACTGGCTTTGGAAAAATTAATTTAGAGATTTCGTATTAAATATTACACCCTGTATATATTTTTTTTAAAATGCAATAAGTGATTTTCAAACTACATAAATAGCCAATGAAAACGACATATGCGACAATGTTGTCGCACTTTTATTAAATTTTTAGTGAACGATCAAATCTTACCAAAAATAGAACAACCATAATGAAGTATCAAATTATAAGGTATTAATTTAAACAAATGTTATAAATTTTAAACATCTTAATAAAAATGAGTTCCTACAACATAATATAATACGTAGAAAATTAACATCTTTACTGTCACTTTGTATTATCTCTACGATAGAATCAATTGTTTTTCAATTTTAAATTTTTACTCATAGATCGTATTGGGACATTATTTTCGATAAATAATAAATTAAATTGATTAAAAAGTCAAACCTCTTGTATGTGTTAGTTTTTGTTGATTGCAAATGATTAAAATTTTATGTCAAATAATAATACATTGCATCAACTGTACTAAATAAAAATAAATCTAAAAAAGTTTAAAATGAAGGTTGGCGTTGACCGTTTGACGTTTCTTGACATTTTATACCCATTGTCATTATTGTCATTATCAAATGTTATTTATGTGTACAAGAATACATATTTCTTCTGTCATATCTACGTTAAGTACATTGTGTTAGTTTTGGTAGAGCTTTTGTTACCTTCGTTCAAAACGCCACATCAGTTTTCGACCACAGAATATTCAGACATAATATTTGTTTATGGATTCTGTAATGGGAATGGTAGGGCTGCTAGTAGAAAATATCGCAGGAGATTTCCTAATCGTCGAACTCCCAGTCATCCAACATTTGGGTCAGTTTTTAATTATTTGCGAGAAAATGGCACTTTTCCTAGTGGAACAACAGAGCGACATGTAGATGAAGCGCAGGAAGATGACATTATGGACGCCGTTACTATGAACCCTACAATAAGCACTAGACAAGTAAGTCGAGAACTCAATGTTACTCAATCAAAAGTAAGTAGAGTCTTACAAAAAAATAATCTATACCCATGTCACATTCAAATGGTTCAGCGACTACATGCTGGAGATGAGATCGATAGGTTGGAATTTTGTAGATGGATTAACAATAATCGATCAACGCTATACAGGACACTATTTACAGATGAAGCCCAATTTACCAGAGACGGTATAAATAATTCACGAAATTCACATGTGTGGGCAGAAGAAAATTCCCATGCTATTCGAGAACGTCGTTCTCAGTTAAGGTTTTCGGTTAACGTGTGGATTGGTGTCATAAATGACCAATTAGTAGGTCCTCACTTTTTTGATGGTCCTTTAACAGGGCAGGTCTATTTGAACTTTCTACAAAATATTTTACCGAATTTGCTTGCCAACGCGAACGTTGCTATCCGAGGGATGTATTTTAAGCATGATGAGGCACCCCCACACTTTTTACTGGCAGTGAGACAACATCTCAATAATGTTTATGGCAACAGGTGGATAGGACGTGCAGGTCCTATTTCGTGGCCTTCAAGATCCCCTGATTTCAATCCCGTTGATTACCATATTTGGGGACGATTGACGCAACTAGTTTACGCAGTGAATATTAATAACCGACAACAATTAATTGATAGAATTATACATTGTTGTAATACTATTAGAAACGATCCCCAGAGTATCCGTAATTCAATACGTCAATTAACAATTCGGCAACAAAAATGTGTACAGGCTGCAGGGTTCCATTTCGAAAATCTATTTTGAATTATTTTTATTTTGTTACCATTATTGTATCTTTTCCAGTTCTAATTTATGGGTTTATCATAACTATCTACATATTTTTAGTTTTTTTTTAATTGTTCTTCGTTATTGTTAGTAGTTACTGTTTTTTGTTGTGCAGTGACTCAGTTTATTATTTCAATTAAAATGTTTGAAATTTATAACATTTGTTTAAATTAATTACCTTATAATTTGATACTTCATTATGGTTGTTCTATTTTTGGTAAGATTTGATCGTTCACTAAAAATTTAATAAAAGTGCGACAACATTGTCGCATATGTCGTTTTCATTGGCTATTTATGTAGTTTGAAAATCACTTATTGCATTTAAAAAATATATATACAGGGTGTAATATTTAATACGAATCCCTAAATTAATTTTTCCAAAGCCAGTCCTGGAATTTTTTAGTTTAGCTAATACCAGTCGAATGCTTGATAGTAGTGTACTGTATCATGCAAAAATTAAAAAAATCAAATAATCCGTATAAACACTACAGTAAAATGCGAGTAAAGTCCATTAAAGAAGCGACGTTTTTTAAGAAGGATGACATTTTTTAGTGGCCACATGATATGCTCCCTGAGGGCTCTACATATGGTAGAAGTATGTAAAGTTTCTCATAACTAACCCTGTATAGTTTTGTGTATGTAATGTACCAGATAATTCACAAAATGTCATAAAAATTTAAGGCTATAGCAAGTATAGAATATTTAGTGCACAGTAAATACACAAATGCACAATAATAGTACAATGTAAAGATAATAAAAATTAAAAACAGTTAAATAATTTCTGTTTTGTGGTAAATACATTTTGTGTCATGCCATTGTCAAACACGTCTATAGAAAAAAAGAACTCTCATAAGCTACGGCATTCTCTTGAAATATACATACATGAAATAATAAAAATCGTTTAAAAATCCTTAAGTTAACTGATGTTATTGGAGCAGTACAACAGAACCACACCGTTTTATAATAAAATCATAACCGAGAGAATTTCAGCCCTTAACTGATCCCTACTGGGCTTTGTAAAAGCGGTAGGTTCCGAGAATGTATTTGTAATTGAAATTTTCTGCTCAGTCGGATTAGTTCCACAACTTCTGTAAACTTTGTCCCAATAATAATATTTGAGCCATTATTTTCTCTTCTAATGATTTTGTAATGGCTTCCTCGAACTAATAAGGCCACATGTGTTTCCGCAGCGTGTGCTTGGTGTTGTGGATTCGGTGCAGCTCTTGTTTCTAGGATAAATAGATACAGTAAACTGAGATTTAGAGCTTGAAGTTGGTAGTGTCATTATAATCTTCACAAAATGCATGTTTTTTTTTATTTAAATAAAAGTGTTAAGTGTAACAAGAGTTTTAAAATTACAAACTTATTAAACCAATCTTTTGATGTTACAATTACAACATTATAATATGAAAGTGAGATTAAAAGAAGAATACACTATTATTTTGGTCTTACAAAAAACGTTTAGTTAATGTCAAAGTTACATCCAGTTTGTACAAAGTGTTTAACACTAAACATATTCCCGTTTTCTACATCGGCAACAAGCGTGTACCGTTTTCTTTAATATATCGTCGCCTCAAAGCAACAGTAGGATATGTAAAAAAATGACTTTTGTGTTATTCATGTCAAATGATTCGAAATAAACCCTTCTCTTGAGTGTAACACTATCATAAATTAAAAGTAATATAGTTTTTTCATAATATTGTAACAATATATTTTGCTTACCCAGGGTAAGAACATAGGGGTACAAGATTGGGGACAGAAACTACTGGGGGTAGAGATAGGGCAAACAAAATAAGCGAAACTGATGCGTACGGCACTCAGGGTGTTGTTGGAGAGCTCGGTTATGGATAAGTTAAAATAAATGGGTCGGATTGGTGTATCTACAAAATGAAAAGTAAGGGATACTTACATAAATCTTCTGGATCAAAAACGAAGAAGATATGGCAGATAAGAATTACCTCTAGCTATTTCTATTCGGATGCCGCTTCGAGAAAAACTTCCTGCTGGAAGAAAGAAAATTTCTTCTTCCCTAAAATTAAGAATACTTACAAGGGTTAGGTTAGGTTAGGTTAGGAGACTTTTCTAAGTTAAATAAAAAATTTGGATCAGAGAAATAAATCAAACGTTTATTTTTGTCTCAAACAAACAATTTTCAAAAATACAGATTGCACAAAAAACAATACCATATAACATAATGCAAAATTAACAAAAACTTACGTGTTTATCTGTCTACAAAGGAGATTGCTACAAAAGTTTTCGAAATGGTTCCTAGGTTATTTTTTAATATGGCCAAAATAGATTATTAAAAATTAATGATATCCTTGTCAATGAAAATATCATATTTTTAACCTCATCTATGAAATATCTTTTCTATATAATAATCAAATTAAAATTGTTTTACAACATCAACAGATTAGAACCAAAATGTCATATGTCAACACAACATTTTAAGACAGAATAAATTATGACATTTTTTTAGCTACGCCTCTAACATAATATAAAACTTTAATTATTACAAATTCCTCAATTTTTAAATGAAAGCAATACTTAAAAAAATGTCTCTTTACCTTTGAAAATTAATATATTAATTGTTACCTTAATTCACAAACTTTTACACTTAACTTCTGAAAAAACTCGCCAAACATCTTGGGACTCTACAGAAACAAAGGAAACCATTTATATGATCTGGAATATTCTGGAACGACGGTCAAAGACGCAAATCAGGTTTGGTGTAGGAGCAAGCTGACAACAAACGAAAACTGGTGAAGACATCCTATATACTAGCTTTTCAAAATTCCATTAGTTTCGGTGTACTGCACACATCTTATGATTGTTGTTCTGTTCTAAAATGCAATTTTCGCAAAGAGTAAATCCATCCTTTCACCGGTCTTAAGACATTACACAAAAAAAAATGAATCGACTGTTGATTCAAAAACGTCTTTCTAGTTTGAATGATCTTGCTTGACTCCTCTATCTGCGTTAGATTTTACAAATTTAACGCCAAATAAATTCCCCTCACGTCTCGCAGCCAGTTTGTAGTCTACGCATCTAAACAAAACATATCCTTCTTGACCTCGTTCTTAACACCGAACCGACAACAAACATTTTGAAATATTTACTTTTAAATTGGGTAACTGGAAATTTTTTTACCTCACAATACATATAGTAGGGGATTTTAATGTAAATAAAGACAAAAAAATATTCTCAGCGTTAATACGTCTTTACTACAAGATAAACAACATGCATTTTATTGATTATTTTAACGTCCCTAGTTTCCTAGTTTTAAACGGAATAATTTTCTACCTGACAATGTAACAGAGACAAAAACATCTTTATTTTGAAACAACTGAATACAAAACTTGATATTAAGAATCTCAACTTAAAATGCCATAATATATTGACCAACGCATATAAACAAACTCAGGGCATACTACAAAATTTAAAACAGAATTTATATTATTATATAGATATTAAATATTAACAAATTTAAAACAGTACAATATTATATATCCTTGTGTAGCTTAATTCCATTTAGACCAAATTTTATAATGCAACACTAAGACAACATACATATCTTACCATTATATTTTGTCGTTTACCCATTTTGGTTATCAATATTAATGCAACACTAAGTTATCTTACGCACATATCCTACTGTTGCCATGTACTTATTGGTGAGTTGCGATTATGACTTTGTTTATACTATCCAGCTTGCGGCCACAATGTTATCTTCACTAATCTTAAACAATAGTTCTATTACATTGATATTAAAAAGTATATGTTTAAGAGTAAAAATGAATAAATCGGCAAAACATGTTTGAACAACAAAATTGTTTTGTTTTTTGTATTGAAATGTGTAAAATTTTAAACAAAACTTTAGTGCAATATAAGTTTAGATAACAGAAATTTACGGATATCGTTAAAAAAACAGATTATCTTTAAGTCTTCATAAAGTTGTTCTTCCTCTTTATCATATGCAGTAGAAGTTGGTGCATAACAGTGGATTATTTTATGGCTGTATCTACAATTTCGTTTTATTACCAGACAGATGACTCTATTAGAAATAGACTTGGAATTTTATTACCAAGTTTTCAATTATCTTATGTACCAAAAAGCCCACGCCTCCTATACCTTGGTTATTTCCTGAATTGTATTGGTACAAAGTGTGCCTGATTTTAGTAGAGTCGTATCTTCGCCTTTGAGCCTTGTCTCGCATAAGCCTACTATGTCTCACTTTATGGTCTTAAGTTTTTCTTGCAACTCTTTTAGATTATCTTCTGTACTCATCGTTCTGATGTTATATGTTCTGATGTGCATTCTGAGTGTACTAAGCGAATTCTTGCCTCCCCCAGATTCCACGGGGCAGATTCTTTTCTGGGTGTGGGATTTGGTATAACATACTCCACCCACCTGGGAACTGTTCCCGTTTATTTTGGTATTTAGCCGTGTCTATATAGCTGGAAGGATGAGTAGTCTTAAAACACCACGCTGGCTAGACGGGTTGGTGAGTTTTCATGTCTCTGAGATTCGTCCGTCCATTCTGGATCAGATGCTACTGTTTTGTTTATATATTAATACCGAAGCTCCGCCTCTCCGTTGTGCCATGCCGTTGTGGACTTCATCCGTTACCCTAGACAAGGGATCCTAATCAGATACTAGTTTCCCGGGTCAGGAAACCTCCAGAATCTGCGGAGAGCAGAGATTGATTCATTTTTTCTGATAGGACTATCATCAAGAATTTAGAGTTTATACCCGCTACCGCCAAATAAATAAATATCTATTATCTTTAAATAATTCGATTTCCACCCATTACAGATAAAATGTGATTCGTCATTTAGCTGACTTATTATACATTTATCTGCTATAATTGAATTTATACAAAATCTTTATATTTTTACAAAAGTGACAAAAAGATAAAGTAATCGGGAAAGGAATTTATACTTAACATTTGAGCACTAAGTGGAAAATCTTGTTAGAGACATTATTTGCGCCTCGTTATATAAAAGACTTTTCAAAATATTAAGTTACCTGAGGATCTGTATAAATTTCCCCTCCAAAAGTTTTTTCAACGGTACGAAATATTCAAGCTAAATGACAGAATATATCATTTGTGATTTATGTGGATATTGATATAATGACAAAGTTTAATGGCCAGTTCATTAAGAAGGTAGAATAAGCTTAACTGATTAACAACTAGTATAGTATTTATTTAAAAAAATATATGACATTTTCAGAGTTTATTATCATTTTAATAGTATTGACAGAGATCGACTGGAAAATATCGTTTCAGCGGAGTTAACAAAGACAATGAAAAGTGATTATACAGATATTGGACAAAAAGGAAAATCAATGAAAAAAACATAAAATTTAAAAATTTAGAAATATAAATTAAACAAAGACAAAAATTGAATAAATACTTTAAAGACAGGAAACAGGAGATTGGAATTGAAATATTTAAACAAAAAAAAGAACAAGAAATCTTGCAAATATAACAAACGGTTATAAAGTTGTTATTTTATTATTACTGATCAAAAATGTATAATGAAAAAAGCAGATGACATGATCAGGCATCAGAAATTTTAAGAGTAGAATTACGAAAAGCAAATAAAAATACTTAAATAGCTACAGCTATTATAAAGTCACGATATACTGATGTGAAATGCAGCGTGACACACAATGGGATCAACAGTGACGAATTCGACGTACTTACTGGAGTTAGACAGGGATGCGTGCTTTCTTCCGTTTCTTTTTTAACATAGCTATAGACTATGTTCTCTCCAAACTAGACTCCGACACAAGAGGGATACAATGGACGTTAACCACACGACTAAGCGATCTAGAATACGCGGAAGATATCTGCCTATTAGGTCGAAGGTTCCAAGATCTGGCTTACCAATTGGAAACACTTTCCAATAGTATTAAGTAAAACCAAGTCCATGAGAATAAATTCAAGGAACAACACGCTATTTACTATCGACAATATGCAGATTGAAAATGTGGAAAACTTTAAGTATCTTGAAGTGTCAACAGAAAACGGAGGTACAGAAGACGATATTCGTATGAGTATACGAAAAGCCCAACAAGCTTTCAGCACGCTCAACCTGTTTGGAGATCTGGTGAGTATACTACAAGGACAAAGATCCGAATATTCCGATCAAAATGTCAAGTCTGTTGTACTATACGGATGTGAAACCTGGAAAGTGACAAAAAACCCTCACAGACAAACTGCAGGACAAACTAAGGTGACATTCTCTCTCCTGTTACTGATAAAGAATGTAGAGCGTAGAACCATTTTAATTAATTTTAAACTGTTTGTGCTTCTTTTAGTGTAGTGTTTTGTACAATTTTATGTTAAAATTTATGTTTATCACATTCTACGCTTGCTGGAGAGCTCAATTTTGACGAAATGCCCCTGAAGATACTGTAGTAAGCGAAAGTACTTGGACAAGATTTAGTTGTTAAGATTGTGCTGAATATTTGGTCATGGATTATGGAGAATATGGATTTTGGATATTTGATAATTTTTGGTTACTAGCATGTATTTTGTCATTTCTTCATCTATTCGAAAACCCAAACTATATGTTTCCTCTCGAGTTGTGAAATCACCTCTCTGACGTTTCTTGTAGAATGAGCGACTGCATCTAGATCATCAGTAAAGGCCGACAATAGTTTTGATCATTGATTCGCAAATCTCCCTGTCAGTTAGACGATATTTTACCTATTGCATATTTTAAATCTAAATTGCATAGCAACGTTTGATAAGGCATCTTCTTGTCTATGTTCTAATATTGTACTTAATATCATCGATGTTCTGTTTTCTAACTTTATTCTGTGCATATAAGTCTGTCACGCACACTTAAGTTAGCTCCACTAATTTTCTTGGTATTCGCATTTCTAGCACTGCTATTCATAGTCTACTTTTTTTGTATCGAATTATATCTCTCAAAAATGGCGCTTCAGCGCAAGTCGAGCCTTGGACTCCTCCAAACCATGCCTCCAACCTTGCCTGTCTCGTGTCATTTTTTTTTCAAGTTCTTACTTCTAGCAAATTTTGCGCGTCCACTGTCATCTTGATCCTCCCATCTTTTCCGTGGCCTACCTTTTGATCTTGTGCCCTGCATTTTACTATCTAGGACTCTTTTTGACAATCTTTCGGTCTCCATTCTTACTACATGATCAGCCCTCCAAGTGTCTGAAATTTAACAAATTATGGGATCGGTGCCTCTTTGAACAGTCGATAGAGTTTACGGTTATACCTGGATCTCCTTACTCCGTTTTCGTTAATATCGAATCATATACTTGCTGGAAATCTACGAAAATTTGGTGTACATCACTTTTTTGAATTCCTAGTTTTTTTCTAATATTTTACAATTTATTAGTTTTTTGTATTTTGTTTACAGTTTGTACTTAATTCATTTGTACTTTTGTAGAGTTAAGATACGGTGTTGTTATTCAATTTGGTACCATACTAATTTTGTGTTTGTTGGCAACACGTTTTTTTTTTTTGTTGATTTCTGGTGTCTCACGTGTAACCGGTTTCTCTACACTTGTGAAAACAATAAAACTTCTTTTAATTAAGTATAATAATACTGTTATTATTATTAACCGTCATAAACATGTTTCAGTATATGATACGTATGTAGCTGATCACGTTTTGTCACTACTTCGAAACACAGGATTATGTGATTTATATGTAAAAAATAATAAACAGAAATGCGGTTGGTTGTAGGGGAGATCCTTGTACTTTGGAACGGTTTTTAAATTAAAGGAGGTTATTTCGAACTGAGATTTTTTTTAAATAGAGTATCTTTAAGTAAACAAATAAAAAAAAATAATTCTAATGGCAAATATGCTTATAAATACAGAAAAATTCACCATATCCTAAAGTTCTCAAAATACACACCGAGATAAATGCAGATAAATCCATAGAAAATGGCATCTCAGAATTTCTTCTGGCAGTGCACCCCACTACTGAAGTGGCTCCTACTTTCATCACCATATCTTCGTCAGGCAAGTCATAGACAGTGTCATTTTCGAAAAGAAATTTGATGGTTTTTATGTATCTACCTTTAAACCCATCATCATTCATTCCAATGACATTAGCAACAAAATATCGTTTTATCTTTTTTGTTGCAATTTGTGCTAAAATAAAATCTCCAACGCAGGGCTTGTTGCCAGACTCAATGTTTTCTGTGTAAATGCCTGTGGATTTGCATTCCCGACACACTCAGCAATATAATAGATTGTCATCGTTTTTGCAGGATTTGCAATTAGCCAGTCGGAACAAGCTGTACTATAATGTTTCCTTAGGGGCCCGAAAACCGACCTATCTAACGGTTGTAGCTTGTGGCTGGTGTAGGGTGGAAAGGTAAGCATGACGACTACCGATAATTTTGCTAAATTTAAAGCTTCCACTGAAATGTGGCTCTCATGATTGTCGACAACTAGTAGTGATTTGTTGTCAGTACTTGAATTTGTATGTTTTATATAGTGGTTTAAATACTCAACAAAAATCGTAGAGTTAGACCATTCACTAGGATTCGCGCTTCCAACAATACCTACTGGAGATACTTTCAGCATGTGTTCCTTAAAAAACACAAGCGGAAATACGAATAAAGGAGGTACACAATTGCCAATAACATTGATACAATAAATTAGAGACACATTTACACCTTTTTCAGTCGATGTGATGCTGCCGACTTATTTAACTCCTTTCGTTGCAATAACACGAAACGAAACGTTTAGACGGTTTTGTCTAAATTATAAATTCTATCCAGACTAAATGTGTATCTTACCATAAGTTCCTCCAATTTATCAAAAAATAAATTAACATTTGTTTTATTAAATGCTGTCGATCTGGCTAGACGTTGCTTGTAGTTTATGTAATGATACAGACGAATATCTTCGCAGATAGAACCTGTAAAAAATTACCCTTATGACCTTGTGATGTCCTCTCGTAGGAGTCACTATCCGGGTAGCTTTTGAACAGTCAGAGACAGAGTTCAAAATAAAAATAAAACTTTATTGTCTTCCTTAAAATTAAATTGACAAAAATCTTATGTACATATTTACAATTTAGTTTAGTCTTCTCAGTACCTGGCCTATTTATTCAAATTAAGTTTGACCTTGTCGTATGAAGTTAGTCTTATCGGCAAGCGAGTGTGTTTTTGAAATTTTACGTGAACGTTGTATCGATTTAATAACAGCGGACGATAGGTACAAAGAAAGGAAAGGAACTCAACACGTCCTTTAAGTGATTCGGGTTAATAGGACACTCCTCGACAGTCTCAACACGACTGCTTCGGAGTACGGGTAATGAAGAGCTCAACACGCTCTTCGGGTAACGGCGGTCGGTATCTAACGGAACAACTTGTGAACTCAACACGTCCACAAGCCGGGGTAGGGAAGAAGAGAACCTTCAGTCAACACCTGTCGATTCTGCCTCTACGAGGAAATGTTGCGGTTTATATAGCGGAGCTTGGTAATTAGTTTTGCCCTTTCTACTGTCGATACACTCCTACTACATGGGTTGGTTCGCGCGCACGCTGGTTTAACGGTGATGGCTTGGACTCATCATTACAACCTAAAAAATGCAAAACTTTTTTACCTGTACCACTCGTTTCCTGCTTTTTAGTTCGTATCCCAGGAAGAGGGACAATCAATGATATTTACACGTTCGTAATTATATGCTAACTTTCTTAATTCGATAGTTGGGAGACCGTAATGCATCTTGGCACAAATGGTAACATACTTTAGTAGCTCTTCCTCTTGCTGTTTCGTAAAGACTAACTAACGTATTATAATGCACTATATACAAAATGTTTTTGTCTAATTATCTGTGTTTCTTGAGATGTTTGCATAGGGTTGCTTTAAATACTTTAAAGTCTGTTAAAGGCTGTAAGCCAAAAAAATAAGCGTTTCAATTTTTATAACAGTCTATAGTCCATACAACTTGTACTTTGGACCACGTCCGTGTACTTTGGAACATGGTCCAAAGTACTACAATTCAGACGACGTTACAAAGTACATGATAATCACATGTTTAAAATATTCGCTTTTTATTACTAAAAATAAACACGATTCTCTGCAAAAACTAAGAAAATTTATTGCTTAAAACTTCTATATAAACATAGACATAGTTTAAACATAGACAAAATATAAGAATATTAATACACTTAAAGTTGTTGTTTTATTCGATGGCAGAGGATACGAAAATACAAAAAAATACACCAATGGTCACGCCACAAACAAACAAATTTAACTGTCGAGTCTTTAGACCGATCTGCTTCATATTACGTGTTCTGCTCTCTGTGAGCACATAGGAAGTGCTGAACCTGAACCGCTAGTATGCTGTAAAAGTCCGAACGTTTCAAAGTACAATCGGTCTCAAAGTACAAGGATCTCCCCTATACTTTAAATGAGTTTGTTAATTTTTTTTCATAATAATATTCAACTAAATCAAATAAAAAATAAAGCGAATAAAAAAAATCCTACATGACTTCGCATAAAGTATAGCGAGGAAAATTGTACGTGTCCGCAATCAAAAAATCTCATTCGCCATCGAAAAACGAAGGGTAAACAACTCCATTTTTGCCGGCATAAGTTTATTGAAAAAACACAAGACGATATATATTCGGTAGAAATACGATTTTGTGCCATAAGGGAACCAGCAAACCGTCCTCCGACCTTTTTATTTAATATTCCTTTCAAAGGATACTGGGAAGTAGCGGGTCGAGTAAAAAGCTTTGGAGTTGACTGCCAAACTGACCGAAGATACAGGAAGCTGTTTATGATCGGGTTGAACTGGGGTTGGTGTTAATTAGAGAGGCTGATAATGACTAAAAAATTAGCTCACCCTTAACAACTTTCGCTCAGAATACACACTTTAAATTTTTTTTTTATTTAAATCAGCTTCAACCACAAGGATTATTAGCAATGGTCGATTTTACAGATATTAACATAAATATAAAAAAACTAAAGAGTATAATTAGATTTAGTTAATTAGTTCTGAGGAAACCAATATAAAGTATGGTACGATTGCGGTCACTACGTTCACTTAATTATTTTCCCCAACCAGTTCGGGGTCATAAATCGACTCGTCCAACGAAGACTGTACTAACCCATATTTTGGCGTTTTTGAGTTATACCCTCGAAGAAGTAGATTACCGTGATATCTTTCAACGATTAAAGTTCCATGTCCAGGTTAATTTGACCATGTTTAGGCAACCAATTTTGCACTTCAATATTGTACTTACTTGTATATCTATACATTTTCCATCGAAAACTATCTTATCTTAAGTTAGTATAGTCTTTCTCGGCATTCCGAACGGAAGCGCCGTTGTCACGTGAGTTAATACAGTTTTCGTATTTTGAGGTTAAGTAAAGTACGCCGGTGGTACACCTACATGACCAACGGTGTTTACGTATAAAAGTTGTACAGTGTATAAATTGTTACGTTTGAATAGAGAGTACATTTTTATAAATTTAAATAAGTATCCAGGATATATTCGAGATGTCAATTCATGGTAAATTTAGTAAGGACAGCTAACAAGAGAGAAACAGATTCTCGACAGGCGCATTGTTCAAGAGGTTAGTAGGTATATTTTTAATAAGTATAGAAACATGAATTATTTATACCTTTTTTTAGAAACAATTTGTGATAACCCGGACCTAAATACGACAAAAGAAGTTATATCTACTAATATCGAAGCATCTATAGGTTTGTTTTAATTTAAAAAGTAGAGATTCACAATGTAACATGCATCGTCTTTTGTTTTCAGAAACAGAACAAACGAATACAGTTAATGACAATGTTGAAGTTGATACTGAAAACCCCTTTCATGCAAGCTCAGTTAGTGACCCAGATTATTTACCTTCAGAAGATGATAATAAGAAAATTTCATATGATGATACGAAGGAAAATGAAGAACAAATAAGTAAGTGTAAAAAGAATAGGAAAAGTAATACTAGAGTTAAAGTGGGTAGAAAACGAGAAAGAAAAGAAGAAGAATGGATTGATGTAAAATCTAAAACTGGTCTAGATCGTGGGTTGGAACATACAAATCGACAGGGAAAACTGGTTAAGGCAAGAAATATAAGCGAACCTTGTCAACAAACATGCAGACTTAAGTGTAACACAAAAATGAATCAAGAAATGAGACAGAAGATTTTTAAAGACTTTTGGAACTTGCAAGATCATACAAGGCAATGGGACTTTATTGTACAGCATGTGACACAGATAGAGAAAAACAAATTACTATTTCTGCTAGTGTACACTTTCTTAGGAATTTTTCTCGGCAATATCATTTTCAGCTCGGCGCGCCGCGGCGGTAAACAAAACCAAATTTTTTAAAAATATATTTTTAAAACTTTTGGTATTTCACAAACATGGGTAAATATAGCATTGACTAAAAGAAAGGAAACTGGAGTTTAACAATCAGATCAACATGGAAAACATAAAGTTCGACCACATAGACTTACTCCAGATCTTGCAGAAAGTATGAGAAAGCACATAAAATTATTTCCGTTGGTACCCTCACATTATATTCGAAAGGATTCTAAGAGGATATATCTTGAGGGGGGTTTAAGCATTCAAAAAATGTATAAATTATATACGGAATTTTAAAGCGATAAAAACATTATTGGACAACTTGCTATGCATCGCAAGTATAGAGACATCTTTAACACTGAATTTAATATCAGTTTCTTTAGACCAAAGAAAGATCAGTGCGATGTCTGCTCAGTCTTTAACCTAGCTGATGAAACTGGGAAGGTCAACTTACGGGGAGAACTATGAACGTCACTTCGCCAATAAAATAATGGCTAGAAATATGAAAAACAGTGACAAAGAACGCGCCTTGACAGATAAGACCATCTGCATTGCATGCTTCGATCTCCAAAAAGTTTTAGCGAAGTGGCTAGTTGTTTGTGGAAGTTTATAAAGACCCAAAAAAAGAGAGGAATTAAATCACTAATATTCTATTCGGATAACTGTGGTGGGAAAAACAAAAACCACACCATATTTTCAATATTCTCTTATGCAGCTGTCTATTTCCAAGTTAGTATTATTCATGGATTCGTCGGAAAAGAATATAATGTAACAGAAATGTCACAAGAAGACTTCCTAGATTTCAAAAGCCTTGTTGGCAATAAAAATTGAAAAAGTGACAATGGAAAAGAATTGATTAAGTCAGTCAAATAAAGGAAATCAGTACTTTGTATAACACCAAATGTTTTTTTTAAGTATGATTTAAGTTCCGATTCTATCAGGTGTGATCTAACAAATCTCGTCCATCTCGTATTGATCAATTTTCATCTAAAGTATACAGAAATCTTTTGCCAATAGATAAGAAGTTAACTGGTTTATTATGGCTTTGTGACACTGGAAACATTTTAACTATGTACCATGGCTTCTATATAAGTCTACATTCTGATACATCAAAAAAGTATGAAATCACTGCTAGCAGTGACGACGAAGAACTACAATAATGTTTGTTTATAATATTTTGTAATTTAACTTCGATGTAGACTTTTATCATAAATACGATCTCGCAGAACAATGGTATGTATTATTTATATTCCCGATTTTTTCCAGCGAATACTGTACTAACTCATTCAAAATCCAGATAAAGAAACAAAATTGAATGTTTAAAAGCACAAATGTTACAATGTGGTAAACACAATGGACAAATATAAAAAGAATTTAATAAATAAGAACCCCTGATTTTTTGCGCTAATCAAGACATTATCTTGCTTTATTCGAAAACATCAAAAAATGAGTTAGTACAGTCTTCGCTGGATGAATCGAAATGCTGTTGGTACTAGAAAGGATTTGTTCTTATTACAAGTCTTATTCCAGAGATGCAAAGATGTCAACTGCGAAGTATATGCATGTCTGGTTGATTACGAGAAAGCCTTTGATCAAGTACAGCACGCCAAAATGATACAAATACTAAAAAAAGCAGGAATTAACAACCAAGATATGAAAATAATTAGAAATTATTCTTAATCTTATAATTATCTTATTCTTTACTGAAATTACACAGCAAATCTCAGAGTTGAAGGTGAACACACTGACTATGCGAAAATCATGCGTGGAGTGAGGCAAGGCTGTATTTTGTCTCCTCTAATCTTTAATCTGTACTCTGAAAGAATATTTATCAAAGCTTTACACGAAACTGAAAAAGGTATTCTACTAAATGGTTACCGGCTAAACAACATCAGATATGCAGATAACACCACAGTATTTGCGGATAACTTAGAAGACCTACAAGTTCTTATGAACAAAATCACGTATTACAGTCAACAATATGGACTTAAACGTTAAGAAGACAAAGCTTATGATAATTAGCAAGAAAAGAATAACAGAAGGTCAACTTTACGTCAACCAATCTCCTGTAGAAAGAGTGACATATTACAAGTACCTCGGCACTATAATAAATGAAGAATGGACCAACAACCAGAGGATTCGAGCACGCATCGGAAAAGCTAGATCCACCTTTACTCAGATGGGGTCTTCTTCAAGAGTCACAACTTGTCTCTTGATACAAAAGTAAGAATGCCGCGATGCTACGTCTTCCCTGTCATTTTTTATGGTGTTGAATCGTGGACTTTGAACGAAGATATGTACAAAAAACTGACTGGAAGCATTTGAGATGTGGCTATATCGGAGAATACTTAAGATACCGTGGACTGACCGAGTTACAAATGAGGAGCTTCTCAGAAGAATGAATAAGAATCGAGAGATACCGACCACCATTATATCTCGAAAGTTACAATTTTTTGGACATATTATGCGAAATAAATCCAGATATGCTCTTCTTTAAGCCATTCTACAAGGGAAAATATTTGGAAAGCGAGGTCCAGGAAGAAGAAAAACATCTTGGTTAAAGAACCTCAGAATCGGGTTCAATACAACATCTGTGCAGCTTTTTCGCGCTGTTGCAGATAAGATAAAGATTGCCATGATGATCGCCAACATTCGTAACGGATAGGCACAACAAGAAGAAGATGTTTACTTAGAATGTCTTTTATTGTTGTAGATAACGGTTCATATTGTCTCTCAAATGCGTACAATGGACATTTCACTAACGAGTAATATACTGTTAGATCACTATCACATGCGTAACACAAACGTTTGGATTACTTTTGTAGTAGGAAACCTTACAATTTCCTTTGAAATGTGTTTGTTATAAAACGTAGGATGGATGGATGAAATTTATTTATAAGTATTTAAAAATCTTCTAAATGGGTATGGTACCCATTTACGTTCCATTAGATAATATAATAATAAATAGTTTAATTAATAAGCCTTCGGAGAGGAATCGCTAAGATCGTCGGTATCATCATTCGATCATCGGTATCAATCATTATTCGACTTTGGTTTTTGGTCCTGATTTGAGGCTGTGTATCTGTTATTTTGACAATGGTTCTTATTACGAGAACAGGTAATCGGCCTCTTGCTTAACCTTTGTATTTATTTGGGCTTAAGACCGGCTGTGGTAGTTTGAAAGGTACTTAATCTACAAAATTTACTCAACCCAACGGTTTTAAAATTGTTTCATCTTTGTTGAAATGGCAATGATGTAAAAATCAAGCAATCCTGTAAACGAGCCTAGTGGTTGCAAAGGTAGTAATATATATCACTCATTCCATCAACGACACACTTTGCTCAATAAAAAAATAATAATTTAGGCGCATTTGTGGGATTACTTTACTAAAGTATTTTACATCTAAGAAGGCCGCTTTGCAATTAAATGCTGGTAACTTTATTACTAGCGGACCAGATAAGCGGCGATATATTTTACACTACCTTTATGAATAACATGTTACTGCTCTGTTGTTTCAATCAGCACTGGTCAACAAGTGATTGGTTTTAATATTTTATTGCAATAGTACGAATTTGGTACATGTTAATTTCTTCTGACGTATCGTATAATGTAGGTTTACCCAATAATCAAAGTTATGCCTTTACAAGAACATATTATTTGAAAAATAAAGAGTACCATGTGCCATAATAATTGTACTCTCCTTTATACACACTTTAAAAATTTGTTTAGTAATGTATTTCTTAAATCCACACAATCATTAAAAAATTATTCATGCTATTTAAAAATATCTTTCTGTTAACGACACTATTATCGACAAAGTAGATCAAATTCAAACTTATTATCATATTACACTTCTGTTTATTGTTAAAAATTAATTGATGGTTGTGGGTTGTATTGGTGTTATTTAATTATTTAGTAAAGTACATAATCAGCAAAAATCTTATTTAAAACATGCGAACAGTTTTTGAAATCACAATCAATGCAGTGTTTATGCTTATTTAGCATTGACTGTTAAATAATTTGTGTTCGATTGTTTCGTGTGTTATACAATCCTCGTCGTTTTTAAGGTGTAGTAGTTGTATAAGTACCTATTTTTTATAGTAGTGTAGTAAAGCGGCACTTTAGAGTAAAATGAGTAATTAGGAAAAAAATAAAATACAGTCGAAACGTAGAGTGTTATCTCCAGAAGAACGGCGTTTAGTTCTGAAAGTCGAAAGTTATTTCAATTTGGAAAAAAATAATCTGCTATGACAGTTCAGAAACACACATGCGATGCTTGCGGTATCTCAGAGAGGACATTCCGAAAAATAGGAATCGAAAAATAACTAATAACACAAGTAAGGAGGAAAAAAAATAAAGTAAACAGGAGAAATCGTCGATATCCAAAAACTTTAGATTTGCACAAGTAAATTAAAATTGCAATTAAAAATATTATATATAATATGCATAAAGCCAAAGAACATGTAACAATTAGTGCTGTGTTATAAAAAATAGAAGACAAGGAACTGTATGATATTAGTTTAACAAGTTTGTGGAGAGTGCTGAAACAATTAGATTTTCGATATTAAAAGACAAATAATAGAGTATTGTGTGAACTCTCTAATGTTGTTTGGTGGCATTTTTTAAGATAATACATGAACCATAAAACGTCTGATAGTCCGTGGCAAGTTGTATTTTAGATGAAACTTGGATTTTCGCTAAAAGAAATTTGTCAAAATCATCCGAGCAAGATGGCACCACAAAATGTTATTCTTCTAGTCGTTGCAGTAATGGTAAACGCTACATTATACTTCATGATGGAGATGATAAGCGGTTTTATTCCTAAAGTTAGCTTAATTTTTTCGTCCACAAAGAATACAGGTGATTACCATGGAAATATGGATGCAAATATTTTTGAAGGATGGTTTGAAGACAATGTGTTAAAATTAAAAAGCGATTATCCATAATAGTGTTGGATAATGCATCCTACTACTCAAGAGTAGAAGAGAGATTTCCGTCAAGCAGCTGGACAAAAGAAGAAATAAAGTTGTTCTTGAGAGAAAATAAAATTTATCACAGTGACATATTTTTAAAAGTCGATTTTCTTCAAAGGTGTATAGAGCACAAAATTCACAAGAAATTTGTTACTGACCAAATGGTTCTTAAATATGGAAAAGAAGTTCTTCAACTTCCGCCCTACTATTGCCACTATAATTCAATTGAGTTAGTTTGGGGTATAGCCAAAAATTTTTATGATAAACATGCGTCCAAAACAAAAGATGACGATAGCGTTCTTAGATAATGAAAATAATGGCTAAAACAAATAAAGGCAGAACAATGGCAAAGTTATATTAGACATACGGAAGACATAATCGTTTAGTCTTTTTAATCCGAGCGAGTTATAGATGAGGTGCGGCCTCTAATTATTCGGATAGACAATTCAGATAGATAGACATTTCATTATCAGACTCTGATAATGAAATAATATCAGACAGTGAATAGGACAAATCTTTTGCTAAAAAGAAGTAACAAAAAAGTGTTTCGGGAAGTCAATTTAGACTTTGTGGTGTGTTTTAGTTAAACGATAAAGTACCTTCGGTCTAATTACTGGACTGCATACTTTCAATAGTTTTCGTATTAATTACTGAACTACACGTGTTTCAAACGTTTTGTTTTAATGAAAACTCGGAAGTTATTTAGTGTCAATTTATTTCAAGGTTACATTTAATACAGTGTCTGTAGAAGGTAAAGTCTTGGATGTACTAAACTTGGCAAGTATTTTCCAATTTTACTGCATGCAAAACCATTCATATAATTCGTTTACCCTACGCAATATAGAGACTAATACAGTCCTTGATGAACATATGTCGACAAATAATTTCGAGTATTCGAAATATTCCGTCCCACTTCTTTTAACACGCTCTGTATATCCAATATTATTACTGAACAGAAAATACAAGAAATTAAATATTTTTACTTTTCAAGCGATCGGAATTAAATATTAACGTCCCACAGTTTGAGGCCCACTGATCATATCTTAATTACATATCGGCCATCATAGGGTAAAAGAACTTTTCAGTAAGTCGAATCGTTTACAGTTTTTTTCAGAGAAACGAAAAAACAATAAGTAGCTTATTGCAGGAACAATCTCGTGACTGATTTTAATAAATTATATCGCTAACCAAAAAACAATAGTTTTCCCAGTTTTATTAACTTATTTAAATTATTAATCTTGACGTGTTCCAGCAGCGTAATGGAAAAGAGTAAAATTAAACTTTTAAAACAACATTTTATGTCAAATTACAGCCGCATATCTATATAAATATTTAGGTAGACATTGCTGGCAACCATCAGTACAAAAATTCTTCTCTTTGGCTGAGTAAATAGATTATTAGATAACACGTAAAGTTTTTTTCACGAAATTAATCCCAAATGGTTTTTGCCATCAATTTTAATTTCGGAAACGAGAGTTGCTCTCCTTGCTTTCCGAGAATGCTCCAAGGAACCACAGGGTTTTCGGTGAATTCAATCTTATTACTTTTTGTAAGTTCGTGTTGAAAGTTTTCCAATTACCACATCGTGGACAAATTGAATTACAGGGTATATAATTTGTTAGTTTATTTTTTACTAATTAATAAGAAATATCATATAAACCAAATAGGTTTGATCATTTGCCAGTATTAAAAGAAAATAAAGCATTTTGGCTTATATGTAATTAAATGAAAATATAATTTTTTTTATTTACAAAAAACCCGCTTCAACTTAATAAGGGTATTAGCGTAACGGTTAATTATATTTTGCTTAGTAAATTAAAGTCTTTTAAAAACAAAAATATATTATCTATGGTTACTGTTCATATAAATGGTTAATTTGACTTTTATAATACTAAAAAAATAAAGTTCGTAATTAAGTTATGTTTTTTATTGTTTTAAGTTCTTACATACTCTAAGTTTTATGATTTTATGAAAGCAGAGCTTAATTAGTAATAGATATTTGTTAATCGTTCTTTTTGGTGTGAAACAGCAAAAAAATAGTCATTTCGGTAACACATTATAAATAGGACTAAATACATTTTTAAATTTTATATTTTTTAAAAACTAACCTAAAATGATAGTATTTTACTACAAGTCATCTTAGGTGGTAGCTAAAGTTTAAAACTGTTTTTCTTATGTTGCAAGAATTAATTTTTTGTTTAAATGCACAATATATTTGACTTTATTTTATTCTAAATTGCTCTAATGAAATTAAAGGTAGTGTTTTTTTAACTTGTTAGCTTATACTTTATTTATAATTAACAACTATAACGTTTTTTCTGGTTTTAGTTAAAAAATTTATGTTAAAAACATTATTTTGCAGGCGTTACAGAAATGACTCAACGTTTCCGAAATGATAACCCTTGTACTATTTTAAAGAAAACGCCTTGTACTAGTTTTATTTTCTAAAACATGTAGGGCAAAGAAATATTTCACTTTTTTTGGTTAAAGTGGTATTTAACAATGCATTTAAGATGATAAGTTCTGCTACAGTCGAAACATTTGCGTCCTTCATTTTGGATGTTTAAACTAAAAGTACAATCTTAGCAAAGACCTTTTGTCTCTTTAACATTCCTTTCAAAAGTCTGTAGTAAAATATTTAAAATTATCTTAATTTTAGGTATTGTATTTTTTTCATCTTCATCTAAAGAAAACGACGACATATCTGTTTCACAATGTTAAGGAAAGTGTACTCATATTAGTTACGCAAAAATGTATTATTAAATGAACTTTCATTAAATAAATAATTAAAGACAAATTTTTAAGGATATAATTTTGCACACTGCTACGCAGTAAAAATATAACTTATTAAAAAAGGATTCTGGAGACATTAGAGAGTTCCATGTCAGAACAATTTTTTCAGCCAAAGCCAAAGTCAGATTGGGACTAATATATTGTTCTTATTTGGATCTATTGTCCCACCAACAGATTGTAATTTCTGTTTCTTAAAATCTGGTAAATAGTGATTAAGAAAAAGAAGAACTTCTTTTGCAAATAACATTTTAATTTTTTATAAAAAGGATATTTTTGGTTTTTGCAGCAATTAGTACCACTGATGGCTCAAACTGTAATGAATGCAGGACTCATCAAATTTGCATACAAAACAGCTAAGTTTTCTTAAAAATAGTTTGTCTGCAAATTTTTTGCTCCAGGTCTCTTGGTGCATAGACATAATATTTGGAACTTGACTAATATTATTTGGGATTTCATATTTTGCGTCTTTTATCGCTTCTTCCAAAACTTCCCAAATTTTAACCGAACTTTCTTTAAGCTTATGTACAATGTCACCTGCACATATTATGTCTTGTCCTTGCAACAACAATCTATCAGCTTTTCGTCTATGGGTCCCTTGCCATGGCCACTTTCACTATAATTCCATGATATTGACTCAATATTTTTAAAATACTGGGGAATTTTCTTGTACATCAAGAAACAGTTATTTCTATTTTTATACTGATTGTCGATCTAGATTGTCGCTGACGGAACAAAAGCTCTGACAGTTTACAAGAGCATCACTTTCTGTTCTTTAATAGTAAACACCAGTATGTAGGGAAATCTGCTTTTTTGAAACACCAAAGTGCATTGACTGGATTTCGCTTTCATATTTTGCAACATAATTTTGGAAAAATCAATCTGTAGTAAAAATTCATTTGGTTGCAAGCACTGTTTTAGTCTTTGCAATTATTTCTGCGGGCGTCGGATAAAAAAAACATGCTTCATGCACGGCGTAAATTGAATTTTATTGACTCCAACCATCTAAAACAGTTGAATGGGTTGATAGATATAGATAGATACAGATATATATATATATATATATAATATATATATATATAATATATATATATATATATTAGTGTATTCTCTTGGGCTTAGGTTCATAAAAAATTTAGTTTAATACTAAGACATTTTTATATATTTTTTTCCGATGTTTCGGCAGGAAATCCATGCCTTTTTCAAGTATATATATTGACTAAAAAAACATTTTATGACAGACATAATACGGTTTAAAAGTTAAACTTTTGACTTACCAAGCATGTTAAGATTCGGTATTAACAATTAGACGTCACAATTAAAATAATATTAAAACATAGGACATACCCACTAAGTCACTACAAGTAAAATGTATTTTAACTCTAATGTGTTGTTTACTGATGTTAGTTTATGGTTTAAACTATCAGTTATTTTAACATCAAAGGCGTTCTGAAATTGACTTTTTATGTGTTTTTAAATTAAGTTAAAATATATTTTGTTCAAATTTTTGACATCTTTTTTATCATTTATTGCGTTATTATTTTTTTTTTATTTGTATAGACTCTAGAAGCTCTCTCTTCTTTCTGTTGGGTTCACTTTTTAGGATCTTGGTTTTCTCAAAATCAAATTTATGTTTTTTTTCGTTTTCATGTTTTGTGAGGGCGGTTGAGTTTTTTTTGTCATATTTGTGGGAACATATTCTTTAGTTAAGTAGCTGACTGGTTTGTCCAATATAAACTCCATTACAATTCGAGAAGGGAATTTTATATACAACATGCGATCTTTTTAATAGAGGGGTTTTTGTTTCCAATCTTGTAAAATTCCTTTTCAAAAGATTGTGCCCTTTATGAGCAACCGTAATATTATGTTTAGACAGAAGATTTGCAATTTGTTCTGATAATCCTTTTATATAGGGGAGAGACATATAGTTTTTCTTTACCGTGTTGGTTTCATTGTTATTATTGTTATTGTAAAATTTATGCAGTCGCGATTTGAAAGTGTTGTCGATAAGGTGGTGTGGGTATGAATTAAGTGTATGTAGTAATAGCTCTATCAGCGAGTCCGATAACTACTGATTTATTTTGAGACAGGGGATGATGAGAGTTGAAATTCAGATATCTCGACGACAAGTTAAAGTCGTGAGTAAATGAGTAAATTTGTTATAATAGAAAGAATCTAACCTCTTTACGTTCGAGAATATTCTCGAACATTGAAATATCTATAAATACGCTGTCACTTTGAGCGTAGGAGAGGATTAAGAAGATTAATTATTGAGAAGTCAAACTGTCACAATTCATTTTTGGAAAAAGTCAAGTTTTTGTTAAATTTTCATAGAAAAGAAATCAAACAAACAGTAATATATAAATTATTAATAGTTAAAAGTCAATCCAATAAAGAAGAAATAATATATTACCCAACTATAAATTTTAATAAGAAGAAAAATAATTTGAAATGGTGGAAGCTGCTAATTGAAACGTTATGGACTATTTTGGAAAGCAATTACATAAAAAGAAGGATAACCAGAGGCAGATAACTGAGACATCGAGAAAACCTTTGTTATTTTGGAAAACAATTTCATTTCGGCATTCAGTGACAGAAAGGTACCAAATTTTGTTAGTATAATTTAATTATTGTAATAAGAACTTTAGTATAAAGATAGGTTATTTCAAAGTTATATTTAAATATTGTCTGAATTAGAAATATACGGAAATAAATAATAATTCTTTGAGAACTGCGTCAAAAACCCTGTACATGTTATTAAAAATACTCATTGCTTATAATACAATACAAACAAAATATCATAGCAATATATATATATATATATATATATATATATATATATATATATATATATATATATATATTGCTATGATATATATATATATATTATATATATATATATATATATATTCCCAAACATTTTCGTGGTTAGTACAACTAAACCTAGAGCTATGATTAATACTTTTACCAGAATTAATATTTACAGTCTTCTTGGTTGAACCTCATCGATGATAGATTAGGTTAACAAACAATGTTTGTATTTTGAGAATGATTTCCAAAGTCGAAATTAAAGTCAATAAACTTATTTTAAACTTTAGTTGTGGCTTATTCCCATTAAAATAGTAATTGCTTCAAGATGCCACAAGAAAATAGCTTCAGAAAAATATTAATTACAACAACATTTCCGAGTACCCAATTAATACATTTCGAAGAAAATTTATTAACGTACCATTAGATATTTATTAGTAAACAATATGTTATTTATTTCCTTTCTAACTTTATGACACAAAATAAGAGTTTAGCCGAAATATGTCATACAAATGTTCCACAATTAAATCAACAACAAATGATTGTGAATGATACTTTGATAGAAACTATGAATATTAGATTTGGTGACACTTACTTTTCTGATGCTCTGGAAGGGACAGAAAAAAACCTAATTTTATTTTTATTGGAGAAGATCAAAACGCTAGATCAAGTAGACCTAGCGTTAGCTTCATCTAGAGTAGCTGCCACTGTATAATAAGCCGGCCGCACTGCACATACTGCCTTGAAATTACCATTAAAGGTACGATTCCGACAACGACTGTAAATAACAGACAGAAACTGCAGACTGCAGTTGCAGTTGGCATCGGGGAGCAGTTGCTGTAGTATTGATTAAGAAGTTAGCAGTAACTACTTCAGTTACCTGGCGACTTTTGCTTGTAGTACCTATGCGTTTCGGCATGGCAATCTGTATTTTGCAAATTACTGCTCTGAAAAAATTTGTGGTTAATGTGTTTAAGCCATTTACGTAAATTTTTCAGCCAGAAAATACTTCGCCTTCCTGGTTCTCGTTTTCCTTTTACTTTTCCTTGTAGAATTAATTGCAGCAACCAATACCTTTCACTGTTCCTCATGATGTGGCCGAAGTATTCGATTTTGGCTGTTTTTATTGTGGTTAACAACTCTTTTCCTTTTGCATTCTTAGTAAAAACTTCATGGTTGGTAACGTGGTCAGTATGGAATACCTTCAGGGTTCGGCGTTAAAGCCACTAATTTTCGTGTAGGTAGCGTCTGTGAGAGTCCATACTTAACTCCATACAACAGTATAGGAAATCATGGCATTTGAGTAGCTTAGATATTTTTTGAAATGCAGATCTTGCTTTCTTTATTCTACATTTTTTTAGGGAATGGTCCCAATTTTCATTGACGTTTGTACCAAGGGAGGTGCATAATTTTACTCTTTCCAATGGTTGGCCATTCACAGTGATGGCCAATTGTGATTCTTTTAATTTGCTGTTCCTTCTTAGAGATCACCATACATTTTAATTTCTTAATGTTCAGTGAAAGTCCATATCTCTGACCCACTTCGCCGATTCTATTTATTAACTCCTGGAAGGCTTCATAACTGTCAACGAATACCACCATGTCATGCGCGTATCTGATGCTGTTGATACATTCTTCGTTAATTCGAATTTCGCCTTTAACATCAGAGTATATGTTGAATAGCAAGGGTGATAATATACATCCCTGTCATACCTTACGTTTGATTTTGATATAAGCGGATTCTCCTGCGTCTGTGCGAATAGATTATGTTTAGGTTAGGTATTATATACAATAATATAGAATAAGAAATGCTGCAAGTTTTATTTACACGAGGAATATGACGGTAATTAGATATTGTATTATTGCTTTAGGAGAAATCCTATACGAATATTGTACTTAACTAGACTGGAAGAAGGCTCTTATGACATGTTGATCAAACGATTTATTCACTTTTTGGGCGATCTATTTCCAAAATTTTCTTTAAGATACCAATTTCTATAATCCACATTTTTCCAGTCGAATACACAGGCATATACGGACACCAAATCAATAAAATAATCTTTGATAATGTAAAATGCAAATATCGAGCACCGTATTAATTTAATCTTGTCCAAGTAAAGTGAAACTATGAATTAATATGGAAATACTATAGTTCTTCCATTGACTGTGGATTCAACTGAACTACTTGGATTATAACCCATTTATATATTTTGCTTTCAATTTTGATTTTAATTTTAGTAATTTTAATTGCATATTCAGATTTTTCTTCTTTCCTACAGTACTGATAGTGCTTGGTAGACCATTTTATTGTAGTCAACCACCAACTATCTAATATATTGTTTAGTCTATTTCTTGCATTCATACTTTATGTCGACTTCAGTTGCTCTCAAACTAACACCTTAATTATTATAGACAGGTTTGAGTGTGAGATCTGGATTATTCAATCTACTTAAAAAATATTCTATATAATTTTATATTTCATCAGTTGATTTCCTATAGTGGTGTGAGTTGGACCTTTGGTCAATACTTAGTTTTATAGAATTTTAAAAGGTGGAGATCACATATCTATAATTATAACTGCCCTTCTAAGCTGTCATTTGTCACATGCCATCTCAACATTTCCGCTAGACCGTGAGCCATTCTGTCTCCGGCTTCTATACACCATGTAGCTTCGCCTATTTTTAAGATTTTAAAGTATTTTAAAGCATTTTATATTTATGACATTCTACTCTTGTCGAATAGGCCGCAATTGACGAAGTAAGTCTATAAACGTCAATCACATAAAAAACTTTTATAAACCATAAACTTCGAGTTTTTATCGAAGTTAATTAATTTCTTTAGTTAAAAAAGTTTCTTGGCTTATTTCAGATGCCCCTGAAGATGATCTAGTGATAGAAAGTACTTGGGCAAGATTAAGTTAATACTGTGCTCGATATTTGCCTTTTACATTATCAAAGTTGATTTATTCGAGCATTCAACTTTATATCAATTTAATAAAATAATCATTTCTTCGTTTGTCGTTACTTCAATGTTGTTTAACTTTACGAAGACACTAACGGCAGTAATGTGTTTGTTTAAGTGGGTCGGGAAGCAGTTTCAGACAGATGTCGGAATCAGGCTTATACAAATTCATACTGCAAAGTGATTACGTCTGCTGCAAAGACTACAGGTAAGCAAATGAATCTTTTGAGACGAATGTACAACGAACCACAAGAGGTCATTGTCAGGTGATTTTCATCGGACTATTCCAATTATTCTCCAATCTGCTGCAAACAAACAAGTATTAAATCGATTCAACCTTTTTTTACATATTATGTTTGAGCACTTGTTTTTCTGTTAATTTTTAGTTATTGAACTTTGGCACATTACCTTTGGTCTTTGGCCCACAACCTTTCAACTCATATAGTCTTTATAGACTGGAAATAGATTAACTAGAGAAATTCCTATTAGTAAGGGCCTAAAGCAAGGCTGCTGCATAGCACCTACACTCTTCAAAATATATCTAAATGAGGCACTCTCACTGTGGAGAAGAAAGTGCTGCAATATGGGCATCCCAATCGGAGATGATAGATTGTACACGATACACTTCGCTGACGACCAAGCCATTCTAGCTGAAGATGAAAGTGATATAAGCTACATGCTTAGAAAACTTAAAGATAAGTACACCAAATGGGGCCTCACAATTAATATACAAAAATCTGAGTACTTAGTTGTAGGAGAAAAACCAGAAAGCCTACAAATCGTAATGGGAACTATAAAACCAACAGACAATTTTAAGTACTTGGGAGTCCAAATAACATCAAAAGCAGAAGGTAGCGAAGAAATACATTCCAGGATTGGCCAAGTAAGATCAGCCATCAGACAGCTACCCGGACTATTATGGAATAAAAAGATAACAAAAGAAAATAAAAGAAGAATTTATAAAACAATACTAGAAAGTATTGGACTGTACGGCGCCGAACTCTGTGAACTAAACTCAAAAAAAATAGAAGAATGGACTCCGCCAACTAGAAGAAAACGAGATAGACGAAGACGACCCTGGAGAGGACGATGTCGACGATGCAATGACCGCCAGAGATCTAAAAACTGAAGATTGCTTCGACAGAAAACGATAGAAATTAGAATGCGAGAAGCGGCGCCAGCTGTAAAAGACTCGCTTGTTATATATTATATATAACTTTGGCATATCACTTAATTCTAAGGCTATACGAAGTTCGCCGTAAATATACAAAACCATGATGTCCAAATACAAAATTCCATAATTATGTCATTTTTAAACAAAAAACAATTTCCGAGCTATAGGCTGAAATATCGAAATAAGATATTTTCTATTTATAAATACCTTATTTTTAAATAATAAAGAACTTACAGAATGTTACTAGTTTCTGTTTCCTAACTAAAACATAACAACAAATTCTCAAAAGAGTTTTCCAAATTGATCTATATGTATTTTACAAAAATTTACATTTTATATTAGCTTATGTAGAAAAAGGTGTAGCCTAATCCACAGAATCTCCATTAGAACGTTTTTACTTTTAAATTAGGTTATTTCCATACAGAACGATACCTTCATTTGCCTTTAATACTTTTATAAAAGTTTTTCTTGTGGAAAATGCACAAAGCTATGTTATAGTTTCCTATGGATTCCTTCTTTCAAGAAGATAAATTGAATAATACTTTTAAATAAATTTAAAAGTTTTTATTGAATATTTTTACAAAATTTAAATTAGAATTATCAATCCACAAATAGAAGTCTTAGTGCTCGCA
Source organism: Diabrotica balteata (assembly GCA_918026665.1). Lineage (NCBI taxonomy): Eukaryota > Metazoa > Arthropoda > Insecta > Coleoptera > Chrysomelidae > Diabrotica > Diabrotica balteata. The sequence goes on from OU898277.1 coordinate 41,570,519, forward strand.
AAGTAAAATCAAGTACAGAGTGAAAACGCAGATCTCATATTTATCAGTAGTAATTATTTAACAAGTGCGTAAAGTGGTACTATTTTTCCAGAATGGAAAGTTTTACCGTCTGAACCTTCAGAACAGTGCGATTATTTTCTGAGTAAAAAAAGACATATATCGTATATGCATTGTTTATATATTTATTATATATGATATATACATAATATATCAGGAGCTTGAAAGCATAAAGGGGAACTGCAAAGACACGTTTCTGGAAAACTGAGTATAAAGTTTGAAAACATGTTAGAATAGTAAAGGCGAACAAGTTTTATTTTATTACCAAAACTTAAAAGAGGATAAGTTCTGACGCTATTTATTTGTGGCATGTTTGATAAATATTGTTCTGAAGCTATTTTCTTGTGGCATTGTAAATTAATTACTATTTAACTGGGAATAAGCCACAATTAAAGATAAAAATACGTTTATTCACGGGTTTTAATGTTTTGAAATATTGAAACTTATAAAATAAATAAAAAACTTATTATATAAACAAATTTTATTCAACATTGAAACCCGTGAATAAACGTATTTTTATCTTTGATTGTGGCTTATTCCCAGTTAAATAGTAATTAATGTTTGATAAAGGTATAGTTTAGTTGTATGGGATTTAGCCACCATTGGCTGTAATATTAATTACTTTTTTTTAAGAAAGACATTTTTTTTTAAATGTAATTATCATTTTAATCAATTGTGGCTTAATCCCATAAAACTATACCGTTATTAAAAGAGGATTTTGCAAGAAAGAATGCTTGAATTAAACTCAATTTGATTTTCATCGTGTACTGTTTCTTTGACTTCAGTTGTACTAATTCCTCCACTAATAGTTTCTTGTAAAGCACACTTGTGAGGTATGGATACATAAATTACTATTTATAGCTGGGAATAAGCCACAATTAAAGATAAAAATACGTTTATTGACGTTTCAATTTCCAATTCGGAAATCGTTCTCAAAATACAAACAGTAAATTAAACAAATTTTGTTTTTTGTTACATAGTGAAAAAATTCTTCTAATAATTTAATTTTAACTGACTCATTTATATTGACAATTCAGACATACATTATGCATTTTAAATTTCAGAACAATATGGATACATAATCAAGAAGATCTTGTAAGTCTTTTTCTTTTCTTCTGTAAGCTTGAGAGCACCCTGGTATTTGAGATTAAGTTCTATAATATCTAAATTATAATTTATTACATTGTGAATTTTCTTTTGTCCCTTTTGGAGTATTATATTTGTAAGAATATCCGTCTTATATGCGATTTGACTTTTAAAGCCCATCTTAAAATCTTTTGAAAATTAGAATATTCTGCCATTCTTGAAGTTAGCTCCCAACATTTGAGATTTAGTTGCTGCTTTTTGAAGAATACTGAAATCCTTAACCAAATCCTCAGAAAATACCTCAAAGTCGTTAATCATAATTGAACCAAAATTTTGATCATATCCCATCATCGAATGATCTAACATTAAAAAAACTTACTTAATAAAATCAAAGCGATATGCATGAATGTGGCGAAGCATAGACAAAACAACGTTTATGTACTTATTTTACCCGGCACAGTTATCACTAAAAATTATAACTTTTCTCACATGCTTATTAACAAAGTTCTCCAAGTAGTAACTAAGAAAACTGGCTTTCGCTTAATCTGCATTTAGCCGCGGTTTCATCCCATATATACATTATCGCTGCTCCTAGTTTAACGTTGTGGATTCCTAAGAATAGCCTATTTAGAAAGAATATTCCTATTTAGAGTAGCTCGAGACAGAGACAGTTTCGCCATGTTAATCGCCAACGTCAAGGGAACTTGATAGGGCTTAAGAAGAAGAAGGATTCCTAAGTTGTAAGTCCACATTTTTCTTTTGTAGTATTGTACGTTGCATGTAAGTTTAGGCGTAGGTAATGCTAAGTGTAAATCAATACATACAACTTCAGTAATTTCATCCTGGTTGCTTTCGTAGGTTTTCATCATATTCTGAGCAGCTTTCTGCTTTGCTAAATGAACCTTCAATTCATTATTCACCTCAGTTATTCTGGAAGAACTCAGGTTGCTAGTCTTTAACCTTAGTTTTTAATCTTTACTTGATTAAAGTTGAACTTTAATCAAGTTCAACTTTAAACTTAGATCAGGTATTACAATCATCAACAGAAGAACGCTGAACACCTATATTGAATTCGTTGACAAAGATATTTCGATAGTAGGACTCTTATCACAGGCTGTTCTTCAGGATGTGTGTTTCTTAGCCAATCCACAAAAGCTCCATATACTTCAGTAATTGACGACCCCGGTGGCATACATTTTCGAAAAGGACTTTTGGCCCTGCTATATTGACTGGAAATGGTAGTAAGCGAACCAATGTGATTTCTGTTATCACCAAGCATAGTGCCTGTGGTGGCCTGCTTGTCTAAAAGAACGCGAATTCTTTTTCCCTTGTGCCATGGATGCTAATAAAAGCCTGACGACAAACATATTTTCTTTCTCCATTTATTGAAACACTTGATTCTATGGTTTAAAGCTTTCTACTAGTTCTAATAGTAATTAAAGACTTTTTACAATCATTCCAACTTCCCACTTTTGAAAGGTATTGGTTTTGATTATCGTAGCTGCTGATTTGTCAAAATTTATTAAAAAACATATTGATATTGTTCATGCCAAACTTTTCAAAACAACTTTTACGACGCTTTCATGGCAGTCCGGTTGTGCGCGAAGATACAGTATTCGTCTTTTCGTTTGGATTTACACACGTTAAAAAGCCATTGTTCCGTCGTATTTTGCTCCCGCCTGGTCGTCTTCTTGGCGTTAATTTTGAAAATAAATCAGAAAAAAACAAAACAACTATAGCTAATGTAATCTCGGTTTTTTCTTTAAATACGATTAATTCAAACTTCAACAAACACACTATAATACCCAAAAATTCAAGAACAACATATCTAAGACTACTTCTTACCCCCTACAGAAACAGCGGCGCGTTGATACGGTTACAGAAGAGAAGGGGCGAACCTTGAACGAAAATGCAACGAAAACCTGTGGATTCGACAGGGATCTAGGGATCCCACCGTAAATTTTTACTTGTTTTTACCTTTACCATGCGAGATGCGCTATGTACCATTACGCAGATGATTTTAAGATATTGACATTGTTGTTTCTCCTAACCTAACCTGTTTCTTTTACCGATTAAAAAATAAGATCAATTCTCATCATATTAAAACCAATAAAAATATCCTTGGTCCATCCTCGGTCGTTTTCTTAAGTTGATCAAAATTTCTATAAATATTTTGAGAACGATTTCAAAACGTCAAACTTTGGTTAAAGTGTAATTTTCATTACAACCAATAAATTGTGGCTTAATCGCATATAAACATAATATTTAAATTATTAGTGTAGGCGCAAAATTTCGGGCCAAATTTTTTTAAATGCATTCATTTTTTTCGAATCCTGAGAAAACTAATAAATATTTTTGAAAAATTTATACGCAGAATAAAAGCTTACATTATTACTAAGGGCCAAAAGTTCCTTACATAAATAAAAACTTTCTTATGAATGAGATATTTGAAATTAAAAATCACACTTAATTTTCTCTTTCTTTTTAACCCCTGTAACTTACTAAAATAAACATTATAGTTATTATTAAGTTTTCAGGGACTTTCGGCCTCAATAATAATGTAATCTTTCATTCTGCGTTTAAATTTTTCAAAAATACTTATCAGTTTTCTCAGAATTAAAAAAAAATGAATGCATTTAAAAAGCATTGGACCGAAATTTTGCGCCTACGCTCATAAAAAAGAAGTTTAATAAAGTTTCATTGTAAAAGATTTTGCTATTTAGTAGTGAGAATAAAATGCAAAGAAACACAAAAAACCAGTAGAAGAACTCAACTTTTGTCAAAGAAAACAAGAAATAGACTTTTTGGAAGAGGAAAGAAAGAATTTTGGAAATTAAGATAATATATTATGAATGATATGAAAATTTCTTTTAAATTAAGAATTAGTTGTTTAATAAGTGTTTGAATAAGTTTTTTTATTTATGAGATTTGCTAGTCACCATTTTAATCATAATTTCGATAAGACTACATAAATTAAAGATTGTAATTGGTTAATTAAATATCTAGCTCAAATCTAGTAGTTGTCAAATAAATTGTCAATTGATTATTTCTTGAAGTCACGAAACAATTATCCATTTAATTTAATATATTTTAATATATTTGTTTAATAAAACTTATCATTGAGAAATTGTAATTTATATTTACCTAAATTTAAGAGTACATTACTTCCAACCAAGCCTTATAATAAGCCTCAGCCATATCTGACATAAACACTTTTGGTAGGATTTTATATCCTATTTTTTCTTTGATATATTAAAAAAAAAGTTGAACATAGCAACATCTGACCGATTGGATATAAGAAATGCACACGGATATCCTTCACGTATATCATCCAATACAAGAAGGGATTTTAAATCATAATATGCGTAATGGATCATCGCGCAGCTCGCATGGTAAAGGTAAAAATTTAAGGTGGGATCCCTAAATCCAAGTGTGGATTCGCCCTTGCTCTTTTAGACGATTATATAGTCATTATGTAGTTCACTTTCTAGCTTGAATGGATTGGTATATTATTTCTTACAGAATTTTAGAAATATGAAGGGCGAAACATGCTTTTATAATATACACAAGCATTCTTTTGTCCCTTCGTTTTCTCGTTTCTTATCTTCTTTTATTTATTTTATTCTTAACTTCTTTTGTCTCTTCGATTTATGTTTTCATATCTTCTTTATTTACTTTTGAGGCGTATTCAGCTTCTTGTCGACGTTTTTTTTCTTTTGCTGTGTCTCGTCAGTCTTCTCCCTTCAGGTTTTTTTTTTATGCCGATATTTCTGTTAAGCTTATTTTTTTTCTGACGACGTCTCCCTTTATCTTTTTTTTTGCTTCCAGACGACGTTTCTCATTAGCATCTTTTTCTTCTACACGACATTGTTCCATTGCGGCAATCAGATCTCGAATTTGTTCCCTATTGGTCTCTTTTGTTGTTTTACCATACAAATTCAAGACAATACCTTGTTTCATTTAATCTTATTTTCTTCTGGCACCAAATGTTACGTTTTTCTGGGGTTCAAGAATTAAGATAAGTAAATGTAGTTTAACAAATTTTATTTAACTCTATTAACTACAAAACAAGCTTACTAAATAATAAATATCCCATAACAATTATAAATACAAAAATAATTTTCGCCTATAATAATATGGGTATCGCTTATACACTTGTTAAATTACTGTTCCTTAAATTGGGCCCTGCAGCTGATTTTTTACACGAACAGATATTTTAGAGATCGCTGGCGAAGACACGAATGGCGAATCAGCGCTTTAAACACAAAATTCCAGAAAAATATCGCGAGAAAAAGCTTTGATAGAACGCCAGGTAGAATTCTCGAGATAAAAAGAGTTTCTTTGTCTTCTAAAGTGACATTGTATGTATATATGATTTTAAAACTAAATTTATTTTATCAAAATAAATATATCTCGAACTTTGGTGTTCGTCTTAATCTCTTCGGACGCCAGGTATTATGATACTACGGTTCAACCAATTATTTTTCGCATTCGACAGCAAACGCAGTTATTCTGTCCGTAAGTATCGCCCGTGTTAAGCATTTACTATGCGTAGAAAATTGCGCCGTAGCATACTTCTCAATTGAAATGAGTCTGACTTTTGTTGTAAGTAAATACGTCATGGCAGACGCTAAAAAAATCATTAATAATAAAAGTAAGTACATAATATTTAGCATGTTTTTGTATATGCTCAGTGCATTTTAGTGCTAAAAAAAGGTACTAAATTGAAATTGTGATAAATTGATGATAGGTACAATAGTTCTTTGACCCTAACACAAGGTATTATTAATGATACCTTGGGTCCTAAACAGTAGTGTATTTTAAAATGTTTTTTTTTTATTTTAGGGCCGCTGACTGCGACTGAACTTCAGGAAATCGCAGATAATGTGGATTTAGATGACTCTAATTTGGATCTTTCTCTTTTTCCTGACAGTGATGATGATGAAGATGAATGGGATGAAAACTAGTAATCTGGATGAGAATAAAATAATTATTGAAAGTGAGAAATAAAGGAGTAACGATCAAGCTGAAATCAGGGACATATCAGACGACGATTCGGATGATGACATGCTCTTGGCAACCCGGCTTTTAAAGGAGAGTAACACGGCAAATTCTATTTCTAAAAAAAAACAGAAAAGAATGGAAGAGAACATATTTTACACCACAATTTGCCCAATATCAACACTCTGTGCAAGATCCCTTAAATCCCGAAAATATACAAGACCTATTGACTACTTCAATAAATACATCGACAACATTTTTTTTGAATTCATAGCGTTTTACATAAATATGAACGAAGTAAAAAATTTGATAATTTTTGGAGACTTCTGCAAAAGAATTAAAATGGTGTATTACATGCTGCTTGCCTATTGGTATTTATAATTTACGACGAACCCGAATGTTTTGGCAAATGGCAGTGTACCAATAGTTTCAGACAACATGTCAAGTATTTTTTTTTTAAACTAAAGAAAATTATAGATTCTGTATAGTAAGACCATTGTTGAATCAAATTTAAAGGGCTTGTCTGAATAATGAAAGAACTAAAAAAGTGCCAATCGATGAGCAAATTATTCCCTTTCATGGAAAAGTATTAATGAAACAGTTTGTACGAGGAAAACCTAACCCTGTAGGATTGAAGAATTTTGTCATGACGACTACAGGGGGGATTCCATTGATTTTCACATGTATGAAGGTAAAGGCAGATTTATTGAATCCAGCTTGATACTTACACCATAACGGCTGGATATCGGGGAAATAGTTATTTTAAAACTTACAGCTATTCTGCCAGTAAGAGTAACTATTTTTGTTGACAGATATTTTTCGACAAAAATAGTGATTGATGCATTACATTTACAGAAGCTTTATAAACACTAATGAAAAATAAAATACTAAAAACTGAGGTGACATTAAAGACAGATAAAGATCTAAGAAAATCAAGAAGAGGCTCCCACGATATGCTCGTTAACAAAGACTACAAAATAGTCGTTACAAATGGTTTGATTCCAAACCAATCTATATGGTTTCATCAGCATTTGGAACTGAACCCTTGCGATTCTGTAGACGCTGGTCAGTAAAAGATAAAAAATACATAAAAATAAATCGTCCACAAGTAATTAAGCACTACAATAAAAGCATGGGTGCAGTAGATTTCCTGAATAAGATTATGTCAAAGTACCCTATGAGCAGTAGAACAAAAAAATGGACAATACGATGCATTTACGGCTTTATTGATTTTTGTGCTGCAGCTAGTTGGCTAAAATACAAGAAAGATTGTTTAGCTGCAGAAACTCCCAAAAAACATATTCAAGATTAAAACTGTCTTTTAAGTTTTCGCTTGCTAGGTCGCTCTTGTACTCCAAGAGCAGAAGTGAACCCACATCCGACGAAAGTGAGGAAGAAAATGAAAATGTAACCAAAAAAAGAAGAAAGACAGCACCAATCCCTGATAAACGCTTATGGTCAAAGGAAGCTAAACACCTCCCAGAATTCGTTAATAAAAGCCAACAATCAAGATCAAAATGCAGGTATCCTGGATGCCACAACCTTCCACAAAAAAATCAAAATGGTTTTCTTTATTTTGTATGATTAGTAATCCCAAATTGTAACATTCTTTTAATTGGCAACAAAAAAATCACTGCAATTTAAGTTTGAACTCGAGAAGGTTAATATCAAAAGCATGTTTTAATAGAACCTATCAATCAGCCAATCGCGTCCACTGCTGGACATAGGTCTCCCTCAGTTCTTTCCAGTGTTCTCTACACTGGGCCCCTTGTAGCCAGTTTCCCGCTACACGTTTTATATCATCGGTCCATCTAGTCGGTGGTCGTCCTCGGCTTCTTTTATAGTTTCTGGGCCTCCATTCCATAATACGTCTTGTCCACCGTTCATCTTGTGTTCTGACTAAGTACCCTGCCCAGTTCCACTTAAGCGTCGTGGTTCTTTCGATGACGTCTTGAACTCCTGATCTTTGCCTGATTTGTTGGTTTGTTATGTGGTCTCGAAGGCTCACGTTCAGCATTGCACGTTCCATGGCTCGTTGTGTAACTCTGAGTTTTTCGCAAATTTTTGCGTGAGTGTAAAGTCGCTGCTCCATAAGTTTTACAGGCAAAACACATTGGTTATAAACCTTTCGCTTGAGACACATGGGAATTGAACTTTTTAGAATATGGCTTAATTTGCCAAATGCTGTCCACTAGGCCTACTATTCGCCTCTGTATTTCATGTGTTTGTCTCTGTTTATTTTGATTTTGTGCCCCAGATATTTGTAAGTGTGTTTGTTGTATGGTATTATTGTCAATAGTTATATTTCCACTCATTACGATATTTGTTATAAGCTTAGTTTTCTCAAAGTTTATCTTTATTCTTGGTCTTTCAGACGGACTTTTAAGCGAATGCATCATAGAAACTCTATCATGTAAGTTATCTGCGATAAATACAACCTCATCTGCAAACCTTAGGTGATTTAATTTTTCTCCATCTATATTGATGCCCATATCTTACCATTTGAGTGCTCTTAAATATTGACTCTAGAGCTGCCGTAAACAATTTTGGTGAAATATTGTCTCCTTGTCTAACTCCTCGACCTAAGCTGAATTTTTCTGTGTCTTCGTGTAGTCGTATACTTGATGCAGCGTTCTCGTAGATGTTTTTGATTAGTTTCGTGTACCTGTAATCTATTCGGCTTTGATTTAGGGCTTCCAGTATTGTTTCTTGGGCTTCCAATATTGTATATTCTACAGAATCAATAGAACCTATACTTATACCTAATGATTTCATATAGTGTCCCCTATTTTCCATTTTCTTTTAACGTCCTGTCTGGCAATAACCGACCGATGTGAGATTAAATAAAATAGTTTTATAATTCAATGATTTCCAATCAACGAGCTCCTTTTGTGGGCTCATAAAAACGATGCTGCGGTTATGGTATGGTGGTTTCTCCGCAATGTCGAAATCGTTCTCCCGACCAGAAGTTAAAAAGAGAAGTCTTCGTCAAAAAGAGCGTAACGATGACAGTAACGCGATAATTTAATAAAAATCGACTGAATCGTTATCGTTTATGACAAGTACACAGCTTTTACTTGATTGAAAAACTGATGGCAAAGCCTCATTTTGAACTATTGATGCTAACAGGCGAGAGGCGAAAATTTTACACTATTCTTTGCTGAATATATTGCTGATGCAGTTAAAATTAACTTATTGATTTACTGACTGGCGTATTGACACGGGCTTTTACACAATTTGTTAGAGAATATGAGACTATATTTAAACCGGTTATACCTTGACCAGCTTCTGAAAGGTCGCACGTATTATAGTTATAATTAGTTTTCCCTCGAATATAAACTTCATTTGAAAAAAAAAACCAGTGATATCACAACTATAAAATAGATAATGTTTTTCTCAAATATCTTATTGAAAATACACTTTAAATTACAATAATGTTTATTAGAAATGTCGGCTGCAAGATCGCAAGTCGTTTTCTACAATCTGTAATTATACATTTATCTTATGACGTGACTCTTAAAACAAAACAGAACATTTTTTCACTTTAATTATTCTTGATAGTTTAAAATATACTGAAAATTTAATAAATTTATTTTTATTACATTTATTTATTTTACATTTCAAAGTAAAAAAATAGATCCGTCCATCTGGCTTTTGTTGATCTTAAGAAGGCATATGACTCAATACCTAGAACCAAGCTATGGAAGACATCGAAGTTCCACGAAGATTAATAAACGCGGTAAAAGCACTCTATAAGAATAACGAAGTAGCTATCAAAACGAGCAATAGAATATGCAGTCCATTTAAAACGACAAAGGGACTACTACAGGGTTGCTCCACATCCCCCACCCTGTTCAAAATATTCCTGGAAAAAACCCTGAAACCATGGAAAAGAAAGTGCGAAGGAATGGGTATACCAGTAAAGAACGAATATCTATATACGCTAAGTTTTGCTGACGACCAAATAGTGATCGCACAACACGAGGATGACCTCAGTTTTATGATGAGAAAACTGGAGTAGGAATATATAAAGAATGGGATGGAAATAAACCTAAAGAAAACTGAATACCTAACAACGGAGGATACAGAAATAAAACAGCTGGAAATAGACGAAGGTAAACATATCAAAGGAATAGACAAGTATAAGTATTTAGGTTTCATAATATCAAACAAAGGAACAACGGAGGAAGATATAAAAAATAGACTAGGACAAACAAGAGACTGCATACGAAAATTGAACCCGGTACTATGGGATAAGAACATCAACATGAAAACAAAGAAAAAAATATATAATACCATGACAGGAAGTATCCTCACTTCTTAAGGGTGTGAAAATTGGACAATAAATAAGAAAACGAAAAACAAAATAAGAGCAACAGAGATGGAATTCCTAAGGAGAAGCTGCAGAGTAACAAGAAGAGATAGAATAAATAACATGGGGATTAAGAGGAGAATGGGAATGAACTCCGACACAATAGACTACATCGAACAGAAGAGGTTAACCTGGTACGGACATGTCAGAGGAGCAGACCAAAATCAGTGGATAAATAGAATAACAGAGTGGAGCCCGATAGGAAGAAGAAAGAGAGGCAGACCCGAAGATCTTTCAGGGATGAAGTGGATGAAGCAATGAGAAGAAGAAACCTACAGTGAAAACTGTGGAAATCCTTGTATATATATATACAGTATAGGTAAAAGTTTATGGTCGGTATGGACCTTACATGAGATGGAGTGAGAAACAACTGTTTAAAAAGAGAGAGATATATTAGGTGTCCGCCTTTTATATCACCGAACAAATATGAGTGGATATGAAGTGGGTATGTTAAAAAGGGGAAATTCAACGTTGCCAAACTTATTGGTTTTATTTGACGTGTTGTCTTTTTCGCATTTGAACAATGCTCCAAGATAATGAAATTTGGGCGAAATGGATTTAAATGGCAGCTTATTGTTTTTTATTGGGAATATGCCACAATTTTACTTTACAATAAGTGTAATATAACATTTTGATTTATACTTCGGAAATCGTTTTATATAAATAAAATTTATTAATGTTTGGTATTTTAAAAACGATTTCTGAATTAAAAATCTAAATATTAAAATAAGCTTATTTTAAAGTGACATTATGCCTTATTTCCAATAAAAATATTAAACTGCATATAAATAAAAAAGCTTCGTACAAAACTATTTGCCAACGTGGCGTGTCGCGTGGTCAAATCACCGAATCAAAGCGTACAGGTATTTACGAATAAAGGTGGGTCATTGACGTCGCAAAACCGATTTTCGTAAACAAGTAACTATGATTTTTTAATAGTAGTTTCAAGTAAGAAATTACCTACATAAACAAACATAATGGCTATTATCGTTTATGTGTATATTTATTGAAGTGAAGGAAACTAATAAATGATTTTATTATAACTTGAAAACTAAACTAAACAATACAAATGGTAAATCGTACCTACGTTTACATTACACGTTATTATTAAATCACGAATCGTCTAAATTGACATTTAAAAACATAAGTTTTTTTACTTTACTTCTTATTAACCTTGTTTTTCTTTTATTTAAAATTAAACCTGATTTTGAACATGTGTTCACATTTACAATACTTTATGAATATAGTGGTTAAGTTAGGAGATACATGGCAATTGTTTTTCCACCATTGTAATGGACTCTCGCTACAGGTGTACGTTTAGATGAGTCATGTCCAATTAATTGATCAAAAATACACCATGGACTTAAGTCATCTTTATCGGTTTCTTTTTCTTATACTGGTTGATTTTCAATAGTACAATCTTCTTGTTCTTTAATTATAGAAGTAACCAGCTTCTTAACTCTTTCTTTTGTTTTTTTAGCGTCATTTTTATCAGAAAATCCCTGCACTTTAAATCGTGAATCCATAAACGTACATAATGACAATATGCCACTGTATTCTATCCCTCTAAATCTTTTTGCTAAACCCGAGATTAGTAATTATCCCGTAATTAGTAATAAAAACCCGTACTACGTCGGATAATATGGATGTAAGGTTACTGTTTGCTAAAATTTTATTGCAAGATTTTTGCAGGCAGCGTACCAGAACAATCACTGAACTATCATTCAAGTATTTTTGGCCACTCATTGTACTTGTTATTTCTTTAAAAGGCCGTAAAATTTGGGACAATTACGAAAAAAATAATCCAGTCTTCATTATTTAGATTTGGTCCAAGTCTAAGTCTGTATTAACTGATACCAATGTGGAACGGATTGCCTCTTCTAACTCCGTCATTCTTTCTAACATGTAATATGTGAAGTTCTACCTAGTTTCCACGTCTTGGATTGGCCGTTTGGGATCTTTGTTATGTTGTAATTGACACTTTAAAAGCGCTTCTGAAGATAAGGTACTTTTTTGAAATGTGTTTTTTGCCGAATTGTCGAAAACAAGACTTTTTATTTTATCTATTTGTACACGACAGCATTTAAGTGCGTCCTCCATCAATAAATTTAACGTATGAGCAAAACAATTTAAATGTTTTCATTCCAAAACATATTTAATAGCTATGACCATATTTGAGGCATTATCAGTTACTGCAAAATTTACTTTTTGTTTTAGACCCCACTGAAAAATAATTTCACTAATTTTAAAAGCGATGTTTTCTGAATTATGGTTTCCAGAAAAATTGCAGCAGCCTAATAAAACCGTGTTAAACTCTAAATTTTCGGTTAAATTCGTTAAAATCAACTAGTTGATGGTTGAAGCTGGTTACTTCTATAAAAAAAGAAAAAGAAGATTATACTATTAAAAATTAACTAGTACAACAAAAAGAAACTGATAAAGATGACTTAAGTCCATGTAAATGTAAGTACTATTTGTATTGTTTAATTTATTTTTCAAGTTATAATAAATATATTCTTCGTTAGTTTCTTTTACTTCAATACTTATACACATAAACGATAATAGCCAATATGTTTGTGTACTCGCTAATTTGAATACGGGTAAACAATCAACTAGTTACAGTTTACGAAAAACGGTTCCGATAAAAATTTAAAAAACTAGAGGACCCACCTCTAGTTTCTTAGCTTTATGAGGATGGGAACCACAGAATATGTAAAATATCTCTGATCGGAACTAATCGTCTCACTAACAGGCAATGGGCGTCAAGAAGATTTATGGAGGGGAGACCAAGGGGGAATATGATTGTTATCTTTGTCTATTCGCTGAAAATATAATTTTATATCTGTGTTAGATATCCTGTTAAGTTTTACCATACCGACCATAAAATTTTACCTACACTGTATAAGTAAAAAATAGGATTGCCAATATTTAAGGTGCGTTCCCAGTATGTTATTTAATGTTCATTCGTAATGAGTAATGAGTAATTCGTAAATCAAATTATTCTCGACCGTACTGTGTTAAATATTATTTGTAGTCTCAGCAATTGGTCTGTATGAAATAAAACTCTATTTGTTATTTCTCAATATTTTGTCACAATTGTGTGACTTCTTCAGGAGAAAACTGTAAATTTATTATAATTATTATATGTAAACAAAATGAATATTTCAATACTTACAACTTAAGATTAAAATTTTTTATTATTATTTAATGGATAATACTGTCACAATATGTAATTGTTTATTAAAACTTATTCGCTAAAAATTGTACAATGGGAATTCACTCTATAAAATATTGCGGTTGCCATAACTCCCAAATAAATTAAAATCAAAAAATGTCATTTATCTAATTGGATATGTTATCAAAATTTAAATTTTTAATCTTAAGTTGTAAGTATTGAAATATTCATTTTGTTTACATATAATAATTATAATAAATTTACAGTTTTCTCCTGAAGAAGTCACAAAATTGTGACGAAATATTGAGAAATAACAAATAGAGTTTTATTTCATACAGACCAATTGCTGAGACTACAAATAATATATATATATATATATATATATATATATATATATATATATATATATATATATATATATATATATTATATAAATATATTATATATATTATTATATATATATATATATATATATTTACGGCATAAAGTGGACTCCGCCCATGTTAAAATTCAGGTTCAGGTGAGCTCCGTGGTCAAGTGGACACCGATATACGGAGCTCACTTGACCATTCCATAATATTGGCTCTGTCGATTCGTCAACATGTATAGTTTCATAATTTTTAAAAAAATTTTGGAGCCCATAATTATCCCTGTATCATAAATGTATATCGCTTAGTTCACGTGTATATATTATAGGGGTCGTTCAGATCTTTTTCACTGTATATTGGAACCATATGTATATCGGTTTAAGTAAGCTCTGATAGTTTGGCAACTCTGCTATAAGATGTATAATTCTCGCGTAAAGTCTGGACGGTTTATATGGACTCCTTAGTTTTGTTATCATTCATACGCATTACAGTGTGTAACAATGTATACTATTAACTACCTGTTTTTGGTAGGTACGAGTTCTCTAAAAATAGCTTTATAGATACAAAAGGATTTCATTACCAAATTGGATTTTGTTTCATATGCGGAAATTTCCTAATGTATTTTGTTAACGTGAATATGTCTTCATAAGTTTTATTTAAGAATTCGATTAATAAGAACTTCTTTTATTTCATCCATTGTTTTATGATATCTTGTATACAGCTTTTTTATTATTTTATTTCTGGTTTTATCTATGTACTACATATAAGTTTGGATAAAAGGTTATCTCAAAATAAATATTTAAGTGCTAAAATAGATATTTTTGTGTAAAAATGGGTAGTAGTGCACAAAAAAAGAAAGAATTTATCTAACAAGCATTATACCACTTCTCCAATATTACATACTTCTGAATGTTTTATTTTCTATTTAGGGGTAATATGTTATCAATATAAGTGGAGTTAGTTTCAAATTTGCAACGATCTGTATAAGTAAAAGCTTACTGGCTATACTTAACATGTTTCTATCTATACAGCCCTTAAAATCCATCCTTGGATATAGGCCTCCTCCTCCTTCTTCCATGCCTCTCTATCTTGGGCAATTTGCATCCATTTTGACCCTGCGTGTTTCTTCAGGTCATCTGACCATCGCATTTGTGGCCTTCCCCTTTTACGTTTGTGATTCCATGGTCTCCAATGTATAATTGTTTTAGTCCATCTTTCATCTTTCTGCCTTAGGGTGTGTCCGGCGAACTTCCATTTAAGCTTTGCTACTTGGGTTGAGACATCTTTCACTTTTGTTTTATTACGGATCCATTCGTTTCTTATTTTGTCTGATAGTTTAATGTTCAGCATTTGTCTTTCCATGGATCTTTCTGTCTTTGCTATTTTTTCCATATTTTCCTTTGTAAACGTCCATGTCTGAGAGTCATATGTGAGGACAGGGAGTATACATTGATTGAAGACTCTCGTTTTTAAGTATTGGGGGTATTTTGAATTCTTTAGAATATAAGACAGTTTTCCGAATGATGCCCAGGCCAATCTTATTCTTCTCTTTATTTCTTCGGTGTGATTTTCTTTATTTAATTTAGTGATTTGGCCTAGATATATATACTCTTTTACTTGTTCTATTTTTGTTTGTGCCACTGTAATCATAAGTTCTTCTGGTTGATTAGTCATGGTTTTTGTTTTACTATAATTCATCTTGAGTCCAATTTTTGTCGATTCTCTATCTAGTTCTTCCATCATTCTTTGTAATTCTTCACTTTTTTCTGTTATTAATACAATATAATCAGCATATCGTAAATGATTCAGATTTTGCCCGTTTATATTAATTCCCAAGTCATCCCAGTGTAGTCGTTTAAAAACATCTTCTAGCGCTTGGTTAAATAACTTGGGCGATATGGTATCTCCTTGTCTTACTCCTCGGTTTATTTTAATAGGCTCCGTTTGTTTCATTAGCTTAATAGTTGTTGTTGCCTTGTTGTATATATTTGTAATTAAGTCGGTATATCGGTAGTCTATTCTGCTGTTTTGTAGGGAATTCTGTACTGCCCAGTGTTCCACACTATCAAATGCCTTCTCAAAGTCAATAAATGCCATGTATAGCGGGATATGATATTCGTTAGTTTTTTCGATTAAAATCTTCATCGTTAAAAGGTGGTCACTTGTACTGAAGCTCTTTCTAAATCCGGCTTGTTCTCTTGCCTGGTATCCATCTAATTTAGTTGTTTATCTATTTGTTAATATTTTAGTTAATAGTTTGTACATCATATTTAATAAAGTTATGGGTCTGTAATTCTTTAGATCCTTTTTATCTCCTTTCTTAAATAGTAACAGTGTTATTGCTTCGTTCCAACTGTTGGGTATTTGTTTTGTCAATAAAATTTTATTCATAAGTATGTACAAAACTTCTCTAGTTGTTTTCCCACCATGTTTTAGCATTTCTACAGTCACCCCGTCTTTTCCTGGCAATTTATTGTTCTTCATTTCTTTGAGTGCTCTTCTTATCTCGTTCTTACTGATCTCTGGTTGTAAGTCGGAATTAACATTTTTTATTTTTATTTGTAGTTGCTTAAGGATTTCTTGGGTTGGTTTCTTTTTTGTATTGTAGAGGTTTTTGTAATATTCTTGTGTTATCTGTATAATTTCTTCTACATTATTGGTCTCTGTACCTTCTTTGTTCTTTATACTATTAATTTGTATGGTTCCAAGCTGTGGTTTTAAGCACTTCATGTTTTTATTTTGTTCAATTGCTTTTTCTATTTTTTCTTCCTGTACTCTCCTTTTATAATCCTTGATATTCCTTCTGATAGCTTTGTTTACCTCTTTGTAATCTACTGTGTTTCTCTTATCTTGTTCCAGTAATGTTTTTCTTTTACTCATAAGATTTTTTGTTTCCTGGGATACATAGTTTTCCTTTTTTATTCTTGTTTGTGCTATCTCTTTTCCCGCCTTTGCTAATGTATCGGTTAATAGCTGATTTATTTCATCGATATTTTTGTTTTCCAAATCTCTAGTGACCGGTATACCTTCTTTTATTTTTTGTTTATATTCGTCTTTTGATTGCTTAAGTTTTTCCATATCTAGTTTCGATACATTTTCTATTTTCTTTTTTGTTTCGAATTGGCTATTAATCCTGAGTTTGGCTCTGACAAGTCTATGATCGCTACCGGTTGAGAAGCGGTTCAGTACTGTAACATCTTTGATGATGGTTTTTTCTGTTGTAAGGATGTAATCTATTTCGTTTTTTGTATTACCGTTGGGACTTATCCATGTCCATTTTCTTTGTGGTTTTTTTGTTAAAAAACGAGTTCATAGCAAAAAGTTGTCTCTCCTCCAAGTAGTCCATTAATGTGTGTCCTCTATTATTTCTTTCGCCATATCCATACTTTCCAATTCTATGTTCTTCTCCATCTATTCTTCCCCCTAATTTGGCATTGAAGTCTCCAATTATTAGCGTCAATTTAGTTTTCTTTTCTTCCATAGTGAGTGTTAGTTCTTCGTAGAAGTTTTCAATATCTTCATCTGTATATGAACTTGTTGGCGCGTATACCTGTATAATTTTCAAAGACGTTCTTTTTAATTTAAGCATAATGTAGGCTACTCTGTCTGATATACCCTTGGTGGATTGTATGTATCTGACGACTTTCTTGTTTATTATAAAACCAACTCCGTTGTTAGAGTTATCTTCATTGCCTTTATAGTACAGCATGTTTTTTGAGTTTAATAGTATTTTTTGTTCACCTTTTCTTCTTATCTCTGACAGACCAATGACATCCCATTGTACATTATTTAGTTCTTCTTCTAATTCGTGAAGTTTAGTATCATCATTCATGGATCTGATGTTATATGTTCCTATGTTTAGTTTAGTCGAATGTTTGCCTCCCCCAGAATCCTTGAGGCAGACCGGTTTGTCGGTGTGGGACTTCGAGATGTTATCTCTACTCACCTGGGGTAATTTTCCGTTTGTTTTGTGATTCGACATGTTTGTTGAAGAGGGTTTTTTGACATTTAAACGCCACGCTTGTCAGGCGGGTTGGCGAGTGAGGAAACTTAGGAGTGTGTGAATGGGGAAAGGCGCAAGCTACGCAGTTTGTGTGTAGGGTGCGCGGCATGTATATGCCACACACACCCCCCGCGTAAAATGGGCCTCTTCCACTCAAACACGGTTAAGAGGACTCATCCAACACTCGGGGTGTGGGTGAGATAGGTTCTAGGTAAATAGATGGGTAAAGAACGAGATGGATTGCTTAATGTTTAGTTCAAATAAATAAACCTTGTCCCTTCAGAAAAGAGCGATTTGAATGGAAAAGTCAACTAAGAAAGTGTGATGAATTTTATACCACCCCACATTCACACAGGTTAACCGGTGTTTGCAGGCAAGAGTCCTCCAGGCAAATTTAAGGAAGATAACAACCATAAGGAAGTTCCTTTCGAGGGTTCAGATGGCGAGGAGCAGCTTATATTTTTTTTGTATATCTTGCAGATGTGATGATCTGATGACTGACTAATTTATAGCTAAATATACTTACGTGTTAAGTATGTGTTTTTCTCACCCATACTAGCAAGGTATATTCGGCAGCATAAGCATAGAGTTTAAGTCTACGTTTTAAGGGTGGAAGAATGTGCTTCCTATTTTGAGCTGACAAGTTTGCGGAGAATATTATTTTTCTGGTTCTAGGTTGCCATTTGGTTTTAAACAAAGTTCTGTGATAGAAACTATCTTCAAGGTATTTAT
This sequence comes from Diabrotica balteata, assembly GCA_918026665.1. Lineage (NCBI taxonomy): Eukaryota > Metazoa > Arthropoda > Insecta > Coleoptera > Chrysomelidae > Diabrotica > Diabrotica balteata. The sequence goes on from OU898277.1 coordinate 41,589,313, forward strand.
AGCAAGTCCAGAGTTTAAGGATTTCATGACACTATTGGTTCAGGTATATCTTCAGATTTGTGAAAGCGTCTCTATTAGGGACATTTCCGGGGTTTGGCATAAAATTGATTTATAATCTATTTTTATTATTTCTAATCCTATTCCTATTACTACTTAAAACTAAACATTTGTCATCATTGTCCGGTTTATTTAGTAATTCTTCTTTCTCTACTCGTTGCTTGGCCTCTCCTTGGTTCTTTTTATGTTGCTCTGGTAGTTTTTTGAACACGCTATTTCCAACACCTTTTCTTCTTTATAGCACCATCTCCATTCCTTGCCGTCCACTGTGATTTTATTGTATCCTATTTTGACCATTTTTCCATTTTCCCTCATTTCTCTTGCTTTATCTCTTAAAGCTTCCATTTTCTCTCTCTCTCTCTCCTTTTGTGAGATCCTCTGTAATCCATATTTTTTCGATCTTCACATTCTTAAGTTTGTATTTGTTTCTTAAGATTGTTGTTTTTTCTTCTTCGCTTTCAAGTTCAATTAAGCATGTTTTTGTTCCTATTTTTTGTGCTCTTTTAATATTGGTTTTGACTCCAAGATGATTTTCTAATATAGTAGTCATTCCCTCTTTCAATGTTTTTGGGTCTTCAGAGTCTATTTTTGATCCACTGATGATTATATTCTTTTTTCTTTGTCTAACCTTTCTAATGAGCGTTTTAGATCATTTAATTCTTCCGTTATCTTTTTGTTATCGGTTTTGGTTAGTTCGTTTTCTCTTTTCAGTTCTTCTTTTTTTTGTCCATTCTTCCTTCACCCTTTCTATTTCCAGTTTTATGCTTTTTATTTCTTCGTTATTTTGTTTTATCTCTTCTTTAACTTCATTTATATATCTTCTCATCTCCTTATTTTCTTCCTTCATTTCTGTTTTCAGCTCTTTTATTTCCGTTTTAATCTCCTTATTTATTTCTTCTAGTAGTTTCTTTAGTTCTTCCATTTCGCGATTTTTTATGTTATCCTTTGGAGATGTTCTTAACGTGGCTTTGCTTCTTTTGAAGGCTTCCTCCTCGTCGAATGAGTTATCGTGTTCTGGCTTATTTCTTTTGCTGTTCATTCGATTTAGTTATTGTATTACATTTACTTTTAATTTATTATTTTAATTTAATTTAATTCTAATCCCAACTTTAATCAAATCTATTTTAAGGCCAGATCTGGATTTTTGTAATAAAATTATGTGGCTTTTATTTTGATCATTAATTTTTTGTCAGCACTAATTACTTTCTTATCTGCCAAAAAAAAAAACAAAAAACGCGTAGGAATGCCTAATGCAGGCCATTCACGTTCCGACTTGTGGTACGACTAGTGGTCCAACTTTTGCAGTTGGATCTGAAATCGGACCGTGAGTGGGCTAGTTGGATTAGTTGGACAACTAGTGGTACGACTAGTGGGACGACTTGAAGATCCGACTCCGACTGGCGACGAAGTTGGAGCGTGAATGGTGAAGTTGGAAGTCGGATCACAGGTTGGATCGAAAATTCCCTCAGTCAGTTGACTTTCGGTACCTGTTACGTATGAGATTTCTGTGAAATACTTTACGCAAAGATCTCTAGTTCGCGAATATTTAATAGAAAATAAACTTTCAATTGCACGAAAATTACCTTTTTGTTCGGGCAAATCATTTTCCTTTCTGTAGATCTATTTCGGACATTCCTATACAGGTAAATTTCCGATACTCCGGATTGGCTACGGAAGAATTATCAACAAACAATGAAAATTAAATCATAGTTGTAGCAAAAGATCCCTAGTTCGCAAAAAAATAATAGAAAATAACTTTCAATTGCACGAAAAATTATTCCTATTAAAAATATACGACACACACACACAACAAAATAAATCCCAGGTCCAGTTTAAAACAAATAAAATATAGATTTGATACCTATACAAATCTTTAAAACCTATAATTTTTTCCTACATCTTAAAAATTCATAAAAATCAAAAGTTGAAAAAATTAATTAGTTCAGCCCTAGACAAATAACTAGAGAAACGAAACCTAATTTTTAAACATACATATCATATTATTATATTTTGCGTAGTGTTTATTCGATACATTTTTTGGTTAAGCCATGTACACCATCGTGAAAACAACCTAGGACTGAAGTTGGACCGCTAGTTGGATAGAAAGTCGGAGCGTGAGTGGAGACTAACATCCAACTAGTAGTCCTACTAAGTGGGACCAAAAGTCGGAACGTGAATGGCCTGTCTAAGCAGGTCGACCCTTCGAACATTCGCCAAAACCACTTTTTTAATCTTTCACTCAATTATTCATTTACTTAAGACTTGTTAAAATTATTAAAATATTTCTATCTTACTTGTCTGATGGTATTTTCTTTATTAATTACTATCACCTGTATGCACTTAACTTTTGATACTTATTTTTGAACTCGGTTGAATTTTCTAACTTGTAATTCCCGAATAATTTTAAGTTTATTACGAAGCGAAATTAAATGAACCTCCTGTTGTCACTTGCAGGACCGTTTCAAATAGTCAAAAAATTAATAAACAGCCTACTGAAATAGAAATATCGCCTATTTAAGACGTAATCCATTACCGGCCCAAGGTACAAAGCACTCCTGCTAATGATAAAGATCTCATAAGAAACTCTCTCGTCCGCAAACATCTTCAATAAAGTGAAGAGAGCACGAAAAGTTTTTCACTTAAAATCAACGAAATGAAAACCAGATACAAGCGAATCAACAAAAGAGACCAATTCAATAAATCTAGATAAAATATTAAAGTTAACAATCACAATTTCCAAAATATGGAACACTTTAAATATCTTATAAGATAAATTATCACGGTTAATAATAATGCCACTAAAAATACAGAGAATAATTCAAACTTTAGACCTATTTTAATACATGGATGCGAATCATGGACAATGAGTAAAACAAGTAAGGAAGAATTACGAATATTTGAAAGAAAAATAATAAACATTTTTTAACCTCATTATCATATCGCTACAAATCTGCATAGAATAAGAACACATACTAAATAAAGAAAGCTCTTATAACGATATTGTTCCGGAAAATAAATCCCTTAAGGTAGATCGGACACATGCATAGACGCCAAGATGTCAAACTTATAAAACTGGTATGGAAGGAAGTTAGCACAGAAAATGCCATATCTAAAAAAAAATAACATTTCAGTTGATTACAGATTCGTGGAAAATCGATCAACTTGGAGAAAATTTGTAGTTAGCGAAGACCCACCCAGTGTTGTAGCGCTACGTTATGATAATGATAAAGACAAAGGAGAAACAGTGACAAAAAGCAACAAACATGGACTAATGGAGTGAAGCTGCTTTAAAATCTTGATTGGAGAGGATTAAAATGAAAGTATAAGAAATACAATGTACTTTCTTAGCAGTGTACTTTTACCTCTTTCAATAAAGTATGTTTATATGGACTTCTTATTTTTGTTATCATTCATACGCATTACAGTGTGTAACAGATATGTATACTAATAACTACCTGTTTTTGGTAGGTACGTGCTTCTCTAAAAATAGCTTTATAGATACAAAAGGATTTCATTACCAAATTGGATTTTGTTTCATATGCGGAAATTTCCTAATGTATTTTGTTAACGTGAGTATGTCTTTATACGTTTTATTTAAGAACCCTCTTAATAAAAACTTCTTTTATTTCATCTCTTGTTTTATGATATCTTGTATACAGCTTTTTTATTATTTTATTTCTAGTTGTATCTGTGTATTACATATAATTCTGGATAGACGGTTATCTCGAAATATAGTGCTAAAATAGATATTTTTGTGTAAAAATGGGTAGTGTTGCACTAAAAAGGGAAGAATGCTTAATTTATCTAACAAGAATTATATTCACTTCACGATCATTACATATTTCTGAATATTTTATCTAGTATTTAGGGGTAATATGTAATCAATATAAGTGGAGGTAGTGTCAAATTTGCAATGATCTTTACTTTATAAGTAATAGCTTACTGACTGTACTTTACATGTTTAGTTCAAATAAATTAACCTTTTCCTTCAGAAAAGACCGATTTGGATGATAAAGTCAACTAAAAAATGTGATGAATCTTGTACCACCCCACATTCACATAGGTTAACCGGAGTCCTCCTGGCAGATTTAAGGAAGATAACTACCATCAGGAAGTTTCTTTCGATGGTTCAGATGTCGAGGAGCAGCTTACTTTTTTTTGTATATCCTGCAGATGTGTTGATCTGGCCAGTTTTTTCTTCGATTCTAGTCATAAAATGGGCTGGTATGCGTGGAGTTGATGTTACGAATCTAGACTTTGTTTCTTTCGTTCTCTAGCTACTTATCTTCTGATATTAGGTGGATTGATAGCTACGATATTGTAGAGCTTATGTATGGATGTGAGTCTTAATATAGGTACTCTGAATTTGACTGACTAATTTATAGCTAAATCTACGTATTAAGTATGTGTTGATGTCACCCTACTAGCAAGGTATATTCGGCAGAAGCATAGAGTTCAAGTCTACGTTTTAAGGGTGGAAGAATGTGCTCCCTATTTTTAGCTGACAAGTTTGCGGAGAATATTATTTTTTTGGTTCTAATTTCATTTTTATAGTAGTATTAGGTTTTCATTTAGTTTTAAACAAAGTTCTGTGAATAATAAAGTGTGATAGAAACTATCTTCAAGGTATTTATAGCAAGTGCAGAGTTTAAGGATTTCTTGACACTATTGGTTCAGGTATATGTTCAGATTTGTGAAAGCGTCTTTGTTAGGAACATTGAAGGAGCATACCTAACTTTTTCCGGGGTGTGGCTTAAAATTGATTCAGATTATATTTTTATTTTGTTTAAGGTATTATTTAGATTTTTCTCTACTTTTGCAACATAAGTTTTTGGTTATGCAACAATAGATGTATCGTCTACATAATAAAAGTCCTACTATTTACCGGTATGGGTTGTGTAAATGTTATACAGCGTAGGTGCGATTACGGTACCCCAAAGAAGACCGTTCTTCTACGTTCTCCATCTGCTATTCTTACCTTTGAGTGATACGAAAAATCTTATGTTGTGTAGTCATACACGGATAATACAAGTGAGTTTATTACCTAAGGGGATATCACATAGATTTTGAAAAAATGCCCTCTAATTTAAGGTGTCGTAAGCGGCATTGAGATTGACAAATACGACTCCTCGTACCTGATATTTTTCATACCCGTCTTCGCTGTGTTGGGCAAGATTTAGTATTTGTGATGTACACGATCTTCCCTGTCATATATAGCCACTTTTGTCTTTTAATTTGAGTTCTTCTTTTATTATCGGTTTATATTAAGGATCATGTGCAGATTTATTTTGTATAGCTGACAAAATAAATAGATATATTGGCCGATAGCTTTTGTGGTCGTTGGAGTTTTTGCCAGGTTAAAGCATAGTGATAACTTTGTCTTTGCTTTGCTTGTCTACAGACTTTAGATATTAGCCATTGTAGTATTTTTGGTCAAAATTTTATAATTAGTTTTGTGCTCAGATCCTCAATCGGGAGCCGTAATATTGTTTATTTTATACGTGGATAGTGGATCCAAGCTCAACATAGTTAAATGGTTCCCGCAGTGACTAGTTTGAGACCTCTCTCATTTTAAGTTTTTCTTTGCTTCTTTGCCGGCACTTATTATGTAATCTTCTGCGATCAGTTTTATACCAAATACCCTAGGTTTGGCCCTCTATGTGCTTACTGCACTAGAAATACGTCACATTTGTGTTAAGCGTTTATGTCTGATAAGCTTAAGTAAAGTAGAGCGTGTGTATAATACCAAGTTAAGTGACAATCATATTATTCATGTTAATGTAAAGTTAATATACTTTTTGCTTATATAATTACTCAATATAGTATTTGCTTTATTTATTACACCTTCCATCAGGCTTATAAATTGTCCTTATCTCTAGATATAGTTTACTTGATCTCTATAGAATAGTTGGTCCTAAAAAGGACCGATTTGACAAAACTCATATTGGACGAGTGATTGAAGAATTAACCAATTAATTAATTATTCATTACCCAAGGTACGCCCGATTGCGGTGGTCTTATTAGTACTTAAATTTTCGTCAAGGCTTCTACGTTGAACTCCATAAAAATGACAAAGTATTTACTTTATATAAACTCTTTGTAAAAAGTAAATGAGTTTGTAACATCGGTCACAACTCATATATGGATAATAAGGAAACAAACAGGTTAAAATAGGTGTACAAAATTTTAACTACATATATATCGGCGCCATTGTTCAGGAGATGAGTTTATCCCAGAGATCAAAGATTACATTCTTTTACATGGATATTCTAGGTTCTATTTACTTATTTTCATTACTAAAAAGTATATTTATAATAAAGGCCTTAAGCTGTCTTTAGATTCTATAAAATTTTTTTGGCATAGACTTTTAGTCATTCAGCCAGACTCAACATGGTACAAATAGTTGTTTGAGTTTATATTAATAAATATACAAAACAAAAGACAGGTAAACAGGGTCACTCTCTTCTCGCCTAGGGGCCCATCAAGGCATTTTTTAAAAAGATGTACAACACTAGGCCACGGTAAGAAAGGAATTTGACAATTGGGTTAGAAACAAAGGTTACGTTATTAACTAATGCATAATTATTTAGATGGTTATTTTACTATCCTTTAAAAACATAACTAAGGAATCATACACTGCTCTCGAGTCTAGTGATATCCATGAAAATTTAAACCTATGGAAATTGGCAAATTACAAAATACAGACATAATTCTGAATACCAACTTGGGACAAACAGTTTTCCCTCCTCAACTTATTCAGTTACAATCTATAACGTGTAAACGCATACTTGTTTTATTGTTAGATACAATGAATTTCCATCAAGTAACTTTCAGCAATGTGACAACAAATTGCTATATAACAGTACGAGGCAATATCATCATATTTGCGTTACATTAATATTTATGTGGCAATCAGCTGTAAAAGTCATTGCCGTTTTTCCGATCGTATCATATTTTAGCATAGTCACATAAGAATTCTTTTTAAGCAATATACTGTGTCATATTCTTCTGATTTATTTGTTGAAGATTTATTTATGCTTATTCGTTCACCTCTTGTAAAGCAGTCTGTTTAAATATTAGGAATTTATATAATCTTTTTGTTTATATAATTTGTTTATCGATTTTACTATTTTAGATAGAGTTTCATAATTATAGTTTTTTTTTAATTTTTTCTATGGTAATACATATACATACCCAATTCGAAAGGGAGAAAACCAACGAGTTTCTAAATTGAACATAGACATTATTCTCCATTTCTTCCTATATGTTATATAGAGATCATCGTCATCGTATAGTCGGAACGCAACAAGATTTTATTACCATTTCTTCCTTTTTGTCTCCTCGTTCCTATTGCAAACTCAGCCACATAAATGGCGTTTTAAAAATATATGTCAATATTGCCGAAGTGCCTTTCCTAGGATACTTTTTTTAAGCCTAGTTCGTTTGATTACATGTAATTGATTTGATAGTCCTCAACAGATATGTATTGATTGTAGGTAGGATAGCAGGTGTTGATAAATATGATGAGTCGGTAAGTCGGTAAGTAGTCTCATTATTCCTAAATCTGCGCCTTCATCCGTGGACATCCTAAGGGCATTTTTTCTCTCGGGCATCCTACCAATTTAACTTGGGAATGCAGTTAATGAGAGAGCCTTTGGATAAAGCCATCGCAACTTTGGAGTTGAGATTTAGGTTCTTGTACCTCGTTGCTATCTTTATATATGTGTTTGACCTTGGCATTAGTTTCGTTCGGTATTGGTTAGTACTCGGACCTTTGTAAGTCGAGAAATACCTCTGATGGCTTTTCTAGCAATCCTGATCTAATTTATACGTTCTCGTTACATATCCACACATTAGCACTGGTTCACTGTTTTATATATCCTGATTTTAGAGATTTATATTAGGCTTCTGGATTTAAAAGTGTTATAAGGGTTCTATATACATCAGTTAGCTACCTGAATTTTCCCTTTTATTTCTTATGTGACAACGTTATCTACGATATCTAAAACGCTGCAATCTTTCAAAATTATATAGCTTTATTGTTACGTTATGCCTTACTCTACATCCTTTCTTTTGTATGTTAAAAAACATTTATTTGATTTTCTCATTAGTGACTATTATACCGTTTTTGCTGCTAGTAGCATTATTTTATAGCATTCTAATATTTAATTTATGGATTATATTCGGATATCAAATAAATATTCTTTACTTTCTCGGAGAAATAATATTCTAACACACAAAATTATAATAAATTGCCAAAAACCTCCGTACATATTCTATTCACTTATGAGGGCAGTATAGTCCTGGACTGGCTAATTTTTGGATAATAGGAAACATGAGTGTAGCAGTTTTAATGTTTTCGGGACTGCTACTTGGTATCGGGGAGCAGAAATATCATACCAAGGTATTGCATATAGGAATTGTTGCTTGAACTTTATTGTTATTAAACAACACTATATTTCCTAGTAAAATCATTATGACTTTACAGTAAGACAAATTTTCGATGTTGGTTATGAAAACATCATGTACATACCACCGGGTTCCCTATGTCGATCTCCAGAAAAATCTTTGTAATAATGATACGGGAAACAAAAAACCAAGAATAAAAATATGCGCCAAGAAACTCTGTGATATAACAGTCGAATAAAATACAGATTGTCGATTCAAATAGTCAAAAAATTAATGAACAGCTTACTAAAATGGAAATATCGCCTATTTAAGATGTAAATTATTAAAGGCCCAAGGTACAAAGCACTCCTAGCATATGCTAATGACATAGATCTCATAAGAAACTCTCCCGTCCGCAAACATTTTCAATAAAGTAAAGAGAGCACGAAAAATCAACGAAATGAAAACCAAATACAAGCGAATCAACAGAAAAGACCAATTTAATAAATCTAGATAAAATATTAAAGTTAACAACTACAATTTCAAAAATATGGAACACTTTAAAATATCTTAGATAAATAATCACTGTTAATAATAATGTCAATAACTAAATACTTTTAGCATAATTCAAATTTTTGACCTATTTTAATACATGGATGCGAATCATTGACATTGACTAAAAAAAATAAGGAAGAAGTACGAATATTTGAAATAACAATAATTAGAAAAATGTTTTAACCTCATTATCATATCGGTACAAATCCGTATAGAATAAGAACCCATACTGAATAAAGAAAGCTTTTATAACGATATTGTTCAGAAAAATAAATCGCTTAAGGTAGATCGGACACATGCATAGACGCCAATATATCAAACTTGTAAAACTGGTCTGGAAGGAAGTTAGCACAGAAGAAAGAATGCCGCTTAGGCGTCTCAGTAAGCAATGGAGAGAAAACATCCAATTATATCTCAAAATATTACCACTTCATTTGATTACAGATTCGTGGAAAATCGATCAACTTGGAGAAAATTTTTAGTTAGCGAAGACCCACCCAGTGTTGTAGCGCCACGTAATGATGATGATAATGAAAAAAGGAGAAATAGTGACAAAAAGTAATAAAAATGGACTAATGGAGCAAACCTGCTTTAAAATCTTGATTGGAGAGGATTAAAATGAAAGTATAAGAAATACAATGAATGATTGATGGATTCTAGAAACTTGAGACTTGAGAAAAGCACACTGACGTGTGTATCCATATTAAATTCCTTAGATTTTTATACTTTTTTTTAGACTTTTATACTAATAGCTTTAAAATTGAATGTTTGGTGAAAATAGCTACGCCACTTTAATGCATCAAATATTTTGTTAATTAAAAATCAACATATTGAAATTAGACAGCAAAATATTATAATATTAAAGATTAATTTATAAATTATTATAGTCTAATTTTAACTACTTCATGAAATAAATATTACACGCCATAAACTGCAGTAATTGAAAAATTATAAAGATCTTACAGAAGAGTTTCTTAAACTGTTAGACGATTACGCTACTCGATGTTCATATCAATAGGTTCCAAAATGTACCACCTATAAAATTTAAAAATCTACTACTAATACAATTATTGGCAACATCGCAGGAGTTAAGAAGTGTACGGGAAAAGTTATATACGGATCCCAAAAATGTTTAATCCTATTACGGAGTCCACTTGATCCGACCTATTGGTCGGAGTCTACATAAAGCGCTACTCAGATAATAATATACACGGCGTATATTCTCCTGGAGTTAGTATAATACCGTTTTAGTACGGAGCCCATATTAACCGCTAGAAGTATATATATATATATATATATTATATATATATATATATTATATATATATATATATATATATATATATATATATATATATATATATATATATATAAAGTGCCAAGAAGTCGAGAAGACCTCTCTTTAACAGCAAATTAGGTGAACCGCAAATTCAAAGCATTTTACTAGAGATTTTTGAACGACGCTAGAAGTATCCTTTTACTTCGACATGCATCTACGAATCACCCTTGAAAAATACTATCTTGTTCACTCTTTACGTAGAAAAACGACGTTAAAAATGAAGGTCTACACGTGTTTCGAGTTATTCAACTCATCATCAGGAACACTTGTGGAAGTTCAAACTAAAACGAAATGTAGTCTAGTATTTGGCCATTATAATTAAAATATTAAAATAACAGTATGGTACATACAATTACATACAATAATGGAATGAGTTTCTAATTACCGTTCTTACCTGATTTATATATTAATTTATATAATTTTGATTGGGCCATTATTGCGAATTAATCACAAAAGTTAAATAATCTCGAAGTATAAATTATTTAGTTACTCCCAACGTCGGTAATTTCATAGTATGGAAGTTATTGCATTATATTTGAAACTTTGATTCTCTGCGCATTAAACTAAGTTGTTCTTTCGCAGGTAAGCATTTAAGCTTGATTACACATTAGAGAGAAGTTTGAGGTTATATAACAAGGTTAGTTCAAGGCAGGAAACGCTCAGCACAGCTGTTCATGATGGATTTATAGTGTAACAAACATTTTGGTAAAAGGCATCGGCTTAAATAAAAATAAAAGTGGAAGAACTTTGTGAAACTAGAATAAATTTATATTACTTAATAAGGATTTTTATACCAAAATGTGTGAAAACTTTAGAAGATTTAAGACTTCAATTTGTGTGGAACAATAAAATCGAAATAACGCTTGACATTTAATCTCGTCAACTACATACACTCTTTCTTAATTGTTAAAATAAAAGGATAATGTAGACATTTAGATTAAAATCAACTGTTTAATTTTATTTCTACTTGCCTTAGGACGACGTAGAATTATAGTAAAAGATGGCATATATGTGGAAAACGCACACATTTGGAGATGATTGATGATGATCAAAACTCAAGTCAAAAATTCCAGATGTGCAAAATTCTGAAAAAATAAAAGCTGCTTTTAACTTAAAGAGGAGAGAATTTGCGCCAAGTTATGATCGATAATATGATTAAAAGTAACAGAAGACGGATGTATGCAGTTATATGAACTCGAGGAAGCAATACGTAATATGTTATTATGAAATAATATATTTTTTTATCAGTTTACGTTATTTGTCAACAAGTAAAAACAATATAAAATATAATATTGTTAACAATAGATTATTTCCTTACATGAAAGAGCTCGATAAGATGTAAAGCTTGTCGAAACGCAATTTATGACAATTTAAAATTTAGTTTCAAGTAGTTTCATCCAGATCTTCAAAGACAGAAAATTATAAAACATGAATATTTAATTTATTTTTTTTTTTAAACTATTTACTACTATTTAGGACTTAACATCACAAAGGATAACATCAACGATGCAAAGCTTAGCATAAGAATCATACTAGCCAATATTGCCTACTTTGCTATGAAACAGATATTTAAATCACGAGTCAAATATTAAAGGACCACGATATGAATCTTCTTTTTTAAGTTGCGCTCGTATTAGAGATTGGAAATTATTCTGGCAATTTTGTTGGTTGCGAGCCTGAATAGTTCAATTAAACTGCATCTAAATCATTCACGGAGATGGGAAACGGAACCTGACAGTGTTCATCGGTCCACCTAAGAACTCTACCAAAAGTCATTATTAATTTAATACCAGTTTTTATTCAAATGTGCTTTATTATTCAAAACTTGTCTTCCTATTTAAAAGCAATTGATAATTGAAAGGATTTTGTGGTTTCTGTTCTTACTTCTATTTCAGTTTTTTCTCAAACATATATTGTTTCTAACTATTATGATACCAAATGTAATTTTCTTTTGTATAGTAGATGTATCGCCCCTGATAAGCATAGTCAATCAGAGATCATTTCTAGATATACGATATTTACGATATATTATACGATAATACTGGTAGGCTATATTGTTCCATATAGATTTCTTAACTATTTGTATTAAAACGTGAAATATGATCCTTACGAGCAACTGAAAGTGATCTTCCAACAAGAAGAATTCCGAAACCTATTATAGTTTTGACGAGAAATAATAAAATATAAAAAGTCTGCTATTTTTACATAATTGACGGATAGTCCTGGGGGTAGCGAGTAGACACTTGTCTACGATCCCAGTAGAGAATAGGCCTACTTCAGGGAAGCGACCCTGCCCACTTGAGCCATACTTTGCTTTCAATTCCTTACTAAGAGAAATCATGTCCCATTCCTTCGTCTTCGCAGTTACCTATTTTTTATCTCTTCCTGGTGAAGGGCAGCAGCGATCATCAGAACCAGCCCAAGGTACAGAAGAAATGATTCTGGACCGGCTTGAAACTGGAATGCAAGCATGACTGGAGCAGTTTGTATGGTTGTGGTACTGCAATGGGGAAGGCAATGGAAAAACCACCTCATTATATTTCCAACCAATTCAAAGGCAGACAAAACAGAGATTGTGCGAAGAATCTACCCATCAACTACTATTGAGGTCCAAAGAAGTGAACAGAGAATCAAAATATATGACAGAATAGTACGCATTGCCACCTGGAACGTACGCAGCTTATTCATGTCTGGGAAAATTGCAAATACTGAAGCAGAGATGAGAAGAATAAAAATATACATCTTGGGGATGAGTAAAGTAAGATGGTCTGGTTCAGGAAAACAAAAAACAGAAGATGGATACATCTATTGGTCAGGAGGAACCGATCCAGAACATCAATATGGAACAGCTATATCAGTATCGGACACAATTGCGCAATCAGTCATAGACTTTATCCCTCTAAATGATAAAGTAGCAATGCTGAAATTAAGAATAACCCATAGAAACCTAAATCATATTCAGATCTATGCTCCAACAAGTGCCAAATCAGGAAAAGAAATTAAAAACTGTTATAACAATATAGGTAAAATATTGCAACTGACAAAATAAGGCGAGATACCGATGATAATGGGTGACTTTAACACCAAAGTTGGTCGTGGTGCTGAAGGAGACAACATAGGAGCATTCGGTCTCAGTACTAGAAACACTAAGGAAGAGAGACTGGTACAACACCTTCTTCAAAAAACATCCTAGAAGACTATTTACGTGGAAATAATCTGCAGACAGAAAAGATAAAATTGTTAGAAATCAAACTGACTTCATTTTGCTCGATAAGAATTTCAAAAAAATCATAAAATCTCACCGTGTCAAGGAAAATAGACGTCTTACGACTAAAGAACCCTGAAAAAAAATATAAAATAAGTATAAAGGTTGAGAAAGAAATAGAAACGCAGGAGAACTTGGTATAGACAGACATTAAATAACATGAACTGCTCTAAAAACGAAAATACCAAATATACAAGAAGACGACATCGGGTTCACAAAAAACAACAGAAAACAAGAATGGATAACGCAAGAGATCATGGATCTCATGGACGTAAGAAAAAATATAAAACAAATCCTATAGAATACAAACGAGTCAATAAAATCAGTAGTAAAAGATACAGAAAAGCTAAAGAAAACTGGATGTCAACCAAGTGCCTAGAAATTGAACAACTTCAGGAAAGATAAGAAAAAGTGAAATAAACGGCAGGTAGACACAGAAAAAGACAATAAACAATATTAAGAAATAATAATAATGAGATAATTATAGGTACAGAAGGCAAACTGGAGAGATGGAAAGCATGCATTCAGACACTTTTTGACGATAATCGATGTTGACCTTGTTCTCCACCATCTATGGATGATCTAATAAATGAAAAAGGTTCAAAAATAACAAAAGATAAAGTTATTTATGCAGAAAAGGCTCAAAAGAACGGAAAAGCTGCCGATCTAGACAATATCAATGTAAAAATACTAAAATTAATTGCAGGCAATGAAAGTCAAAGCCTCGACTTGATAACAGCACTATTCAATAAAATATATGACTCAGGTAAAATACCATCAGACTGGCTAAAATCATCAACATTCGTAACATAACCAAAAAGATCCAATGCCTCACACTGCGATAGCTATCTGTAATTAAGCATGGTAATGCATAAACTTTTCTCAGAATCATTCATACACGAATTTACAAGAAGTGTGAATTTTGAATGAGTGACATTTAATTCGGATTTCAAAATGGACTAGGAACACGAGAAGCTCTTTTTGTCTTAAATGTATTAACACAATAATGCAGGGACATAAATGTAGATGTATATGCATGTTTAATTGATTATCGAAAATCATTTGACTGTGTTAACCATCAAAAGATGATCGAAATTCTGAGAACAACTAGAATTGACGAATAAAACTTGCAAATTATCTCAGAACTATATTGGCACCAAACTGCAACAATTGAAATAAAGCACACACTTTCGAAGATATACAAATCCGACAAGGAGTGCGACGAGGTTGCACTTCGAAACAAGACGGCGCAATAAGAAGAAGAATTTCCATAATATTGGTTATACATTTTTAATTATTATGTATTGTTATATTTATTGCAATTAATGTTAAGTTGTAATAATTATTTAATAAAATTGTTTATGTCAATAACCTTTCTAGTTAACACACAATAAATAAGTAAAAAAAGATTACAATGTTATTTTTGACCTACCCGAAACGTTGTTATATCTTTAAACTAAACCAATTGCCTGGTAAAAAAATTGTAGGGGTGTGTATTTCGGTATTTAGGGCTGTTTTAGCAGTCAAAGCACACTGCGATTTGAAATGGGCGTATCACTTACTTTTCTACAGTGCTTACGCCAGCCGACGACTGGTACAGCTGTTTACTCAGTGGCGCCGGCCGACGGGTAGTTTAATGACAAAAATGCATTATTCTCCATTCAAATTAGTTTTGTCGGGAATACCTTTTTGATTGATTATCGTAGATGTTTTAAAAAGAATTATCACATTTTTAATTATATGTCTTATGAAGCTAAATATAGTATTGGATAAAAATTTGTGAAACGTGACTTCAAAAAACATCATAGTCATCATCATCATTGGCTTTTACAACTCTTCGTGAGTTTTTGAAGCATTAACTATTGCCTTTCATTGCGTCTTTCCACCTTTTTCTGGGCCTTCCTGTCGATCTTCTACCATCTGGTCTTTCCCAAAACACATTGCTAATCAGTCTGTCGCCATCACTCCGTACCACGTGGCCTGCCCATCTTAATCTATTGGCTTTTATGTATCTTACGATGTTTCCTTTCCCGAAGAGAGTCTCTATTTCATTGTTGTATCTGCTCCTCCATTCATTTGTCACGTTGTCCCTGGACCATATATAATTCGCAGGATTTTGCGTTACCATACTAATAGCTTATTGATTTCTTTCTTTCTCAATCTCCATGTTTCACTTCCATATGTCACTGCTGGTCGTATTATGGTTTTGTACATTTGGATTTTGGCACGCCTTGAGAGAAGCTTTGACCTCATTAGATGTTGAATGGCAAAGAATGATTTATTCCCCGCCAGTATTCGTATTTCAACCTCCCGTTCTCCTGTGTTTTCACTGGTAATTGTTGCTCCTAGGTATTTGAATTCTTTGACCACCTCAAAAAACATCATAGTGTTTATTTATAATAAATTTAAAATAACATAAAAATATTATTATAAAAAAATACAATTTGTTGTCGCATACAAATAAACATTTTCGCAGTTATAGCTTGAAAATAATTTCAAATCAAGCTAACTGACAGTACGTTCATGAGATTTGACGTCACGAAGCCGATAACGGTGAAACTAAGTGCCAATGATGAGTAACACGTTTCACCATTAGATTTCAGTATTTTTTAGCAATTTTCTTCAAAGTTTGAACACGCTTTTCTCGATTGTTACTGGACACAGAAAGGTGAAAAAAATCAAGATTACAGAAAATAAAACTCTTTCAAGTGATGGGCGTAAAAAGTTTGGTTATAATAGAACGTTATAAAAGGCAACATAATTTTGAATAACGTTTTCAAATTTCGAGAAATTTTGTCGGTAAATAACAGAGAAAACACTATCTCTAGGTTTTGGTATACCGATAAAACAGCCTTAAATATATTTTGTATATATGTCATGTGTATGTATTTTATTCATGATAATTGATAGTATTATGAACTACGTTTATGCTAAATTTTCTACAGCAATTTTTATTGTTTAAATTTATATTATTTAGTTATATATTCTTTCTGTTGCAGATGTATAGGAGGTTGGGACCAGTGTGGGCCAATGAAATCAAGTGTAGGTAGTAGATCGGAAGATGAGCCGGGACGAAATGCAGTTAAGAGATAGATTGCTGATGCTCTCGGATCCCCACAAGCCGTTCAATGTTAAAAGAAAACCGACGCTCACCAAACAGCCCTCCAAGTCGGGGCCTAAGCTTAGCGTTCAGGATTTCGTCCGTATGGATCCGGGGTGAGTTAAAATTAATTTTTTAGGTTTTAGTTAAATTATTTATTGTTAAGATTTTAATTATAAATGGGTATTGCAAAGATTTTAACGTTTTGTACATACCAATCAGTTACTGCTTTATAAAACTTATTTTTAACCCTGTGGCTTTTAAGCTTCGTAAATTGACTCATTGCACCAGGTTAAAACGCATACCAGTAATTAGTTATTAAGGTAGTTAAAGACGCCGAGTTCAAAATTTGCAGCCGTGTACAGCAGTTATACCTGGCGGTCGGCGTGCAATAGATATTATTTGTCAAATATAAGAAACAGTTTCAAAATCTTAGCCGTCGGCGCAGAGAACAGACAGAGAAAGTATTCGAAAAGACAGAGTGGTAACAGGTAGATGCTTGACCTCGTATTAACGGTACAGTTTTCCTCAAAAGTTTATTTTATTTCAATTTATTATAACATCTCAATTCAGTATTATTAGGAAGTCATGAATTTAATGGGTTTTTAAATACAAAGCTAAGAAAAATTTGAACTGTTTTGCTATTTAACTGTAGTATATAATAGTATTGAGTCATTAGCCAGAAAAATTTTGTTGAATTTGACGTAATCCATTAATGTCTTTTTAATCTTAACTGATACAAAAGGGTAGGTATTTTTTTAAAAATTGAATCATGCATTTACTTTTTATTCATTAACTTTTTTCCTTTATTGTTTATATTACTAATACATGTTCTTACACTAAATATACTAAACAAGTAAATAATATAATTAAATGAAATTATAAATAAAGTATAAGTAAATTAACATGAGTTAGGTACCGTCCAGTGACGGTTCTCTAAGTATTATTGCGGTAGGTCTTAATAAAATTATTTACCAGTTCGTTGTTGTAATCAATGGTGCGATTTTTATATTGTATTGATTGATTTTTTATTATGTCCTTAAGTAATGGGATGTCCAGATTATTGTGAAGTGTTTGGTTAGATACATACCATGGAGCTTTACTTATCATACGGAGTATTTTGGATTGGAATGTTTGAAGTATCTTCAGGTTTACTACAGCCTCATAGTTCTATTCCAATTGCTCAAACTGGTATAAGTATAGCTTTGTACAGAAGCAGTTTATTTTCAAGAGATAACTGAGACCTTTTGTGAAATAGATAGTTAATATTTTTTAGTTTAAGATCTAGTTGTTTCCGTTTAGTTTTAATGTACGTTGTTCATGTAAGTTTTTCATCCATGTGCAATCCCAAGTATTTGACAACTGGTTTTATAGAAATAAAAGTATTATTGATATAAACTTGAGGACATGTGGATTTTCGTGTTGTAAAATTAATTTGTTCTGATTTGCTAGCAATAACACTGATCTTCCATCGCTAAAGCCAGTTTTGTAATTGATCTAAATGAATTTGTACTTTTTGTGATGCTGCATCAAAAACAACGGAAGGGACTGGATGCGCATACTTTTTACCTACTACAAATATAGAATTCAAGTATAAACTACCAAATGAATTTTCAATCTTATCAACGAAATCAATAGCTTTACTTGAAGCTCTAAAATATGTTAAAAACACCTGCATAGACATATTTAAATCTGTCAGATTGCCTTTCAGTTTTGCAGAGCATAAAAAACATTGAATTGCCCTCAACATTTAGCAACCCCTACATATTTGAAATAAAAGATCGATTGTATCATTTATCATCGACTGGAGTCAACATAAAATTTATTTGGGTCAAAGCACATATTGGTCTCAAACATAATGAATATGTAGATCATTTATCTAAAATTGGTATAACAACTGGCTCTACGTTGATATATATGCTTAATACATCAGATGTTACTAAGATTTTCAAAAAAAAATCAGCAATTTAGATGGAAAGAGCAATGGAAACATAACTGTTCCACAAACTATAAAAGGTATACCTCTTTACAACCAGTTATACCTCACACAACCTGGTTTCAGAATTTCAAAGCCTATCGTAAATATATTACTACTATAAATCGACTACGCTTTGGACATGCATGCTACCCATGCCATTTATTTAAAATAAAAGTCATCAATGATGATAGTTGCAAACATTGCGGTAAGCTAGGCCACCTCGATGACATCTTCTTTGAATGTCCTAAATTTATTTAGCATTCAAACTCCCTGTATACAAAATTAACTAAATGCAATATATTCGCCCCATATAATATACTGTAATTCTGTAACAATATATAATTTAATTATAGAATTTTTGTCAGATACACGAGAAGTGAGTGTCCTTGTATTTTTCTTCGACGTGTTCTTCTATTATTATTCGTCTATTTCGTTTTAGGGATATCGCTGTGCATTTGTCTGAGAGAAATAATCTGTACTTATGTGTATATACTTTCTAGCAGGAATATATTATAACCTTTTGAGACTGGCTGAATGACGAAAGCCTATGCCACAAACAAAAAGTAGGTATCATTGCTGATTGGAACGTCTGCTGTAAATATCAGATACAGAAATGGGCCCAAAACGCTACTCTGAGGTACGCCAGAGTGTATGATGCGGTAATTTGAGTAGCTGTCTTCAATTTTGACTTGAAAGTAACGGTCAGTAAGATATGATTTTAGTGTAAAGTATAGTTGGCCTGTTAGGTGTAATTTCAGTTTGTAGAGGAGACCTTCATGCCATACTGTATCAAATGCCTGTTGTATATCTAGAAACACTCCAGTGCAAAACTTTTTCTCTTCGAGACTTGTTTTAATTAGATTTACTATTCTGTGGCATTGTTGGAAGGTTGAGTGTTCACGTCTAAATCCGAATTGTTGTTGAGGTATAATTTCGTTTATGGAAACAACTTGCTCAATTTTATGTAATAGTAGCCTTTCTAATACTTTTGAAATTATTGGGAGTAGGCTTATAGGGCGATATGAATTTGCTTGCGTTGCGGGCTTACCAGGTTTCGGAATCATAGTAACTCGAGCAAATTTCCATTGTATTGGAAAGTATCGAAGACGTAGTATGCTGTTGTATATTATTGGTAATAACACCACTGCTTTTCTCGGTAGCTTCTAAAGTAATTCCCCTGTTATCAAATCATAGCCAGGAGCTTTCTTAGGATTTAGCATTTTTATTTGTTGTCGAACCTTTGTCGGAGTAAATGTCAGAGGAAGAGGTAGTTGACTTGGAGTTTCAAGGTACGTTCTTATATCATCATCTTCATCGTAATTAGTATCTGGTGCTGCGAATATAATTGCAAGGGGCTCGGCGAATACTGTTGTTTTTTTTTGCATTTGTGCGGGCCCAGGTCATATCTGTTTTTCTTAAAGGTGAATTTGTTATTGTCGGTTACTTAAGTTTTTTAACCAAAAATATGGCTGCTCTTAATATTATTTTAATGATGATTTAACTAGTCATTTTAATTAGAGCAAACGTTTACTATAAAACAATAATAATAAATAAATAAAAGTAAAAGTAAATTTTTCTCATAAATGTATTGCTCGTAAGATTTTACTCGTTTAGTTTCATTATATATTGAACCAAGAAAGAAATAAACACTGCAAGAGTGAAATGAATTTTTTTCTAATGTACCAAAACCTTTAATAGTAACAGAGTATTTTAATACCCACCTTGTTTCTTAGTGTTGCAAATTTTAATCTGATGCAATAAATCAATGTAGTCTTGTTTCACTACACAGCGGGTCTCTAACGTTAGTTTCTTTGGGTAATAAAAGCTCAATTGATTTAACTCTGTGCTCTCACAATATTGTACAATCTTGTGAGAACTGGAACGATCTATCAAACATGCTAATAATAGCTCGCCTGGTACCGATAGATAGTAGCTCGCCTGGTAGTAGGACAAACAACATAACAATAATACCCTCTAAAAATTGGAAGGTCATCATCTCAATAAAAAAACACAACAAACCCATTCCAATCCCTTATAGGTTCATATCATCAGCTTCATCTGTGTTAAAAACCTTCAAGTGGCTTATCAAAAATTGTCTTGAGCAATGGTTAGAGGAAGAACATATTTATCTGACACACAATATGGGTTCAGAAAATCTAGAATAACATTGGAAGCATAAACACTAAACAGTATTTGTAATAGATACTTTAGCTGGGTTTACTATTACCCTTATGACTATGGCAGATTTCTACGATATTACAGAGGCATTTGATAACGTTGACCTAGATGTTTTAGCGAATAAATTGATTTTAATTGGATTTCATAAACAAATAGCGAATTTTATAACTTAACTGTACACAAAGAGAAAAATTCATTTAAAAATACATCAAGTAACCACTACACCTACAACTACGATACAACCTTGAACTCCCCCAAGGCAGTATTTTAAGTTCAGTTTTGTTTTTATTGTGTACAATGTATGCCACTGTTAAACTTTCAAACATAAGAACAATACAATTTTTAAGATAATATTGTTTTTTATTGCGCAATGAAACACTTTGCACACACACACACACACACAAGTGCCCCTAGGGAACATGTGTGTCACACTGTACAGTGGGAGCTACATGTCCGAAGATTAAACCGGTCACACTTCGCTATAAAGTAGTACCTATTTAACCCTTAACGCTTTTCCTTCACCCATCCCCAACGTGTTACTTACATGGGGAGGCTTATGAACTGAGCGTTATGTCCTGGGTAATGAAAGCACAAAAGACTAAAAGACTAAACGGCTATTTTCCCTTTTTACTTTAGTGAATCTATTGAAGTTATTTTAACATGACTTCGGGACTTAGGTACCTAAAAAAAGTGTGTGTTTTGAACAGAGAGTCACCTACCTAAGTTGGTCTCTCTGTCTGAAATATGTGTGTGCCCAGTCACAAAGTCTTTATCTTACTAGAAGAAGAAAAATGTGTAGCAAACATGTCAGGAGAATGTTCTGGTTACCAATACTGAAATAAAAGAAGCCAGGAATAAGAATACACCAACATTAACGAGTTAATACCACATCAGAGACAGTTCATCTATAATTAACTATATAAGCGTAGAAAGATCATAATTTGGTAACAATAAGGGCCATGCCTTACTGGGACGCCATGGCGACGTAGCCAGCGACGTGGCCACGGCTACTCCTGGCCACCGTAGGTCGCTGAAACACGTCGCCAAGAACGCCGCCAGCGATCACCACAGTCGTTCTCGTTATATAGGCAGAAATGGACGTGGAAGAAATCGCACCGTTGTATCATTTTTATGTACGTTGATGGGTACATCCTTTTATATCAAATCGAAGAGAAAGCGGTGTTTTTGTCAAATTATATGAAGATTTAATGAAATATCCCGAAAAATTTTTCAATTACGTGAGAATGTCAGTGGCTTCATTTAATGAATTATTGAGCTTATATCGGAATGATCTGACTAAACAAGATACTGTGTTAAGAAAATCCGTGGGTCCAGAAGAAAAACTCTTTGGGACATTAAGGTAAGTAAACATTTATTTCAAGTCTTGTTAAATTTTATACTATTACAAATTAAATTAAATTAAGTAGAACATTTAAATTATTTTATAAGTAATATATATCAAGAATTGATGATTCTTCGGAAAAATTGGATACTGATGCGGGTGACTGATAGGAAGAATGTGGTATTTCTGATCCTCCAGGACGAGAAGAATATCCAAAGTGATGGGTAGAATTATTCACTTGCGATTGGGACCACGAACTTTGCTGATATGGGTGTCCATAAGTCCCCTGGTGCCCATAACTAAGACTTAATATTACGGGTGGCATTGTTAAGCAAGGTCATCATTTGAATCCTCGTATTGTCATTGGGAAACAATTGCAAATGGATTTGAAAAAACTCGAATTTTCCTCATTGCATCGTTGCTATCGACGGAAAACATATCAGACTAATTCAACCGATAAATTCCGGATCGATGTACTATAACTATAAACATCACTTTTCCATTGTTTTACTTGCAATATGTGATGCTAATTACAATTTCACATATGTAGATATCGGAGCGTATGGAAAAAGCAGTGATTCGGGAATTTTCAAAGAAACTTCTTTTTACCAGAAACTTGTTAGCAATTCCCTAAATATTCCTGAAGCCAAACCACTAGGAAATGGTGACTACATTCCATATACGGTAGTAGGAGATGAAGCCTTTGGTTTACACGAAAATCTTATGGGACCATATGGAGGACACAATCTTAGGTACAAACAAAAAATTTTCAACTATCGTTTATCCAGAGCGCGCCGTTTCATTGAATGTACATTTGGTATATTATCCAATAAGTGGAGAATATTTCACAGACCACTGAATGTACATATAGAATTATGTTGCATTTTGCACAATTTTGTACGGTCAAGAGATGGCTATTCATACGACGATACTTTGACGATACTGAGATTCCAAACTGCTACAGATCAAGAACGAAATAGAGGAGGTAGAACAGCACTTACATTTTGAGGCAAACTGGCAGAATATTCTGTTAATCAGCCATTATCATGGCAAGAAAGAAATGTATAATAGCTATATAGGACTCAGAAACGGATAACCACCTATTAACTTTTTTGACTCTTTCTAATATCTGGTTAGGAAAACATTTAATAACTTAGGAAGCCGTCCTCTAATTATATTATATTTCTCCAGATTTAGCCATACGGCTCACACTCCCTCTAAGGTGAAAATTCTCTCATCCCAGATACCTACGGTATCACAAGGATTGAGCTCTGGTGGGACTCTTTTCGTGTTATCGAGCCCTAGGTCACTTGGTATGTTGGAGTATCTCCCAGAAATTTTCGTACACTGTTATATGATGATTGTAAACGCTCTTTCGGAGAGCCCTCAGGGAAGTGGGTAAAAGAGTGATTATCAATAAATCAATAAATTCTTCGATTGTTACTTTTGTATTTATTAAAGATTTTCTTTTCTAAATCTATTTAAAATCAATAGTAGAACAATAAAGTGAAAAGGTTAATTAACAAGTTCTTATAACCACTGCAGTGGGGTTCTAATTACAGTGTCGTACCAAGAAAATTGAGAAATTTAGTGTAATGTTCGATTCTACCAAAATTAAGAATAAATTTCCACTTAGCTGTTAGAAAGTCTATCTTCTTGAGTTCTGGAGACTCGATCCCAGGTGAGTACTTAATATTTATTATTGTTATTTCCTTTAATAATCCGATGTTTTAGGTTCTTTCTCTCTTATGGACAATTGGATATCATCCGATCCTAACTAATATGGAAAACTGATAGCCAATCCCTTAAGGAGTCACGAGATGATAAATATTAGTTGAAAAGATGATCAAAATGGTTTGAGATTAAATCACAGAGTAAAATAAAAAGGCCTAAAAAAATGTTATTATGTTTAAAACGTAAGTAGTTATTTATTTTTCCAAAAGAAAACCTACCTTTGTTCAAATGTGGCCTTAAAGTGTTTCTAATGCGAAATCAGTTTATAAAATCGAGTTTCTTTTAGTTTTAGAAAACAAATCCACACAATAGGTGATAATTGCTCAGCTTCTCACTGCTACAACTATTAAATTTTCGGAAAACTATCAAGAAAACTCTAGAAAAGCCGCAAAATTGCGTTGTAAGTTCTACACGAACCAATACTTTTTCATACAAAAGACCACCAAAGAAAGGAAAAGAAAAAAATTAGAGATAAGTTTTTTTAATCTGGCGCCGGCCATTGTCCAGTAAGAATTTATTTAAAATAAGTTGTTGTACTACTAATAGGATTGAGATCTGTTTAAAATTACAAGAAGAAGAATTCTATCAAGCTATTTTTGACATTAACCTTTAAAATAACAAATAGGTTTTATGGTTTGTTTATTTTTAATTCAAAGTTTATTATTCATTTAAATTTATACTTATTTTTGTTTTAGGCTGTACAAAATCAAGAAAAGAACGAATAGATCATCTCAGAGACCAAATAAGACTTGGGAATGCATTCCTTTTTTATGAAATCTTGTGGAGTTGTTAACAATTATTTAGCCAAAAATAAAATAATAAAACTTTATTTCAATAATATGTTCTGAATTCTTTGGACCTGTAACAACACATCTGGACGTCGTCGCGAGGAGTACAGCTTTCTGCATGGCCTTATAAAGATGTTCATTTAGACCCAGCTGTTTTATGTTTGCTAAGAGGTTTTTGGGAATAACACCAGTAGTATATAGAACAATAGGTATTGTCTGGGTACTTTCCATTCTCCATTGTCTCTTGATTTGTATTTCCAGATCACTTGTCGATCTTTTCGTTGTATTTAACACGCAAATTGTTAGTGTTAGGTATCGCCACATCAATAAGTGTTGTTTGCCTGGTGATTTTATTCACTAGTATGAGATCCGGTCTATTATGGGCTACTGGTTGGTCTGTGAGCACAGTGCGGTCCCAGTATAGCTTGTAGTTGTCATTTTTAAGCATTCTGTCAGAGACATATTGATAATAAGAAAGATGGTCGGTTTGGAGAAGCCCCAGTTTGTCAGCTAGTTCTTGGTGGATAATCTTTCCTACTGAGTTATGGCGTTCTTTATAATCGGTACCGACAAATGCCTGGCAGCCACCGGTAAGATGTTGGATGGTTTCTTGGGCTTGGCATCCATATCGGCATTTGTCATTTTGAACTTGAGGACCTTTAACAATATATTTTAGGTAATTTTTAGTTGGACTTACCTGATCCTGAATGGCAAATAGGAAACCCTCAATCTCGGGAAACATCTTTCCTGATGTCAACCAATAGTTCGACGATGTATTGTCGACATATTCTTATCTGATCTCATTGAGATGTCGCCCATGCAGAGGTTTACTCATCCAGGTGCGCATTTTTTTTTCTTTTTTTTTCGTATATTTCCTATATTATATTTCTTATTATTATAGTTTTATTATGTATTATTTTATTATACCTAATATAATAATGCATGATAAATCTCTAATATTACGAAATATATAATTAGAGCACGGATTCTTAGGCTAGGAAATTTTTTTATTGTGTTATTATATTATAATTAACATATATTATAAATAATTAACATATATTTTATGTTATAAAATGGTAATAAATAATTGTACTTACATAGTTGTTTTTTCTCTTAGTTGCTCATTTCTTCTTTATCTTGAAAAATATTAACTAAGTCTTTTCAACATTTAATTTTTAAGTTGCGATCTGAGTAATCATTTGACGCACTGTTCCACAAACATGGTCGATTTTTGATTTCTAAAATAAATCTTTCAGTATAAAAACTCACTTTGCTTCCTAGTTTTCAAAGTAGCGACTGGTTGGCGACTAAATGAGTGACGGTAGACGGTACGTATACTCTCGTTTAAATTGCTGGTATCGTCGCCAAGTGGCCAGGGTAACCAGTCGCCACAAGAGGAACTGTACACGCTGGTGACACCTCCAATTCGGGCCCGTCGCCTAGTGGTCGCCAAGTGAGGTATAACCAGTGGTCGCCAAGTGAAGTTATACCTGCCATTCATTTTAAAATAATTAATTGGAAATGTCGCTGGCTACGCCGCCATGGCGTCCCGGTGAGGTATGGCCCAAAGAGGCTAGAATATCACTTCCCAGAATTTAGAATATTTTTTTTAAATATGGCTAATACCTACAATATCGAGGAAAAACAAGTCAATTGTCCAATTATTATTACCATCCAGTGGCAATTTAGAAACATTTAAAGTTAAGTCAAATAATTTTTATTTAATTTTTTTTTTGAAAACAATTTCCGCATTGCTAATCGAAATGTTAAAACAAATGAAAATGTAATTCTTATTAGAATAAATTGTGGTTTAATTCCATATAAAAGAATATTTAAATGAAATGATCTATTATCAAGAATTTTTTAGATTTATTTTTATTTTTTCAGCCAACCACTTTATTCTGCACCATTTTAATGTTAAGCTAGATTGAAAGAATATTTGGGAGAGTGCTCATCCAAACTTTTTATTTAACTTCAGGAACAAATTTAAAACGTTCCATTTGCATTAGTATTATTTACGTTGGGTGCCTACCTGATTTTTACGACTGCTTAAATTTACCGTCTCATCGTTCTTGTCGTTTGCACGGTTTCAATAAACATTAATAAAATTATCCCATGTCAGAGACAGGAAACTTTGGGTTTACTTTCGTTTTCTTTTTCCGTATTGTTGTATAGGGCGAGTCTCATTTTAGCAAAAATTGTAGGAAATGCATTTAAATCTCATAAAAATAAAGTACAACCATTTAAAGGCTGAAATAATTTTCGTTTTAGAAGTTGGTAATTGATCATACTTTAAGAATAACTAAAAGTACCTCTTTAAAAAAGTAATTATATTAATCTTATTACATAATACATAAAGAATAGAATTATTGGCGGGATGGCAATAATTTATAATTGGCGGTTGTATGGGAAAATGGATATCGATGGCTTCACGTAAAACCTGGTATATCTAATTAACTATATTTTTCAGGAGGCGATAAAATGTATTTCATTTCAAAAAAACGGCACTTTCTGTAAACATGAGTTGTTTTTTAGACACTTTAATAGCATATTTAATAATACAAAAAGAACAAATAATGTAATCTCGTAAATTATTGTTACTATGAAACATACAAGTTTTAACACTTCAGCAGAAGAGACATGCAAGGGTTTGCAATGTTAATAAAGAATTTTTTGTAGACTGTGCTGATTTATTTAAAAATATACATGAGAATTCTTATTATTATCATATCTCAGAAATATCAAAAGCATTGGATGAAGAAAAGACCTGACTAACAATTGTGATGGGAAATTTCAACGCCAAGCTAGGACAAAGACTATAAATGACGAAGAAACAAAAATGGGAAAATATGGATATGGTGTACGAAACGAAAGAGGGACAACCCTGATGAACTACATGGAGGAAAGGAAACTCTACGCCATGAACTCCTTTTTCAACAAGAAGCCACAGAGAAAATGGACCTGGATAAGCCCTGACACCAAAACTAAGAACGAGATCGACTACATATTATCAACACAAAAATACGTAGTCAAGGATGTCACAGTGCTATACCGTTTCACAACAGGTAGCGATCACCGAATGGTAAGGGCTAAGATACAAATTAACAACAACCAATTTGAAACCAGAAAGAAAATCAAAAACGTACAAAAACTAGATATGGAGAAACTTAGCCAAAACGAAGAAAAGTACAAAGAAGAAATAAAAAAATGCATCCCAAATACAACCGACTTAATTAATAAAAAAACAAACAAAATAAATGAAATACTAACAACTACATTGCTACAACAGGCCGGGGAAAGAATTGCAAAATCGACGACAAAAAACGACAATTATATCTCAGAAGAAGTAGAAAACCTGATGAAGACAAGAAGAAGCCTACTTGAACAGGGCAAAAGAAACACAATAGAATATACTGAAATCAATAAAACAATTAGAAAAAACATAAAAGAAACCAAGAGGAAAACGCAGAAAGCAAAGATTGAAAGAGTAATCCAGCAGAACAAAAATATGAAATGTTTAAAACAACGACTTGGTACATCTCAGATAAATGAAATGACAAACAGCGAAGGAACAACCGTTAATGATATGAAACAAATAATAAAGTTAAAACAAGAATACTATAAATAAAATAAACCACAGCAAGAAATTCTTAAAAAATTAAACACAAAAATAAAGAATATAAACTCTGACCTACAACCAGAAATAAGTAAAACAGAAATCAAGAAAGCAATTCAAGAATTAAAAAACCATAAGTCACCTGGAAAAGATGGAATAATTGCAGAGATGCTGAAGAGAGGAGGAAAAACAACTAGAGAAGTCCTACATATCCTCATGAACAAAATATTCACCACAAAAAAAATACCCGATAGTTGGAGCGATGCGGAGACACTATTAATGTTCAAAAAAGGTGACCGAAAGAACTTAGAAAACTACAGACCTATAACATTACTAAGTGTTGTATTTAAACTACTAACAAAGATCATGACAAATTGACTAACAACTAAGCTTGACAAATACCAAGCAAGAGAACAAGCGGGATTCAGAAAGGGTTTCAGTACTAGCGACCATCTGCTAACAGTAAAAATACTGATTGAAAAGTCAAACGAGTATCAAATCCCATTATATATAGCATTCATAGACTTCCGAAAGGCGTTTAACAGCATAGAATATTGGGCCATCAAAAACTCACTACAGAACGGCAAAATTGATTACAGGTACATGGACCTAATAACAAACATATACAAAAGTGCAAATACCACAATAAAATTGACGAACGAACACGCTACAGAACCAATAAAATTCGAAAGAGGAATCAGGCAGGGAGACACAATATCACCAAAATTGATCAATCAGGCTATGAAAGATATATTTAAAAAATTAGAATGGGATACATACGGAATAAGAATAAATGGAGAGCTCTTGAACCACTTGAGATATGCAGACGATATACTTAGTCTTGATAACAGATAAGAAGAAAGAGTTACAGAAGATGGTTGAGGAACTACATAGAAAAGCGACAGAGGTAGGTCTAGAGATGAACTATAGTAAAATCAAGACTATGACAAACCAAGAAGACCAATTAGAAATAGTAGTCAAACAGAATAAATTAGAGCAGGTGGCAGAATACATATACCTAGGACAGATAATAAAGCTAAACAGGGACAATCAAACAGAAGAAATAAAAAGAAGAATCAGACTAGCATGGGCCTCATTTGGTAAACTATCATATATTCTAAAAAATAAAAAGTTCCCCCTCAATATATATGCGAACGAAAGTATTCAATCAGTGCATTTTACCAGTTATCACATATGGCTTACAAACACAGACTTTTACAAAGGAGAACATCGACAGGATATCCAAAACACAAAGATCAATGGAAAGACAGATGCTGTGTATCGGTCTTAAAGACAGGAAAAGAAACTCATGGATCAGAGAAAAAACAAAGGTGAACGATGTATCAAGACGGGTTGCAAAACTTAAATTGAACTTCGCCGGTCACACTCTCCGGCAAAAAGATGAAAGATGAAATAAGCGAATTCTACACTGGAGACCATGGGAGAAGAAAATAAAAAGGAGGAAGACCACAGATGAGATGGACTGACGACCTTAAGAGAACGACAGGAAAGGACTGGATGCAGATCGCCCAACATAGAGACCAATGAAGATTAACAAGGGAGGCCTATGCCCAAGAGTGGGCGTTTAAGGCTGATTAGATAATAATAGACTGAATGTAATTTATTTGATAACTTTTAAAACAATATTTTTTTAACATACTAAATTAATAAACCATTGCAATTCGTCAAGCTAATTTTCAAATCTTGATATTTTTATTGAAGGATATGCTTATCCGTGTTTTTTAGCTATCTTAATGGAAAGGGGAAACGATAAAAAATGTTGAACATTTTTACTTACTTGAAAATTTCACCGCTATATTGTTAAATTTAATAAAATAATAAAGTACTAGAATAACACTCCAGTATTCGCGCCCTTTACGGAAGTCAAAACCTTGCATGTCTTACTAAATAGGATTTCAATTCCTGGTAAGTCTAAGGACTATTTAAAGATCTACTATAACTTAATAAAAAATGATAGCTACGTATTATATATGCTTATAAAATCAAGAATTTACGACACCGCAGATTATTATCCGTTCGAAATATGAACCTAATGTTTACTAAAAAACCGTTATTACATTATTAAAAGAGATTACTCACTATACAATTTAAAAAGCGAAGCCAAAACCTTGTCTGTCACAACCAAAATGTTTATAAATTTTCGTATCACATTTTAAAGGCAAATATTTTTTAAGTAGTCATTATTATGTAACAATAAAACGTACGATAACACCACTCTCAGAATTTTCAACTAAAAGCGTGGCTATTTGTCAGGCCAAGCAAGTCACCTAGCAGTTTTTAATATAATAACCTCCAAACAACTATTGGTTATAATAACAGCTGACTATTTTAAAATAACATTTTTTGGAAATGATTTCCCGATTGGAAATCAAAACATCAAATAACAATGATAAAATTTAATTTTTATTACAATCTATTGCGTCTTAGCCCCATATAAACATAATGTTTAACTTCGATGAACATGCAGCAAGAAGGAAGTTTTAGAAACTTTTAAGTGACTAGATAATCTCAGTAATATAAATACAAAGTACAACTCCTTTATAGAATTTCATCCAATTAAAACTATAACTTACAAAAATTAATTTTAATTATTAAATATTTTTAAGTAGGAACTACTCAACTCAATTTAGTATCAATATAATAGTAAATATTATGACAATTTGTTGTATATTTTATCAGTATCTTTAAATTTAAGCAACTTATTTATATTTAGTTCTATTACCTTAAAGCTCTTAGTATATTTATGTGAAATTTAAACATTTACTTCCCTTATTCTTTATGTTTACTTAACAGTATACTAGAGTAAAGTAATAGATAGTCTAAAAATACAACACGTTGCTACGAGGGTTTTCTCGTGACATGATAAGAGCTGTCTACTAACTGTTCGAACTTGAAACTTTCAAGTAGTTGGTTACACATGAGTATTGTTTTAGTTCTTGGGATAACTCTTACGCATGTACAGTCTATTTTATTTATATATTGATTTTTACGTGATCATCTCATACAAAATTAATACGTATAATTCTTTTGTATACCAATTAACATCGAAATTGACTGCCACCAAATATCAATGAACAGAAATTTTTAAGAAATAAAAATTAAGGAGCCACTTATTTAGAGCGTTACTGTTATCTAAGCATTATCTAAAATGCTAGGCACATTTTTCTTATTATTTTAATGTGTATATTATAACGATTATTTTGCTTACCACATATTACTATAGGGAGTTGAAAAATGCAGAAATTACGGGACTACAGATAGGGTAAGCAAAACAAACCGAAACGTTTGCGAACGGCTAATCAGGATTTTTCTGGAGAGCTGGGCCGTAGATAAGTGAATGACAAGGAAAGTCAAAAGAGGTATCTACAAAAATGAATAAAAAGGGGCACTTACATGAATCTCTTGGACAAACACAAAAAGGTTCTTAAGCTATTTAAAATAGGGACGCCGCTTATAAGAATCTTTCTACTGGATGAAAGAAAGGCTCGTCCTTTCTGAAAAATATAAAAAAGAGTGACAAACTTTTTAAAAGAAATAATACTCTTTTTCACGGAAAAAAATACATATTTATTGTTGTCCCACCACAAACAGTTACAAATATAAATGGTAATATTAAAATATAAAATAACAAAAACAAACTTACTATGGTACTATCGGTTTACACACTCTAGAAGTTGAAGATATTATAAGAACTTACAATTGTTAATGGGCGATATTTTGTAGCAAAAATAAATTATTACAAATAAAAAAATATATTTTTAAATGAAACTATGCATAGAGGTTAACCTTTTTTATAAAAAAAAATAAGATCTAAATTATGATTACGTATGTGTCAACTGTCAATAAAATAAAGATAGCTGTCAGATGTCAATATTAAATTTTAAAATTTTGAGAATAATTAATATGACATCTAGGCCACACCCTAATATTTACGATTTCACTGATTACAATTTCTCAACTTGTCATGAAAGCAATTATTGATGAAAAATGTCTATCTTTACTTTAAAAGTTCAACAAAAAAGTTACCTAAATTTCACTAAATGTTATTTTTTTGTTTAAAATTGCTGAGGTTGGAACTGCACTCGAATTTACTGCAACGCAAAAAACTGCATCTCACACTGCGAAATAGACTGGAATGACTTGGGACAAACGAAATGAGGATGGAAGCTGGGCACTGGACGCAAACTTTGAAACTCGGCTTCTTAAAAACTAAATGGAACCATGTGGTTATTCTTCAAATTTAATAGACGGTAGATTAGAGACGGCAAGAAACATAACAGTGATTACTCTTTTTTGAGTACAACTGACACATTACATTCGAGTTCCTTTTTTTACAACAAATTTGGCGGTTTCTTAACGCTGACCCACGCTGCGTCTGCTCTCTATAATTTTTTTTTATTTTAAGGTATTTTATTTACATTAATTGTTCAATACTGATGCCATCAATTTCTATTGTACAACTGATTGGTCCTTTTCATATTACTATTGTTTTAGCTTTAAAGAACTTTATCCTCGTATTAGATGCAAGAGAGATAGCTCTAGAAATAATCAAAACGATCGAAAATATCTACCAGAACAACATGATAAAAGAAAAAGAAATAATTAGAGATGGCATAAGACAACAAGAAAACCTGAGCCCTCTATTGTTTAATTTGTTCATGTGTGAAATAATAAAAAAAGTAAAAACGAAAAAAGGATACTAAGTGACAGAAAAACTAATTAAATAATCTGCTATGTAAACGACGTAATACTAAGCTCTTAAAGTAAAGATGATTTTCAACGAATGCTGCAAAAATTACAAAGAGGATAGTTATGACAGCAAACTTCAATTATTTCATCAGTTCGATATTTTGTTGACTTTATTTTTTCAACTTCGTCAGAAACATACTACAAAATGAACTAGAATACAAACATAACATTCACAACTTATAGGGGGAATATAAATTTTTCCCTATATTGGGTCAATAGTTAGAGTTTCTTAATAGGCAGATTAGAAAAGGAATCAGACAACAAAAAAGAAAAGAAAACGAAAAATTAATAACAACAACTATTGAAAAACATAAGAGTATGAAATGCCTTAGACCGACACTAGGACGACGTCAGATGATATCATTATTGGGAAAAGACTAAAATGAAATCACAAGTAGAGAAAACATACTGACACGAATAGAAGAATTTTACACAGAGCTTTACAGATCACATCAACAATATGATGAAATGAGACCAGCACGGAAATTAATAAACAATGTTGGATCAGAAATAATGCCAAAAGTAACAATTTCAGAGGTAACTACAGCATTGGAAAACATGAAGAGAAATAAAGCTGCAGGTGAAGATAGTATTACCACAGATATGATATTAGAAGAAGGTAAGGAACTAATTGCAATTATAACTAAACTTGTGGACAGTTGTTTACATTAGGGCAAAGTCCCTAAGAGCTGGAACAACTCTAAAGTAATCTTATTACACAAGAAAGGTGATAGTCGAAAATTGGAAAACTACAGACCCATCAGCCTACTGTCACACCTGTTTAAAATACTCACCAAAGTCATAACTACTCGACTAACAATAAAATTAGACGAATATCAACCATATTAACAGGCAGGTTTTAAAAAAGGCTACTCAACTTCCGATCACCTGTTAACCATAAAAATATTAATACAAAAATGTAACGTATACAAGTTTCCAGTTTTCCTAGCATTTGTAGACTACGAAAAAGTTTTCGATGCCATAGAACACGCGGCCGTAATAAACGCAAAATACGCACAAAACGCACAAAATTGTAGAATAGACAGCAGATATATTAACTTAATAAAAGAAACTATGAACCAAGCTACAGCTACATACTACCTAAATGAAAATGAACACACGAACCCTTTACCATTAAACAGGGTAGTCAAACAAGGAGATACTTTATCACCCAAACTGTTCACCTTAGTTTTGGAGGACGTTTTTAAAAACCTAAATTGGAAATATAAGGGAATAAACATCAATGGCCGCTACCTCAGTAATCTACGATTTGCAGATGACATAATCCTGATAGCTACTGACCTACAAGAAATGCAAACCACGCTTTTAGAACTACATACCGAATCTTCTAAAATAGGACTGAAAATGAATTTAAACAAAACAAAAGTCATGCACTCCGAAGACACCGTGACAATAATAAATGATAAAGTTATAGAAAAAGTTGAAGAATATATATGTACTTGGGACAAAAAATAATTCTAAATAGGGAAATTCTAACTGAAGAAATAAAAAGAAGAAGAAAGTTAGCTTGGGCAGCATTCGGTAAACTGAACTATATACTCAGAAATCAACAAATTCAATTACATTTTAGATCTAAAGTTTTTAATGCATGCATTATTCCGATATTAACTTATGCGGCACAAACATGCACAATCACAAAAAAGAATATGAATATACTTAGAGTCACTCAACACGCGATGGAAAGAGCAATGCTAGGTATATCACTTAAGGATAAGAAAACAAACACATGGATAAGACAGAAAACCAAAGTCACCGATGTGGTGCAAAAATCATTAAAGTTGAAATGGGAATACGCTGGACATGTAGCTAGGAGCGATCTAAACAAATAGCACAGATCAATTTTAACCTGGAGACCATACCAACACTGAAGACCCAGAGGCAGACCTCCTATGAGATGGACAGATGACCTGAAAAGGACTGCCGGGAAAAATTGGCTACAAGTAGCGTACAATAAAAAACAATGGAAAGGAAGACTTGAAAAGGCTTATGTTCAGATTTGGACGTGAATGGCTAGACGACGAAGAAGAAGAAAAAGTTAGAATTTCAGCATTATCTTCTACGACTTTCCTTAAGTTCTTGTTTATTTAAATTTCGTTTCCGCATATGTGTTGTCTTGTTTAAACCGCCTTGTATCCATGATTTTCTTAGAGCTAGTGTATTATACATTTTTGTGTTTCACTTTCATCGACAAAACAACATTATAGAATTTCTATATCTTCAGTTGACGATAATATAATCTATTTAATTTCTGACTATTTGTTATTATTGTCAACTGGTGACCTACATGTGTATATTCTACGTTTGTCTATGTCAAATAAGTTTGAGAGTTTTTGTAATTATGAGTTCCTCATTAATAAAATCAACCAGAATATCGCCACGTTTATTCCTCTCTAAGTCCATATCGCCTCTCACAGATCACCCATTCTAATATTTTATATCATGTCTTTTAGTCACCTTTAAGATATTGCCAATTTCTTTATAGAAGTTCTCTATGGTGTCTTCATCCTTGACTGCAGTAGATGCATATAGTTGGATTATATTTATTTTATGTTTTAAATGAGAGTTAAAAGACAACATCAATATTCGATTTGAGTAGGGAATAAATTACTAGCCTATTAAACCTTATTAAGTTAAATAGTTTAAACAATTTATAAGCAATAAACATTATTATTCAATAAGGCTACAGTTGTTAAACAAACCACTCAGCTTTGGTTACATCTACTTTTCACACATCTACTACATCATAGCTAGTAAATAGGAATATATTCCAATCAACTGGTTGATGTCATCTCTAGAATAATTGTTTTAATAATATATGTATTTATTTATACATATATATATATATATATATATATATATATATATATATATATATATATATATATATATATATATATATATAAGGATCACTCAGACGAGTGGTGGGTTCTTATATCGGTCTCTAGGTGGAGAAATAAAAGACAAAGTTGATAGGCTACTTTATCTATTTTGAAGACGTTTCGCTTTCGAGTTTTGAAAGCATCATCAGTTCATCTAAAAAATTATTACAATATGAGAACCACACAATCATGGAAACGATGTTAATTGTTACCTTAAAAAGATATGTAGCAGTCAATGTTATTATCGTTTCCATGATTGTGTGGTTCTCATATTGTAATAATTTTTTAGATGAACTGATGATGCTTTCAAAACTCGAAAGCGAAACGTCTTCAAAATAGATAAAGTAGCCTATCAACTTTGTCTTTTATTTCTCCACCTAGAGACCGATATAAGAACCCACCACTCGTCTGAGTGATCCTTATATATATATTGGATTGACGGTCGTACTCCTTTTTCCGATATATATATATATATATATATATATATATATATATATATATATATATATATATATATATATATATATGTTGTTATGATGTGTTGTTTCTGTATGAGCTATGAGTAAATTGGAATGATATATGTAAGTATAGGGTTTTTTATCGCGGTTCTCAAAAATTAGTTTGTAAGTACTTTTTTAAATTATCTTTATTATAACTATTATGAAACAAACATATCTATCTAAATAAATCTCTTCATAACCTCATAAATTCTTCTTAATTCTCTTCATGAATCAACTCTAACTTAATAATAATCTGTACTTGACTTCCTCTAACTAACTCCACTAATTGATTCTCTTAACTGATTTAATTTCTTCTAACTAACTCCACTAACTGATGCTAACTGATTAATAATATTCTTGTAACCAAATTCTTGAATTATAACTTTACTGACTCACTTTACTAACTGATTAATCAACTGTAACTAATCTGTAACTAACTAATCGCCCCCGCTCCAAATTACATGGTTTTTATATCTTTTTTTTTTGGTTCCAGAATAATCTAGCAATAAATAAGGTTCGAATCATTCTATTTTTTCTATCTGAACATTCTGGAATAAATGGAATGGTTTTTTGTCTGTGATGTATTATGCAAATAGTCCTATTGACATTTCTAGAATTTTCTCTGGTCTACATGTACAATTTACTTGACTTTAGGCTCTCCAGATCAGAATTACACTATTATATGTAACTTAAACATTCACATCAAATATATTATTACCATTTCACATCCGCAATTATATTTTAAATTAACATTCCAAAAATAAATAACCCCACTTCTATCCAAACGTCAAAGAACACAGTGTATGTTTGGTTGCATATGCACATGGCTGACTTAAACATATCTAATATTAAATAAAATGAACAAAAAAAACTTCTTAAATTTAATTCTTATGCTAAATTCTTAAAAATACCCCTTATATAATTATTTTTTTAATAATATTATCTAGTATATAACTTATAAATTATGTCTTTAATTACTATTTAAATAAATTTATTAATTAACATTGTATATCTAGTTGTATATACACATCGCTGAGTTAAAGATATTTCTATGTTAATTTATTGTATTTCTTTTCTCATTACAACATATATATATATATATATATATATATATATATATATATATATTCGTAATTTTATTAAGTATATTAATTATAGATTAATTATAGTACAATTAAACTGATAACTACTCTTAATAACGCTGGGCAATTCTGACTACCTAATATTAAATTAATATGAATAGTTATTTTTTATATTTAATTTCTATATAAGAGAATAGTTCGAATAACTACAACATTACAGATAAAACCGCTTATTTGGGTCACCTAGTATTCGTATCCGACTAAGGCTGTCCTATGTCATTATTTGTGTTCCGTTTCAGTTATAAAGTTTACTCAATTGGAAATGGAGTGTATACTTATATATCCGTTTGAGCTCAACTTCGACGGTATAATACAAAATAAATATTTCTGCTCTCCAGAAAACTGTGAAAGATACACAAAACTTTTCTTGGCACAAGTTTTACACAAGAAGGATCGAAGCTATTTTTCGAAGGTTCAATAGAACCTGGTCTAGTTTGGAATTAGTTTTGTTTGTGTTTTGGGTCATTGAATATAAACTAGATCTATTAGGTATATGTGTATTTATTATCTTGGAGTATCGTAAAATGAACTATTTTTCATTCTTTTAATCGATGCTATCGAGGAATAATTTCTTATACCGTTTTTTTTTTCAAAATTGTTGTCAGCAGGTTGTTCTTCTTCTGAAATTTATTTTCACTAGAGTAGGTGCTTTGTGCTTTATCGTATAACAATATGGTAATTTTTTTTTATGTTTATATTGTGACTAGAGTAGTAATTTAAATATCTGTGGCTGCGGTTTTGTTTTCTGTAAACTTTTCAGAAACAGACTGTACTGTACAGAATTAACTTGATAGAAAGTTAATGAAGTCTGAATTTGCAAGTATCAATATTGATATTGTTCTGAAGCTATTTTCTTGTGGCATTGTAAATTAATTACTATTAAACTGGGAATAAGCCACAATTAAAGATAAAAATACTGGTTACCAATATTGAAAGAGGAAGTTATTAATAAAAAAATACCAGTATTAGTAAGTCAGTAACATATAGAGAATACATAATTTATGTTTTTTTTTAAATAACGTAACATATAAAATCAGAATTTTGATGTTTGTTGAAGGTAAACTAAATTCACGAACAAATACTTACAATGTCGGGATAGTATTATGAGGTTTTTTTCCTGGTTTTCCCTCATAATTTACTATGGAATCACTAACAGGAGAATTTTACTGTCATCATGTCATGTGTTTGTCTTTTTAAAGACGAATTACATGATATGATTTTTTTTTTCTGACGGATATTCTCAAGTTAAAGTTAATTTCATGTAATCGAATGAACTATCTTATAAGTAAAGTCGTCCCAGGAACGCAACTCAACAATATTGGCAATATCATTTTAAACTCGTCTACTTTAAAATGCATAATGTATGTCTGAATTGTCAATATAAATGAGTCAGATAAAATTAAATTATTAGAAGAATTTTTCACTATGTAACAAAAAACAAAATTTGTTGAATTTACTGTTTGTATTTTGAGAACGATTTCCGAAGTGGAAATTAAAACGTCAATAAACATATTTTTATCTTTAATTGTGGCTTATTCCCAGTTTAATAGTAATTAATCAATATTGATATCGATAAGGTAACTAGAGTTTTAAAACGGTACAAAGTTGGTAGATAAGACCATTGTTTAAAAAAGAACTTCTTTTTTTAAAAATTGTAGCGTTAAGACTACCAAATAAAATTAAAGTACTATTAAAAAAATAATACCCCAATCAATCATGGAAGTTTATCATCTATGCTTCGCCTAGCTCAGTATCACAGTGTGGATTCATCTTGTGTTAAACTAAGAATTAAACCTGAACCCTAAGCTGATAGCAA
The DNA here is from genome assembly GCA_918026665.1 of Diabrotica balteata. NCBI lineage: Eukaryota > Metazoa > Arthropoda > Insecta > Coleoptera > Chrysomelidae > Diabrotica > Diabrotica balteata. The sequence continues at coordinate 41,628,780 of OU898277.1, forward strand.
ATAAAACATAAAACAATTTTTAACTAATCATATTTATTAAAAAAAATAAAAAACAATCAACCATGCCAATGCTTAACAATGAATTAGTGAGGATGACACTTATGGCATCGATGGGCTGCTTGTGTAGACTCCCAATTAGATGTTAGGTCGTCCGGAGAGCTGCAGTTATACCATGTGAGTGTAGCCGCCCAATTAAGTGGTTAATAAACCGTGAATATGGTTAATAAATTTTTGAATATGGCGGATGGCAAGGATAAAATGAAATATAATTATTATTACTAAGTTAAATTCTGCTCAGATCCCTACATGGATATAATGGAGAAACGTGGTTTCGAAAAAGATAAGGTTACAAATATTGGAAATGCTGTCAGAATTATAGAATAAAGATTCCAATGAAAGTACTTACTACAAGATAATGTTGCAGACCATAAACTGAAGCTTATTATAATTCCTACCTTCTTTTATAAATTTCAATTATAAACAAAAAAATGGACTGCATAAAGTTAGCACAGATGTCATAGGATGTTCCTATATGATGGAATTAGCTTTTCCGTCAACATAGAACAGAATATTTAGAAAGAGAGAGGGCGAATATTTATTCTATGGGACAGAAAGAGAGAGAAAAGAAAGACAGAGGGCGTCAACTAGTTTTTAAATATATATATATATATATATGAAATAACAAGAAGTCGAGAGATCTCTCTGATAGCAAATTAGGTAAACCGCAAATTCAAAGCCTCTTGCTAGAGGCTTTTAACGACGCTAGAAGTATATTTTTATTTCGACATGCATCTACGATTCACCTTTGAAAATTACCATCTTTTTTGCTCTTTACGTAGAGAAAGACGTTTAAATAAATGAAAGTCTCTAGCAAGAGGCTTTGTATTTGCGGTTTACCTAATTTGCTATCAGAGAGGTCTCTCGACTTCTTGTTATTTCATATAGATATCGCATCTAACGTACCATGGCTGTTATTTTGGTTCTTCTTCTTCTTCTTCTTCAACCTTCATTTATCCAATGTTGTACATAGGCCTCCTCCAATTGCTTCCACGCTTCCCTATCTTTTGCAATTCTCATCCACTGCTTTCCAGCTACAGCAGTTATATCGTCTATCCATCTCTTTTTAGGTCTTCCCACGCTTCTTTTTGTTTCTCGAGGTCTCCAGAATGTCACTTTATGAGACCATCTGTTGGTGTCTTGTCTTGCTATATGTGCTACCCATTTCCATGTCAATGTCGCTATTTTTTACATGATGTCGGTTACTTCAGTTCTTCGACGTATTTCGGTGAGGAATTTTGTCTCTGAGGCTTATATTTAACATGGCCCTTTCCATGGCCCGTTGAGTTACTCTTAATTGTTCTGCCATTTTTCTTATTATTGCCATAGTTTCCAATCCATAAGTTGCAACTGGTAGTATACAAGTGTCATAGGTTTTTTGTTTTAAGTGAATTGGGATTTTTCTGTCTTTTAAAATGAAGCTGAACTTACCAAAAGCAGCCCATGATAATTGTGTCCTTCTTTTAATTTCTAAGGTTTGATTTTCCTTTTCGTCTTTAATTGCATGTCCCAGATATATATATTGTTCTACCTTTTCTATATTGATGTTATCTATCGTGATGTTTTCTAGGCTGTTGCTTAATATCTTTGTTTTGTCGAGATTCAGTTTTAATCCTATTTGATTCGATTTGTGATTTAAATCTTGTAGCATTGATTTTAGTTCATGGATATCTGTGCTTATTAGTACTATGTCGTCTGCAAAACGCAAATGGTTAAGATATTCTCCATCTATTTTTAATCAATTTTCGGCCCAATTTAGTTGTTTAAAAACATTTTCTAATGCCAAAGTAAATAACTTGGGTGAGATGATGTCGCCCTGTCTCACACCTTTGCCAAGGTCTATTTTCATAGTTTCCAGATCATCATCTATTTTTACGTCTTACGAAAAGTAGCATCATCGTATATATTCTTAAGGAGGGCAGCATATCTTGAATCGACTCTGGCGTCATCCAATGCTGTTAAGAAAGCCCCTTTCTCGATACTGTCGAATGATTTGTGATAATCGACAAATGCCAGATGTAGTGGTATGTTGTACTCTATTGTTTTTTCAATAATGGTCCGAATTGTTTGCAAGTTATCGATAGTGCTAAAACCCTTACGAAAGCCTGCTTGCTCCACTGGTTAGTATGCATCTAGTTTAGCTGTCAATCTATTTGTTATTATTCGGGTTAGTAGTTTTTAAAGGTGTGACAATAAGCTTATTGGTCGGTAGTTTTCTATATTTGCGGCGTCCTCTTTTTTATGGAGTAGAATGACTTCCGCATTTTTCCATGTCTTCGGTATTTGTCCTTCCAATAGGCATTTATTAAGTAATGCTCTTATTGCCTCTTCTAATGCAGTATCTCCCATTTTAAGCATCTCTGAAGTAATTTTATCTTCTCCTAGTGTTTTCCCATTTTTCATTTGTTTTAGGGCGGCTCTAATTTCTGATGTTATTATTTCAGGGAAGTCCTCTGAGCCCACATTTAAGATATAATTTGTTGGTATACCGGGGTTCGGAAGAGTAGAAGTATACAGCTTCTCATAAAATTTTCGGATTTCTCTAACGATCTCTTCCTTATGCGAGCACAATGTTCCACGGTCGTCTTTTATCTTTATGATTTTATTCTTGCCAGTGGATTTACATGTTTTTAGTACTTTCATGTTCTTATTCATGTTATTTTGGTTATAATGACCAAATACTAGACTGCATTTCATTTCAGTTGTACTTCCACAAGTGCTCCTGACGATGGGTTGAATAACCCGAAACACGTGTCGGGTAATGGTGGAGTTCCGATTGAAATAAAATGCAATCTTTTACTTTCATATATATATATATATATATATATATATATATATATATATATATATATATATATATATATGTATATATATATATCCGGTATTCGACACACGCCCTTCCGGTAGGGATCTATGGAGGAGTATCACCGAGTCGCAAGCCCTTATCTCTTGCCGTACGCTCCATCATAGGCCGATCAGACACCAGCATATTCTAGTCTAAGCCGCAGATTTATTTAGAATTTTAAACTGCTGCGTTAGCCTTTTTATTTTCTGTAAACCGAGCTGGAGATTGAATTCACATCACTCGTAGTGAAGTGAATGAGCAGCCAGCCACCCAGCCCGCTTGGCTATCTGACCGATCTTAAATAAAAAATAGTAAAAACTAAACTGGAAATAAAGGGATTAATAAATTAATAAAGACCTTAAAATAAAATAATTATTTAAATATAAATTAATAAAGATGTGACGTTTGTGATGTTAAAGATTGACAAATCAATTACTGTACATATTTAAAAGACTTTTCAATACCCACATTTCCATTTAAAATTTTTAGCAATAACATCATCACACCATCATAGATGACGTCAAAAATAAACATGTATCCTTACAAATAGCCTGTTCAAAAATAAAAATTGACCAATTTTAGGATTTATCCTTTAAGTTGCCGCCCGGCTTACAAAATAAAGAATGTATTTCTTTCATTGGCACTTTACTGTATACAGAATACTGTATATTCCAAGAATATAGTCAATATAGTAATGGATATATTGTCATTATTATTTTTATTCTTACGGTTGCTCTTAACATGAATTTCGCTCTTAAATAAAACGTATACATTTCTTTAAGAACCCTCTAAAATAAGACTTAAAATAAATAGCCAAGTCAATGATAAATATAAACATGATAATAATAAAAATTATAATGTCAATATAGCCATTACTACATTTACTATGTTCTTGGAATAAACATAGACCGTACATATGGAGATATTATCTTTTGTTATTTTTACTAATGAATAAACTAATTAAACGCTAGCAGTAATATACTATTATTTGGATATTCCTGGCATCAAATTAGCAAAGGTGGTTTTCCTGTTTCCAGAATGTTGGGTTGCGTTAATTCTAATTTATTTTAAGTATTTTCTAACCTAATTGCGGTTTCACAGCTAATTTGAATTAGTTTGGTCAGTGCACATTTAGTGAATTGTATACAAGTTTCTATGCCTAGTGTTAACTAAAAACCCTAATATAATATACTTTATTTATCATTTACGAATTAATACTGTTACGAAAGTTCTGTAAGTATTATCTAACATAGAACAACTCCCTTGACGAAAAAGAAGAAGTATTAAAATTCTAGGATACTTAAGATGCCTTTTTCTTTGACGAAAAAGAAGAAGTATTAAAATTCAAGAATATTTAAGACGTCATCGAGAAAACCTGAAATATCTATTGAAGTCTGGAACGTCAGAAAATGTATATAAACAGATGTTGACTGTATTGTTTGAAAAAAAGGTAGTACAGCAGGCGGTACTATAGACTAGCGCAAAACTTCATGCAATGTTTTCTGTATTTTTACAGTTAAAATACTATTTTTAAAATTAAATAAACTAATTTTATTATTTATATTTTAAACCAATTATGTAGGTACGTTATTTTTCTGATCTTAACTAACTCAGAAAAGCACTAGAAAACGCTGTTGAGTTGGCCACCGTAAAGAAAAGGAACAAAAAAAGAACCCCCTACTAATAGACGGATAAGATTGAAGGCCTACAGTAGGAGTGTCTCAGAGCTCGCAGAAATTTTACGAGAAGCCAGGGTGCCTACGAGGTTAAAGATATATACAAAACAGTAAAAAAATCTCAATAAAACAATAAAAAAAAAGAAAGGTGGCAGAACCTAATAAATGCTTCAGAAGACGACATATGAGGCGACGCTTATAAAATAACAATGAAGTCACTAAAGATGGTTACTCCATACAATTAACACGAGGACCAGCAGCAAGAAACGACGGAGCTCCTCTTTCCCACCAAGGAGGAACAAACCTTCTTGAAGGTCTCCCCTGCGGTGGCGGAGGAATTTACAGAAGAAGAAATAAAGACCGCTGGTCAAGAAATCAGCACATGGAAAGCTCCCGGCCCTGACGGACTTTCACCGGAGGCACTGAAGATAGCAACAACAGAGAAACCAGGTTTGATCAGAAAAATATATAACGATTTACTTCGGAAACAAAAGTTTCCCAGGGAACTAAAGGAAGCAAATCTGATTTAGCTCCTAAAGCCTGGGAAACCCACGATTCAGCATCCTTTTATAGGACAATATGCCTTCTGGACTGCCTTTGCAAGTTCTATTAGAATCTTGTCAGGAAGAAGCTGGAAGGCGATCTTAAATCCGATAAATCCTTAAAACCGATAATATCGAAAAATAAGCAAAAGACATGGGTGGTACTTGTTTTATTGGACATTAAAAACACCTTCAATTCAGAGAACTGGGGTGTTATCGTAGACAAGATTGTCGAGCTTGGGACCCCGGAATATATACATATATATATATATATATATATATATATATATATATATATATATATATATATATATATATATATATATATATATATATATATCCGGTTTTTTTAGGCGTTACGCCCGTCCGGTAGGGATCTATGGAGGAGTATCACCGAGCCGCAAGCCCTTATCTCTTGCCGTACTGCTCCACCATAGGCCGATCAGAACCCAGCATATCCTAGTCTAAGCCGCAGATTCATCTAGAATTTTAAACTGCTGCGTTAGACTTTTTGTTTTCTGTACACCGAGCTGGGGCTCGACCCACATCCACTAAACCATTCAACAGTGAAGCGAATGAGAGGCAGCCGCACAGCCCGCTGAGCTATCTGACCGACACCCCGGAATATGTGTCCAATATAATAAGGGACTACCTATTGCAAAGAAGCGTATGCATATCGAATAAAAATAAGATGAATTTGACTGCTGGAGTAGGGGCTATTGCATACGCAGACGACCTAGCCCTACTTATAGAAGATATGAATTGGGGTATTATAAACAAAGTAAATAAAGCAATAGGAAAAACTGCGAGATGGATAGAAATAAATAACCTAAAAATTATAGTAGAAAAGACAGAAGTAATCATCTTGAGGGGACCACGGGATAAAAAAAACGTAAATTTTCGGTTCAGAGGCTCCACCCTAAGAACCCAGAAGACCGTAAAATACTTGGGAATTATACTAGACGACAAAATGGCATTTAGACACCACATACACGAAGCATGTCGGAATGCGGAAGAGAGGACCCCGACCCTTAATAAGATAATGCCGAATATGGGAGGCCCCGGGTCACACAAAAAAATAGTTGTTCTACAGTCAATGTAATGCAGGCAATGGAGCTTTAGGTTCAGAAACACAATAAAGAAAAAGGAGTTTGGATATCTGGCAGGACCAATGGTCAAGGGAAACAGACAAGGCTGTCTGGACGAAGGCCCTTATTCCAGATGTAGTAAAGTGGTATGAGTGTAAACACAGACGTGTAAACTACTACTGCACCCAATTTATGATGGGACATGGATCTTTAAGGTACTTATACGATGCACAAAAGATCTGTATAGGTTGAAGTGCGGTGAGGCCGCACGGCCTTAACGACCTCACATAATCTAAGGTACTTATATACATATAATAAAAAAGAGCGAGGACGATCTGTGTCCCGAGTGTGGAGTGGTGTATGTAGCGCATGATATGGTATTCGTATGCCCTGCATACAATTTGTGGCGAACCTAGCTGCAACTGGGCCTGGAGTCACTTCCAGGCGAGCCACATGAACTAATGAATAAAGCAATTGAAAACAAAAGAATCTTTGACTTGATCATTGGTTTTGAGACAGAAACCATAAAACACAAGGAAGAGAAAGAGAGGAGATAGCAACAAAGGTGAACTGTTTATTTTAATGTGTTGTATCTGTCGGCGTCAATGGAGTAAGCCACTATTCAGCTTTCACTACTGACACCGAAATCTTAAATGATTCTCAAATAACTTGACTATATTACAGAAATCAATGTACATACGTGTTGTTTTGTTTTGTTTTGTCTGTACTTGTATCTAGTGTACGGTGTGTGCCTCCTTTTGAAGCAGCCTATTATTAAGTAATGGGCTGGTGTAGATGGAGCTGTAATGTACCACCCCCGGGAGTGGACTATGAATGTCTGGAGTTGCTTGTACCTGTTCTCTGATCTTTCTGGTTAAGTTCAAGATGGTTGAAATAACGGCGCGGTTGCTCCTTCCTACCTATCACTCTGCACACGGATGGTTAAAGCTGGTTAAAGGTGAGTTTAGTTGGTAGGCGGTCAACTATGGTAAACCGTATTCGTTCGAATCCAACAAACCTGGGGCACCTTCCCAGAGGTCTTTTGAAGACTCTTACCTCCCAAAAAAAGATACGTTATGTAAAAATAATTTAATAATAAAATATTATGTATGGATCCTAAGGCCACCTGCAAACGTATCAACGAAGTTCTAAAAACTAAACGTTTTTTAGAACTTCGTTGAATTTAGACGTTTAAAAATTAAATTGGTGTGTATGGTTTGAAATTTATTTATTAACAACTAACGTTAAAAAATTAATACAATGCTAGTATATATAGTATTGAAGCTTCCGTCATGACAGAAACTATTTCGTGTATAGGTATGACTCTTCCAACTACAGTGGGTAATCGAATTATTAAAGCCACCTATAGTAAAATTATATTTGTTCTATAAAAGGGTAAATATTTGAGCCGTATAGTATATTAATGCGTTTGTTTCCATTTGATTATCTTGTAACACTTTATAAAAGTACAATGAAAAGTCTGGAAACAGTGGCAATACAGCGGGCGTGACAATAAGTGACTCAGATGTTATTGTTGGTCGGTGCTGTCTAGTCTAGCTTGAAACTCGTGTGGTTTTGGTGTTTAGAGTTATAATAAATAGTTTCCCATTCCTCTCTTGTGATATTCTGACAATTGTATACAATTTTTGGTAGCAAACATTGCATGTTCATTATACCAAGGGTACACGAACACCAGCCAAAGACATCTCACCAAGGAAAACAGCGGAAATAAAAACTTTATTATTGAATACTTATCCATTTCTTAAGTTTCAAGGGCAACTGTGGATCGTATACAGCAAAAAAGTGGTCTAAAAAAATTACAACACCACAAGATGAAAGAGAAATTCGAGATTTGTTGTCTTGGCAAACAGAAAACTACCTCGAAGGATCTTAACGAGAATGATGCAGAAGTCTGGCATAAATATTTCACCAGTGACAGCTAATCGGCAAATAAAAGGTATAGGCTTTTCAACCGGTCACCCAACAAAAAAGCAACTGCTCACAGTAGGCATGAAGAAAAAAAGGCTTCAATGGGCTAAAAATCATAAAGATTGGACCATTGATGATTGGAATAACGTAAATACCATTACTTATAACACTGGTTTTCTTTTATGTGGTTAACGGTTTACATTTGTCCATTATTATAAAATAATATTATTATTCCAGGTTAGTTTTTTGGATGAATCTACCGTGCAGATCCTTATGGATAGAGCTGAATTTGTAAGGAGAAGACCCGGGAAAAAATACAAAGCGGATTGTATTGTAAGGACGGTAAGACACCCCCTGAGCATCATGGTCATCATAAGCAGTCAAGGAACTGGTGGAGTTTACATTGTCGAAGAAACAATGCGGCAGGACCAGTACTTCAGAGTACTTTAAACAAAAATGCTTCCCCAGGTCCAGAAGTGGTCCGGAATAAGACATTTACATTTATGCATGACACTCGGCGCCGTGTCACAAGGCAAAAAGTATTACAAGACTCCTTGCTGACAATCAGAAAAAGGTGATCGAGTGGCTTGATAATTCGCCAGATTTGAATCCAATAGAAAATCTTTGGAAGATCATGAAGAAGGCAATTTCTAATGAAATTATAACCAGAAAGCGTTAATTGATCGAGCGTTTAATAGCACTATGGCACAGAAGTGAAACAATTTAACAAAATTGCCAGAAATGCATAGAAAGTATGACAAGAAAATTTCAGGCGGTCATTGCTACTAAGGGTGACACTACCTAGTATTAGTAGGCTTGAGGCATAATTTTAAGTAGTTTCATGTAATAATTCGTTTCTTTTTTAATATTTATAAACTTTATATGGAAAGCTGAGCAACTCTTTAGAATAACTCGAGAGAGAGACAGCTTCGCCACAGAATAATAAACAATCAGAATGCCCACTCTCAGATGCAGCCTTTGAAGTTTTTTAGCACGCGCGTCATGTTTTAGAAGGAAACACATAACACAGACATATGATTTGTGAGGTTATGTAATTGTTTATATTTATGTTTAATTTTATTATATTTATGTTATTATATTTAACAATGTTAATATAATTTTATAGTATGTCTATGATTGCCGTAAGTCAATTAAACCGAGTTAATTTTTCTATGCATACCACATAAACAACACTGGTTCCCTCTAAAACATGGCGGAACGTCTGCGCGAAGGAGATGCGCGTACTTAATTTTCCATGAAGAGTGGGCATTCTGGTTGTTTATTATTCGGTGGTTTCGCCATGTTAATCGCCAACGTCAATGGGACTTGATAGGGCACGTTAAGAATAAGAAACTTTATATGTTTTATAGCTCAATTATATACCATTATTAAACAAAAAGTAAAATTTTATGGGCTGGCTCTAATAATTTGATCACCCACTGTATGTGTTGCTAATTAAATAAAATAGTTACATGTTGTATAACGGACTATCCCTTTTGGAGTAAAGTACAAGACTCTTCCAACTATTTTGTGTCGTAACGATCTGTTTTTTGTGCCGTAACGATCTGCATTTTACTATATAGAAAAAAAAATATAACGCTTATATAAATGCTTCAAAAATATATTAACGTTTTAAATAATTTATGCACAGAACTAACGATATCAAAATTTTTCCTAAAGGAAATGTGTTTTGAACTTTGCATCCTTTCGTATCCGTATTTTCCTTTATATCATTTGAAATAACTCACCTGAAATAACTTTTCGATACCTTGAGATGCGAAACAAATGAACAAGTGACATTTCGAATTCAACCTTCGTGTCTTTTCCATCCATTTTTGTTGAAAACTTTATTTGTACGGCGTCATTTTAAGGAAATGGGATAAAGTGATGAAGAAAAATGGGAAATATTACGTTTGCATTAGGATCGTAACAATAATACGTTTGTTCAGCTATGCAATGCGGAAACATCATTCCGCACAAAATCATTTCTTCGGCGTACATCTTTGTATTATTGAAAACATGCTTTTTGTTTGCAGATACGATATATTTAGGTTGTATTTTATTTACTCAAATCTTATTGAAAACAAGCTGATTTTCTACGTATCCCGTAAATGTTTGTAAAGAGTAAAATATTGGTTTTAAACAGAGAAGCCGTAGAATATAAAATCTATTTATAAACCACAAATATTAAAGTTAAAGTGTTTCATTATGTTTCATAGAATAATGTGAAATAATTCTTGTTTTAATATAAATGAACATAAATCGTACCTGAAAAAGCGAAAAACTCAAACAAAACCTTCTTATAAATTGGTACATCCGTAACAGTGGAGAATAGTTTGAAATAAAAATTCTGTTGTTTGATTTTTTATTTCTTTCATAGGTATTATAGGTATTTAGACATGCTCGTTTTAAAACTTTAATGGGTTTTTTTCTATCACGTTTTTTTTTCTACCCCACAATCTAATATGGATCGTAGAAAGCCATATTGCTCTCCTTTCCTATGACACTAACCTTTTTTAAAGGATGGAGAGGTGGTAAATTGTGCATACGACAAAGACAAGAGTGTACTTCTTCAGTTACGATGGAAATCGAAGTGAAGTCTGACTTTTTGTTTATATCCAGGCTTCCGCCCAAGACATATCTAAAGAGAAGGTGTCGAAGAAGCATATATATATATATATATATATAATATATATATAATATATATATATATATAATATATATAATATATATAATATATATATATATATATATATTATATATATATATATATATATATATATATATATATATATATATATATATATATATATATATATATATATATATATATATATATATATATATATATATATATATAAGGTAGTCCAAAATTTTTTTTGACTAGTTTGGAAAAAATATGTAAATACTTTTTTCTTTTTGCGTGTGGTAGTGTGGTAGGTAATAAAAAATAGAGCTTTGCTAAGGCGTACTATTTATTCTGAAATCCGAGCTTTCGGTGGTTGTTTGCCACCTTTATCAAGGTCTACAATGAAAATTACTGTGTTATAAAATTAGGCTGATGTAATATAAAAGTTATAAAAACTTACCAGAAAGTAAGATTCATAGCATATAAAACACAACGTTAAATATATATATATATATATATATAAACAACAAAGGTTTTCTCGGTTAGTACAAATAAACGTACATTAAACCAAAATTAATATTAACAGTCGACCGGGTTAAACGGCGGCGTCGATTATCACTGCGCCGAGCTTTCGACATCCCCTTTGAGGTATTTCTCAGGGCTTTCGGGGTCTTAATGTCCCGAGCTCCCAGACACTATTACACTGATCCCTAACCAATGCATTACTGCTACTGGGAACAACAGAGGATGGTTCATTTATACCATCGATGGTGACGTTGTTTGGCTGGAGTTGGCATAGTGGTGAGCGTGGGGATTGGCTCGGGGATTGACTTGGGTTGGCACGAATATTTTTGAAAGCAGGATTTTGATTCGCGGTTGAAGCGGACGTTATTTTGCCTTTTGGACTTTTTTATTGCGACAATATGGCCTTTTTTCAAGTCCTATGGCTTCTCGGATAATTCTTGGTTTATAGAAGCAGATGAGGGGCTATGGCTTCGGAGTTTTCAAAATCAGTTTTGTGACCAGTATGAAGATGGTCATGAGTGGAATGTGTATTTGCGCAGGGTATGAACTTATTGTTAAATAAACTCGAATAAATTAATTAAAACTTTAAGACAATAAAAATCGTGTTTATTACTTGAAAAAACAATTGATTCTCCCTTTACAATGTTACCGTTTGGGCAACGTTGCCCTAATTGACGCATAATTTGAAGTGCAGACACCAGGTACAATACCCTGCCACGTACGTAAGTCGTCTACAGACAATTCCGAGTTCGAGCAGCAAAAATATTATAATGCCGATGTTCGGTCGTCCAAAGATCTGGTTTACTAGCAAGAATCGATCCCATTGTAAACCAATAATCTCAACGGAAATAATGGCTTCTGCGACAATCATAGCAAACTACGAATACCTAGTTAAACCACACTAATTAAGGCTTTTTAAAACTCCCGGAACTCCAAAAGATATTGTAGACACATTTGACTTAGAAAGGATACGGCCTTGGAGGCGATCAGGCAAAATACCACAGATGGTAGATTTGCACTTACCCGCTCGAGTAAGTGATTCAACTAAATGTCCAAACCTGCGGTTCCTCTCGTACTAGGCAGAATCACTATTATAAGACGAGTCATCAGTAGTATAAAACTAGCCGGTTTTATGACGGTCTAATCCCTGCTCACGTTTGACAGCAATATAAACAATATGGACTCAATATAAACGTTAAAGGAAAAAGTTCATGATCATCAGTAAGAAAAAGATAAACGATGATTAACTCTTTCTTGGTATAAAAGTAAGAATGCTGCGATGCCACATTTTCTCTTTTTTTGGGGGGGGGCGGGGTTAAGTCATGGACCTTGAACGAAGATATGTACGATAAATTGAAGACATTTGAGATGTGGCTATACTAGAGAATATTTAAGATCTATAGTTTATAAACAACTAACGTTAAAAAATGCACATGCTGTAATATGGACTCACTCGTTGTTTAATAGACTCTTCCAAATATTTCGTGTCGCTAATTTGGTAACGATCGCCATTTTACTATAGAGAAAAATTAATACAACGGCAATATAGAAGCTTCGTTTCAAAAGTCAAACGTGGTTAAGATGATAATAATGATATTTTGCATACGCTGAGTGTTAGAGGATAATGTTTGAGTGTTAAGTAGTTGGTGTACGGACTAAAAGGGATCCTTAAATACTTTTCGATAAAGTTAGGTAAAGTAAGATCCCCAATATTTTACTTTATACTTTACCTTTAAATCTTACCGAATAACTTCTATTTAATTTTAAAAATAAACCATAATAAATAAGAGAAGCTTAGTTGCAAAAAAGAATTACAAAGAAAATTAACAAAACTGAATAGATCACCAATAAGCTAAAGCTAAAAATAACGATTGAAAATAAATCTAACGACGTTATAATATTAAAGTAGAAAAAATTAATAATAAAATCAAAATATTCACTTCATCAATAATGTTTCTTGCAACTGATTTAGGAAAAATTCAAGAAAATCCGACATAAGTCACGTCACGTTGAATAAAAATGCAGCGGATGTGCTAGAAGAGTTTGACATATATGCAGCTTATTGTTTCGTTCAACAGTATGAGAAAATCGGACTTTTATAAACTTTAATATAAAAAGAATTGTTACAGAAATATATATTCAGAGGAAAATCACCAAAAACGTTTGAGTTTTACATTATAAACAGACAAATATTGGCACGCGGCAACGGCGTTTATCAGAGCATAATTAACAATACAAACAATGTTTTAAAATTAATAAACCCAAATCATTTATCGACAACTTTTAAGATCGACTAATATTACGGCAGAACTGATACATATGAGTAGAAAAAAGTAAACAGAATGATAAAAGACACAGGAAAAATACCGGACGAATACAAAATAGGACATTTAACACCAATGCAATTAAAAAAAAGAGATACAAGTACCTATATGAGATAAATATGGAGATATTCCAATAACACCAAAATCCTGAAGGATGTACGAAAAAATGATCGGAACACCTGAATATAAGTCTTATGTGTCATATGTTAAAAAAAATTTTAAAAACCATTTATCTAAGGATATACAAAAGATTAGAGGCTGATATTGGCCACCATAATTTGGTTTTAGAAACGGACTAGGATCCAGAGAAGCACTATTTGCCTTTAATATATTAACACAACGATGCTTTGACGCAAACCAAAATATGTTTGTTTGGTTTCTAAATAGTAAAACATTTCATACAGTACAACATAAGCTACTCACGCAATCCAAACCAATCCAATGCAAAAATAGTACTGAGACGAGTCCTGGAGGGATGCCGGTTTTCAACAACCCTCCAGGGAGAGTCTTGTATGCTAACAGTGTCTCTTTCAGCGGTTTTGTACTTGCTGTAAGTCCAATTGGTCCGCTAGCCTTCGACAGCTCAGTAAAGAAACTTAAATGGACTTTTAAAGGTGCTTTAATCTGGCCTATTGAATAGATAGAAAGTAAAATAAAACAATTGTTTGTTTAGCTAGAACTGTTATTGAAAAAGGCAAAGAAATAGAAAGTTATAATTTATGAGTGAATAACTACACGTAAAGAACCTAATTAGAAATTTACAACTTACGAACTTTCCCGAAAACACCATAACACTATTCACATTTTACGGCTTACCGGCTTATTACGTAACTTGCAAACGTGGAGGAAAACTCTCCGAACTTGAAAGATAGGTCTAAGCCCTACTACTGTCGCTAATTCACTGTCTTCCCGCAGCCCCTCCGAAAATACTTGTTTATGCATTTTGAATAGCGCCCGGTCTAAGGTCAAGTAGGCCGAGACTAACATTCTAAGTAGTAATGCGCACTGGAGACTTATTTAGGTAACCGGCCCGAAAATATTTTTATTTGCTTTGAATAGAATTATTTGTTTTGAAATATAATTATTTGGTTGGAGATTATAGTTATCCAACAAGGCCAAAAAACCAAATATCATTAAAATAGGTACACCTGTTGTTGCGTTATAAACATAATGTACGACTTTTGTTCTATAATTATATACAGACTATCCAATTAACTCGGTATCATTTGGGAACCGTTTTTATTTTTAGTTAAAAAAAAGTTATTCTTTAGAAAACTTATACAAAATTAAAATTTTGTTAAACTATATAACTTATATAACGTTTATATAACTGAAACAATTTATTATTTGAATTGCATTTTAGGTTTAAGATTATTCAGAACGTTTTATAAAAAAGTTTTCTATGTGATACAGACTTAATTGGACCATGTGGGAAACTTCTTTATTTTTAATTAAAAATGTTTCATTGAAACTATCAAAAATAAACTTGTCCACCCTTTAACAACTTTAATAAATAAATCAATACCTTGTAATACTTTTTCTGAAGTTTTCAAAACTGTAAATGAAATAGCTCTGTTTAGGAAATATTTTGGAACGGTTTGAAAAAATCTTATATATATATATATATATATATATATATATATATATATTATATATATATATATATATATATATATATATATATATATATCCTTTTGATTGTGTCACATAAAGTCTTTTGCTAAGAAACCTTCGTTATTATAACTTTTATAGTAATGCTACTCAACTAATAGATTCGTATCTATCAATTTGTCATCAGTATGATTACCTACTTCAACCAGTGTTATTTTGAAAACAAAAATCTCTGATGTGGTTTCTCTCAAGAAAGAAACTTATTCATGGTTTTTAACTGATCATCTCTCTTTAAACAACTTTCAGTCACAAAGTGTTAATTTAACTCTAAGGAATAACACTAATTTTGGACACATTACTTTAACACAATGTGCAACTGGGGTAAAGTTTATGAAGGCACACTTGGATGCAGAATTAACCTTAAGTTTATCTAAAAAACTTTCGTACCAACGTTTGTTTTTCAGTAACTAGTCTTGTACAAACGACTACCAGAGAAACTATTTTAACAACTTATCATAGTAACTTACATTTTCATTTAACTGATGATCTTCTTTCCTGGGGCCACGCTTGTCAGATTGATAAAATGGTTGAAAAGCCAAGAAAGTGCATT
Source organism: Diabrotica balteata (assembly GCA_918026665.1). Lineage (NCBI taxonomy): Eukaryota > Metazoa > Arthropoda > Insecta > Coleoptera > Chrysomelidae > Diabrotica > Diabrotica balteata. The sequence continues at coordinate 41,644,616 of OU898277.1, forward strand.
CGTATTATCTCAGGGCTCGGTTAAAGAGCAGCCTGTATAAACTCCTTTAAAATTTTAACCTTACCCTATGTACATATTATGCAGTGTCTGTTGCGCATTAAACAAAATCTTAGCCAATACAATCTGCATCTAAAATTTCACAATGATCCCACTAGAAACAACGGTAACCGTGTATCAGAATTTGGCCGCCTTGAGAGATCCAGAAATGGATCAAGGTATTTAGCCATTAAGTTTTTACAGTGCCTGCTAATATAAAAGCTCTTAACTTTTACCAATTCAAAGCAAAAATTAAGAGATAACTAAATGCCTTTTTTTCATTTCAGAAGTATTTTTCTTCTAATTTTATTCTGTTTTGATTGTTATCTGTTATCTTTATCTTTATTAATAGACTTAGTTTTAAGTTTTTTTTTTATTTTTAGCCCTATTTTGATTTGGTTTTTTCAAGTACACTGTGTAAAAATTTATAAATTTTAATTTCGTATAGTGAGTTATTTAATAAAATCTTGTATTTGACTTATATGGGGTTAATCGAAAGGTGGTTTTTTATTCTAACTTTGAAACATGTGAAATAATTCCGTTATGGGATTTATGCCAAACCTTGTTTTTCGGTTGCAACCATGGCCCTAATTCTAATTGAGATTTCGATTCAAAACATGTCGAAATTAATATGGCGACGTCGAAATGCGACTTTGCGAGCCTAGTGGATTTCAGCTGAACTAACCAAAGGACGTCACTAATTTTCGGATTTGGAGTCGAAATTAATGTGCCATGACTGACTGGACTGGGAGAAGTGGGATTAGGTTCAGTTTAGGCGGTGTTGTTTTGTTTGATTCTTGCAAGGAAAACTGAGGCAAAAAGTATTAATACGGCTGCGTTTTATGAGAAATTATTTGTGATTCAGCACAAAATTGGTCGAAATTTTGACACATATAAAAATAGAACTGTAGTACCTGAGGGTCCCAAGCTAGATGCTACTGATTATTTTTTTAAATACTGTGGTGCAAAAATTAAAGAAATAAAATGTTCCAATATTAAAACTAAATTGGAAACCACAATTTTTGAAGATATTCAACAGGCTGTAGGATGGAAGACAGAAATAATAAATAATTTGGTTATAATAATTTATTTGTTCTTTTTAAAAATTATGTGTTTGAATGGCATGCTCTTAAAATTCTACTTTCTTATTTGGAGATATAAAATAATCTTTAAACTCATCACGAATTTTAAGAGCGCTTATGTATTGTTTTTAGTAATACATCTCCTCCTACTTTCAGTAGTTCCGATGCTATTTGATCCAATCTCTGTGATTTATTGTTTTTCAATTTGGCTACTGCTGTTCTAATCTTGGTTATTGTTGGTGCCTGCTGGGCACTTTTCTATGATGTCTGCTTGGTCTAATTGTATATCAACGTTCTCCTCCAGCCGCCTTATGACATAAGTTCTACGGTTTTGCGCACAAATTGGCGCATTTCTTGTACAAGAAACTGAAGCGGACACAAATTCTTGTATCATTTCTGATATAAGAATTATACGCTTGTATGACACTATCCATTTTTTTGATATATCAGAAACGATATAAGAAATGATACAAGAAAATGCATAGAGTCATACAGCCTTAATTTGCAGGATGAAAATGTAATGTAATATCTGCTTTCTATATTTCACTTTCTACATTTAGTAAATTTCGAAAGTATTCCCTTCATCGATCGACGATCTCTGTTTATATCATTATCACTTTACCTGCTTCATTTTTTATAGCTTGTGTTACAACAACAGTTCCACCTTGTCTGACGGTCTTCACTTCCTTAAAGAGATTCCTTACTTGATTCTTCTCACCAGTTATGTTAATTTTTTGTATTTGCTTTTCTAACTAACTCCTCTTTTTAGTTCTGAGTAGTCGCCTGTTCTTGATCTGTGAAAACCTGCTCTCTTTTAATCTGTAGAGTTTTGTAGCATTTTTAATCTTTTGTGACTTTTTATTTACAGCATTTTCTCGCATTGTTTGTGAACAAGTCTTTTTTTTATAATGGCAAAACTTCGCCGCTTGCTGTATAACTGATGCCACTTGCTGCCATGCTAGTTTTAAGTCTGCATTATGGTCTTCCTCGCTCAGTAATTAAAAGCTGTTCCTTATGGCTACTTAATAATCCAGTTCTTTAATTAGAGTTTGAAAAGATTCTACATCCCATCTTTTTCTTTGCTTTTTTTGCACCGGGTTCTATACTGATATTCGTGTTTTCAACTTAGATTTTACCAGAAAGTGATTACTATCGCTGTTCGCTCCTCTCATACTGCGTAAATTAGTAATGCTTCTAGAGTAGTCTACATCAATGAGGACATGATCTTTTTGGTTACGTGTTTTTCCCTCATTTGAAACCCATGTGACCTTGTAAATGTCCTTTCTTTTAAATTGTGTGTATTGAACAATCATGTTATTAGATATTGCGAATTATATTAGCCGGTGTCCATTATCATTTGTTGTATCGTTTACCAATATTTATCAAGACTATTGTTTACCAACTACCTCTCTTAAATAGCCTTTCTCACCTAGTTTAGGATTACAATCCCCCATTACTATTTTGACGTCGTGTTTTGGAGCAGCTTTATACTGTTGGTCTAATAATTCGTAAAATTCGTTTTTTCCTCTTCGCCATCTTCTGTTGAAGCACATATTGAGAATATACTAAGATTTAACCACTTATGTTTGAGTCGAATATAACAGATTCGTCCGTTTATTGGCTTGAAGTCAATCACTGTCATTTTTAATCTTTTTTTTACAAAAGTCAGCTTTACTCACCAGATAAAAAAAAAACAAAAACACAATTTTTTATACTAATAATAGTCAAATATTGCTATATCAAAATTTTAAATACTAAAAATTTATATCCATGAAATATATATTTTTTTAAATAATTGGTAATAAGGTTCCAAATAATTTCGTTTGCGTAAAAAGACTGCTAAAAACGCTTGACTTTTTATTAAGACCCAATCATTCCAATTAATATGGAAGTTAAATGCCATGAAGAGAAGTTATAACCATTTATCCTTCTCGAATTTCAGATATACTCCAGATATCGAACATCTAGTGTTTCCGATGAGAAAAAGAAACCCTCAGCAAGTGGCCCCAATTAATCCGGCTCCTTCGAGGACCAGGTCCCGGTTGGCAGAAATGTTCGCTCTCAGCAGGCACTTACAGCAGAAGTCATCGACCGACAAGGATTCCAAAAGGAGTTCAGTAGTAAGTGTAAGTTTCAGCTAATTATGTGTGTTAGATGTATTTAGGAGAAGTATCGAGCTCGCTTGAATGAAATAGCGGAGTTTTTTTCGAAATATGTTTTATTTTTGTCAAATGGGCATTTTTTTATTGTAATAACTTTACTATTAATTGCCGTTGAATTGTAATTGAAATATCCTATTTATGGTATCGAATTAGAATTAGTCGATTAAAATTTTCATTGTTTGTAATTTCGTGATACGAGGTAAACATTTATAACCTAACTTGATTAAATGTTTTTATTTTCTTTTATAGCGGGAATTTAAGAAAATGCAAAAATGTAAACAAACTAAATAGTGCAGACATTGAAGCGAAGAATACTGTCTTACCTCCTAATTTTTTTACTGTGAACCGATTTGCATGAAATTTTGGAATTAGGCTCATCTTACCCTTAACTTCAAAAGCGAAAATAATCTGAAGTCCGCCTATTATTTTTAAGTGGTGTGAACAACCCCCTAATGGAAAAATTTATATTGACCCATTTTATCGCTAGGAAGCATGTCTAATAGTAATTGGTGAAATTGATTCTAACTGGTTTTCTAACACAATTAACTTATCATTTTTAACCCCTTAACAATCTTACAACCCTTGAAAACAACCCCTAAATTTAAAGAATCACAAAAAAATATTTTGGTATGACATAAAAAGATGTAAGTATGGAGTAAGTATTATTTTATATTCTCCATTATCAAATTTTTAACCCTCTTCCAACCCTTGAAAACTACCCCTTGATAAAAAATTGTTAAAACATTGTTTTTGATAAAATGAAAAGGATTTAAATATTATTAAACACTTTTGGAAAAGATTATCATATTCTTAAGCTTTTCTACCCTTAAAACTGCCCCTAAATTAAAACAGTAAAATATATGATTACATATTTAAAAATAATTTAATTTAGAGTAAAAAATTGCCATTTATTGAATAAAATATTTACAAATTATATAAAATTTTACTATTAATATTAAAATATAATATTACTATTCATGACTCAATGTCGGAGTCGCTGTCACATTCAACATCTTCTGGCTAAATTGGAGGGCTATTTTGGCAGTGATCTCCACTGCACGTTCCACAGATACTATTACAAAACAGACCAACTCTTCTTCATCCGCAAGACGCTCCACATCCTTTTTTGGCAGTTGCAAAAAATCATTTTCAGGAGTTCTTGTGGTGCGGGTGGATCTACAGACTTAAGTGAATTTATAAACCATCATTCATCCACCCACGCCCAATCTGTTGGATGAATATTTTTGTTGCCAAGCCAAATCTGGGTTTAAAGATAAACCCTCTTAGTATGTTCATTTATGGCACCAACGGCTGGAACTAAGGATGAGAATTTTATGACAGTTTTTTTCGTAGCAGCTTTGAGAAAACTTTCATAGCGAACTTTTCGAGATATTCTGATAAGCTTTCCACTCTACTCAGCTTATTTTGTTGTGTATCTTTAGCAAGTCCATAAAAACATACCATGCAATATCTTCCTGCCTCTAAAATATCTTCGAGTTCAGATGTATTACTCAAAAATATCTCTGCCTTACTTCTCAAATCTTGCCTTCGTTCCAAAAGATCCATGCATCTTTTTTGCCTTTATTATATGTCGCCGAAGTTGAGTCACACAAAGTAAATGCATGTGGAAAAAGAATAAATTTTGAACTATTTGGGTATTTTATTTCCAAACTTTTCGTTGAATATATTACTGTTTTCTTAATTTTAAATTCATGCCTACGTTTCCAAAATATATAAGCCCTATTATGTATATATATATATATATATATATATATATATATATATATATATATATATATATATATATATATATATATATATTGAAAAGGTTGTATTTTATTAATTTTATTATTATTTATAATAAATGTAATTTTTAAAATATGTGGTTCGTTGTTTAATTTAATATACCTCAGCTAGCTCAATTATGTGTTCTAAGCAATCTGTCACTGTGTGACGTCGACTCTGTAGTCTCCTGGTAGAGATAAAAACAATGAAACCAAAATTTACTTTAGACTTTTGATAAATTAACCCAAATGAAGCACGTTATTTATTAATATTGAACAAATTTAATATAAACAATAAAATTCGTCTGCAACTTCGGTTGCCTTTAAAAAATTTACAAAAATAGGAATCGTTTAAATCTTAACGTGGTTTAGTGACGTGACAAAAAAATGTATTACAAAATGTGGAGACTCTCTACAAGTACCTAAAAACTAAATAAATATTGCAACTTTATAAAGTGTTTAAATGAACTATAAAGAAAAAGAAACTGAACACTTAACTCCGCTGACTTTAAACTTTAAATATAATATAACTCAAATATAATCAAAATTTCAAATGATCCCCAAAATCATTGTCCAACCTCACTTTAAAACAGTTCTGATTTCTTTAAAGGAAACTAACTACTCAAAAATAATCGGTGAAACTGGAATATCAATCCTCTCTTCGGAAGTTAAGGTACGTACTATTCTATTTTTAATTTAATGATCATTAATATTTTCAATTTTTAAGGCCTATCGCAATTATGTTAATTCATGAATTTTAATTTTCTCAATTTCAATGACATTTCTATACTTCAATAATAATTTATAAATCAAATGGTTTCTCTTACTCACTGAAACAAATTCTGAGTATCTCTGCTGTGGAAAAACTATATTTTGATTAAACGATTTGAAAACACTCTCGGACTATCCACAGTTTTCGGGGCTCCTTTCGTCCAAAAATTATCGTCGGCGTCTTCTCCAAAAAAACCAATTTCTATTATCTCCGTTGCTAACCGCAACCAACGTTCATTTTTTTCTGTCTTCCATTTAAATATTTTAAACCATAAAACTGTCCTGTTTGACATATTTGTCAAGCCACATTACTTTCTCATAATCACTATAATCACATCTAATTTTGGAATTTATAAAAAAAATGTTTAGATATAAAACTTATTCTATTACAATACTAATTTATTCTTTTCATCTCCACATCATTGTAATTTCTTATTTAACAAAACCCCTATTAATTTAGCTCCCACAGACTGTCAAATAAACTGTCAAGCAGTTTATTTTCTGACGTTTATTAAAATTTCTATGTTTAAATATTTTTTTAAAATTCTTCCTTTTTTGTTCTTTTTAAGGTTTAGACAATTCACCTATACACTAGGTAACTATACTATTCAGAAATTATTAACACTATAGCAGGTAAGTCAAAATTAATTTATTTAACAATTTACTAATCTTTTTCTCTCTTTTATTTCAGAGTCGACCCCATTGTGATGGCTTCATGAAATTCATGAACAACAAACTCATATAAAAATCCATTTAAGTTGTATATTTTTTAACATATTGAAATCATTTCAATATATATATATATATATATATATATATATTATATATATATATATATACTATATATATATATATATGTATATATATATATATATATATATATATATATATACATTACAATCGTTTTGGGTCTCTATTATACTGCATACTTTCACTTTCACATTACTCCAAATATTCACACTCCGAAATTTTCAGTTACTAAGTAGAAAAAAATATAATAAGTTTTTGGACCATAACTCTTTTAATTTTCATGCTATTACAATTTATAAAAAACCATTGTAAAGGTAATTAGGAGAGTTACATCATCCTTTATTGCAATATATAGTAAAAAACCTTTTTCTAAAACGGTGAATAGTTAAAGGGCTTAAGAGAGGCTGTGATTGCGTTGCCACGCGCTCTTTAAACAATCATATCTCCGTTAATTTTTATTTGACAGAAAAAAACAAACAAAAATCAATTTGTTTATCAGAAAATACCTAAATTTTTTATCCCTACACTTTTATACATGTCTGTCGTCATTTTTAAGATATTATGTAAAAAAGGTGGTTTTTTTTTAAATTTGAAATTTTTTTTTAATCGTGACTTTTTTAAAAAATATGTGTCATGAAGCAGCTAAACTAATAAAATCTATCAAACTCTTCATAATAAAGTTAATTCTAGGCGAACTACGATTAATTTTAATTTTGGTAGAAATGGCATTTATGAAACCCATTGATTTAAAAGGAAAAACATTAGATGCTCCTCTTATTTGCAATAGAGCTCACTTATTTTACGTGCAAAAGATTTTTAATAGTGCTTATTTTAAAGCTTATTTCAAGCACTACAAAACCCTTTTTTAATAGAATGCCGAAAATGCATCTGCTCGCCGCTAAATGCATTGGCCACATCGATTAAATTTCAGACAAAATAAAAAACGGCTTTGATCTTTAATATCTAGCTTAATATTGCACTTAAAATACTTTATAAAAAACCAAATTGTTTATTTTTTTACCTACTACAATTTTGTTTTTTAAAAAATTTTCGTTAAAACGTATATTTTTGAAGATATTTGCAAAAATCCGATGAAAAACATGAAAAAATTGAAAATTTTCAATTGCCAATATCTTGACAAGTATTGGATTTTTCGAAAAACTTTATGAATGATATTTTGCTTAAAATTAGGCCTTTTATCGATATGCGAGGTTATTTAAAAAAATTCACCTCCGAGAAGAGGTGGCAACCACCCCCAGGGTGGTTGCGGAGTTCAAATCATTCCCACTTTTGAAGTTAAGGGTAAGATGGACCTAATTCCAAAATTGTATGCAATTCGGTTAACAGTAAAAAAAATCGGAGCAATAATGCTTCAATGACTGCACTAAAGTCTTTCTAGATAACTTTATGACATATACAGAAAAGTTAGGTGACAGGAATGTAATACAATGCAAAAGTAAAAATAGTAAGCCGTATACAATATAACTAAACGTAGAAATATTTAGGCCTAAAATTGACAGATGATGTGACCCTTGACGGTTTCTAGAGATCAGTTGGAAGATCACGTCGAAAAATTGTTACCAATGTAGATATCCGCAGATTTATGAATGTTGAAGACAAAATGATTAACCACATAAAAATGCAAATAACTTAATAGGTACGATTACGTCCAGAGAATGGAAAAAGATTAATTAACAAAGTGATAATAGACTGGACATCAAAGGGGAAACATTAAAGGGACTACAGCAAGTTGAAGAGAACGTATCGACGTAAGTTTTTATGTGTTACAATAACTTTTTGTTTTCAATATTGTACATGTTAGAATCTTGAGAAAGGCAAGAATTACCTGCCGAAACGTTGATTTAAATAGCACAATAAAATCTTTATTGTTATCTTTATGTTCCAAATTTAATATTACTTATTGAACCTAAACCCAAAACTCAATTTTCAAACCTCAAAAGGATCCTATAAAAAAAGACATTTGGACCACAATGGGACAATAATTGTGTAAATGGGGAGGGGGCTGAGAACTAAAATAAATATGTCTACAAAAAGACGTTGAAATCGGTGTATTCATCATCATCATTGGTGCTACAGCCCTATAAAAGTGCCGCGACCTTCCTAAGTCTATTACGCCAGTTCTATCCATTGCCAACTGTTGCCAGTTTGCTGCGCCTATTTTTCTACCATCCTCATCTACACCATCCCTCCATCTGAGTTTTGGCCTACCCCTATTTCTACTTCCCACAGGTTGTGACATAAGGATTCTTCTAGGAGGGTTGTTCTGCTGTGATCTTGACAGATGTCCTGGCTATCTTAGTCTTCCTATTTTTATAAGAGATACTACGTTTTTAACACCAAATATATGTTTATATCTGTGATATATCTCGTAGTTATACCTACTTCTCCAAACACCATTTTCACCCACCGAATAGTCTTCTCAGGACGCTTCGTTCAAATATAAGCAGAAGATTTGCATCTACCTTAGAAATGGTCCATGTCTCTGATCCGTATGTCAACACTGGTTGTATAAGAGTTTTGTATAGGGTTATTTTTGTTTTTTGGCTTAAGTTTCTGCTTCTCATATGTCTGCTCAATCCAAAATAGCATTTGTTTGCTATGATTATTATTCGCTTAATTTCTTCCGTTATGGCGTTCTCTTTGGTGATCAGGGAGCCTAAGTATGTGAATTTGTCCACCACTTCAAAGGTAGAGTTATCAACCGTGAATTGGGGACCGATGTTCCTGACTCTATTGTTGGGTGTTGATGCCATCATCTTAGTTTTTTCGTCATTTACTTGCAGGCCCATAGATTTTGAGGCTTTTGACAAGGTGGTATATATTTCTTCTAGCTTGTGTATTGTACGGGCAACTAGGTCCATCTGCACATGCCAAAACTTGGGATGATTTATTAAAAATATTTCCTCTGTTGTCTATTCGGGCATCTCTGATCGCCTTTTCCAGTGCTATGTTGAAAAGGAGACACGCCAGAGCGTCTCCCTGTCGCAGCCCAACATGCGTTCTAAACGCCTGTGATTGTTCGCCCTGTATTTCGACTTTGTAAACAACTTTACGCATTGTAGCCGTAACCAATCTTATCAGTTTATCGGGGATGTGAAATTTATTTATGGCTTCATACAATTTATTTCTTAGGACACTATCCTAGGCCGATTTAACCTCTACGAAAACATGGTATGTGTCGATATTGAATTCGTTGGTTTTTTTCAGTATTTGCCATACCACAAAGATCTGGTCTCTTGTTGATTGACCAGGCCTAAAACCACTTTGATATTCGCCTAAAAGCTCCTCTGAATATGCACTCAGGCCACCATATAAAATACTCAAAAATATTTTGTATGCTGTATTAAGGAGGATTATTCTGCTATAGTTTCTACATTCCAATTAATCACCCTTTTTGTGTAGCAGGCAAACGATCCCAATACACCACTCTTCCGGGATTTGTTCCTTATTCCAGGCTCTCTGTATGATTTTATGTATATGATTAGTCAGAATAGCACCTTTACATTTAATAAGTTCCGCGGGTATACCATCACTTCCTGGAGATTTATTATTGATTAGGTGTTTTATTGCATCCCGTACTTCTTCAATTCATGGAGGCTCTAATGGTGTATTGTTGCTTGCTTCTGGGGATGGTTGATTTGGATCTTCTACTTCGATAGTAAGTAGTTTTTTATAGTGTTCTACCCACCTTTTCAATACTTCTTTCTTTGTATTGAGTATATGCTTTTTTATTATCCCTACATAGTCCGATCCTTGGTTTAATTTTTTTCTTGCAATATTTAGACTTTTATAGAATTTTCTTGTTTGATTTTCCCTTTTTAATGCCCCAAGTTCGCTTTTTTCTCCTGAATGGATGTACTTCTCTTCTCGTCCGAGATCTTTATATTTTTGTTATTGAATCACTCATTACGTAATGGTGGTCTTTGCGGCCCTAGAATGTTATTTGCTGCGTCTTTAATATAATTTTTACACATTTCCCATTGTTTACTAATTGTTAGATTGTCTTTAGTTATGTATTTAGTTTCGATATAGTTTTGAAACCTTTCTACGGTTTGCGGATTTTTGAGGAGTTCAATATTAAGGTACCTTGTTTTGGTACTTCTCTTCTTCCTCGTATTTGAGATTCTAGCCCAAATTCTTGTGCCAACTAGAAAATGATCTGTATCTGATCTATGATCACATGATCAATTTGGTTGTTCGTTAATCTATCAGACCAGGTCCAAGTCCCCATATGTATTTTTTTGTGTAGAAAACATGTGCTTCCTACGATCATCTTCTTTGAGGCTGCGAAGGTGACTGCTCGGTGTTCATTTGAATTAGTATTATTATGAAGACTGTATTTACAAATGTGCGGTAGATATATTTCTTCCCTTCCGATTTTTGTGTTCAGATCACCGATTACTATTTTAATGTCATTTCTGGGACAATTGTCGTATTTTCTTTCTAATTCATTATAGAAATTGTCTTTTTCTTCGTCTTCCTTGTCCTCTGTTGGGGCATGTACATTAATCGGTGTATTATTCTAGGATTATCCTAAAGTTTCAAAAAAGTATGGTTTGTATCGTATTTAAATTACATTTTTGTTCAAATTTTCGATTATGCCATGTATTGGTATATCTATTTATATACTTTTACTAACTCAGACCAGTCATTCAAGAGCAATATTTTACGTTTCTATACATGAAGTAAATTAAGTTTGTTTTTCTATAAATTATTACTGAAATTTGCTCGCTTAAAAAGAAATCTTTACACTGGATAATGTTCATAAAATTCGAGATCTCGAGATAGGGCCTCCGTTAAAGTTTATATATTCCCCGAATATTGCACATTCTTTTGAACGTATAACTCGCAAGAGATTGCTTAATCGATTTAAAATACAAACAAGCACCAATTTTACATTTTATGCAGCATATACTTTAATTTTAACGATAATTACAGCCAAAAATAACTTAACTTAAATAACTTAAATAACTTAAGAAAATAAAATTAAGAGAAAAGAATACTGATGTTATATTATAAAATTTAATTTTATAAAATAATATTTTATAATGACCAAATAAAGTTTTAAAGCAGTTAGATGTGTTTAAGAGTGCTCAATCTAATCAAGTAATCTTTGAATAATATCAAGATATTGAACTTACCATCAAATTATATAATCCTTTTAATTATATAGCCTTTCTTCTATTCTTATTGTTAAATATACCTTCTCACATTTATTTCGTTATGCGTTAATCTCTTATTCTCATATCCATTATATCAGTCGTTTCTAAATTGATTCTGAATATCTTATAATGTCGTTCCAACGGATTTAAGGTTAATTTATTTCAAATTCATTGAACTTTAAGATTACCAATTCCCTACCTTCTCATTGTATCTATCTTTTACAGATGTTTATTGCCTCCAGACAGTTTCCACTTAAGTTTGGCTGCCCGTTTGACAGTGCTGTTTTATTCAAAGTTTCTTGATTATTTCGGTGATCTTTGAGTTAAATAATCAGTGTATGTCTTTCCACAGCTGAAATGAGTTTTTCTTATCTTTGTCTTATCTTCAGTAAATTTCTCGTTACCTCTATAATGTGACACTATGGGGATGTAATGATTAAACCTTTTGGTTTTAATTTTTAAGGGTTCATTTGTATATTTCAGTATACCAGTTGCACCAAAAGAAGCGGAACGATCAAATATTTCGCGAAATTTGCATCGGATCGAGAAACTAAAAAACAATTGTCTAATATTTTTTAAAAATTTGTCGAATGACACCAAATGTGACCCCCTACTCCTACCCCCTGGAAGTGGGAGAGGTGGCAACTTTAAAATCTCAAATGGTAACCCCAAATTTTTTTTTGCAAATTTTAATTTCGTATAAAAAAATAAGTAACTTTTGTTTAAGACATTTTTTTGAGTTACTGACAAATGGCGCTGATGGAAAAAATTATTCTGTCTTTTCCTGAATCAGGTCATCGAGTGAATAGACTGTGATGTTTGTTGCTGTGCTGATCGTGCAATCAGTAGTACATACAATAGATACATTCGAAAAAATGAAAGATTACCCATGAACGATTATATCAAGCACATATTTTGTATTTGCTGCCATTGTCTAGAAATAACAAACAAGAGAGATAGATTATTAAGTGTTGTCTACTAAGCAAAAACTTTATCCGAGACATACGCCATTACATATTTCTAATTGGCAGAATGAGACGGTGATACAATTCGCTGTTACGCGTGAAAAGGGGGACAAGTCATAAAATGTGAAAACGAGAAAAACACTATTTAAAATTTTACAAAAAAATGATGTTTTTTTTACAGATGTTTTGAATGATAATCTACTTGAAATTTGTTTTTACATGTACTTTTCCTACATGGATTAAGATTTTTTTGCTGAGTATTTGGGAAAAAAATATGTTTAAAACGATATTTGTTTGACTTACCTCGTTTTTCACAAATACTCACATGACTTACCCCCTTTGTAGTTGAACATAATAACGATAACACAGGATAATGAAAAATTTTATTACGTTAATACAAGCTTACTTAAGTGCTACATATATTTATGTACTAAAAACATTAAACATAAATTACTTATGCATACAAATCTAGCTACAAGATACTTCAAACTTTTAATCGTCGTCAGAAGTTGATGAATCCGGGAGCACATCAGCTAAGTCTTTTTCTGTGGGTAGATTTTTGTAAAAGTCCCACAGTGATTCTGATATATACGGCAGTAAGTCCATCAGGTGCTTTTTCTTTTGTATCGTTATCGGCACAGGCTTGTTATATGTCTCCTTGGGTAATAAATGTATAGCCGCTTTTCCCCTCTTTTCTAAATCTACGGTCTTAAAAGGTTCTTCTTTGTCAAAGGACAACTTGTATTGAAACTGGTTAGATTTTTCATACCGTAACAAACGAAATTGTCTCCAGTTTATCTTGTTATTATGAGTATCAGTTTTGCGGTTAACTAATACAGAATTAAATAAGCCACCAAAATTAAGAAACGCAGAGCGCTGCATTTCTGTAACTAAAAATTGACGTTTCCTCCCTATTTGCCGAATTAGTTGAGCCCAATCATGTGGATGTTCTATTTGACTACTAAATTTTTTCTTCTTTTTTTCTATTAAACTATGATCCGTATCGCACTCCATATGTGTATGGCCTGGTATTAAAAACTTGTGTTCAATAATTTTTAAATTTGCAGAGCATTGTAAAGCAGTTAAACAAGCTGCTGTTATGAACCTGTTCTTATTCTGGCCAGGACAGCAGTCTGAATATATTATTACGTGTTCAACTTTAGGATCTAAATCTTTTGTTAGGTATTGATATAGGCAGGAACTAATTTCATTTCCGCCCCGTTTTGCTAAAGATTCATGCCATAAATAGCAGTGGGCTTGTGAGTTATCACAGTCGTGAACTGTAAGATTAAATGTCCACAATTGCCTCTTGTAAAACGACTCACCACTTTGGAGGTCTGGTGTTGGCAGGCATTGCTGGAGATCAAAAGTAATAGTTTTCATTTTAGCATTATCCTTAGTCAGAAATTTATCGTCTTCTTTGTTTTTATATCCTTGATCAGCTTATAAATGGTATTCGTTTAACTCTTCTTTTAGTAGTTTTATTTCATCCTCATTCTTGCACATAGTAATTTTCATTTTTAATTTGTCACATTTACCGCATGTGTCTTTTTTAGGTTTCTTTATAGTGATGTTAAGGCTGTAAAATATGTTTTCGTTCATTTTACGATTAATAAAATTATCTGGGTAAATCTTCTTGCAAGCTTCATAAATAGCAGTGAGTGTGTAGTTTCAAGGTAAATATTTCCTCGATGACTGCCTTCTTGGATAGTTACTTTCATATAAGGGGATAGATAAAATGCGATCCCTTGCCCTTATTTTTTCATCATCTGATACCGTCTTCCGATTTTCATGATATCCTCGTTGGTCTAATGTCATTACGCCTGATATTTGAGAACATTTTTTCGCTACTATAACTTCTATGAATTTCTTACTAATATTATAAGTTTTCATAAAACAGTCCTTGCAAGCAACAGAACAAACGCCATGAAGAGGGAAATAATAAATTATGGTATGCTGTCGGTACCGTTGTTTGCTTGGGTCAGAACACCTAATTGGCATAGAACTCTTCTCTTTAACATCCATGAGAGCAGCTATATATTCTAACCTACGATTATAGCTTCCCATTTCCCAGAATTCTTTAAAAAGTTGCAAGCGAAATTCGTCCTTTATTTTTTCCTTGCACTTATTTCTACATAATTTCGGTTCTTGCATAGTTTTTTCTTTAATCTCTTTTCCAGTTCTTGTAACATACGCCTTACCAAAATTTCGTTTTTCTCGTCTCTCTTGTCTCATTTTTCTCGTTTCTTTGTTCGTGCGTTTTTTAACTTTCTCGTGGACTTGCCCGTCTAAGTTATATTTGTCTACTGCAGTATTATTTATATCTTCTTCTGAATTTGGTCTTCTTTTTTTTTCTTTCTACTATATCGCTGTCCGCGGCAAAGCTATCATATTTTTCATCCTTCGCAGGGACAAAATTTGGATCTGCAATACTTGAAAAATCTAATAGATCCTGAATTTCATCCGGAAGTGATGCAGCAACGCTACTGGCGTAGGACATCTCAGACTCATCTCGGGCATGTTGCTCTAAAATGCAACAAAAATAAAATTAGCTAATAAAATATTTATTAGCAAACAACAAAAGAGCGACACTAAATGCGCATTTTGTTTTTGTTCATATAATTTCTTCCATAGTTTGTATTACGTGTACCCACTTTTAATAAAATTATTTATTACTTACCAGAAGGAAAGGTTTTCTGCATTGGTATAATCCCTTCCAAGTATTTGTCAGCATTTGTACATCTTTTATTGCAATTTTCTAATACAGTTTCCTTATCTGAACAATATATACGAACATTCTCTTGTTCATCTGTAAAACAATATCCCATTTATTTTATTTATTCTGTGTACACATTATACATACAGAAACAACTGGATAATTTTAGATTACAGTAAAAATATTCTATCACTACCAGTGGAAAATAAATTATGATTTTACTTACCATCGGCATTTAGCATATTTAGAATTTGTTTTCCTCTAGACATTTTTTAATTTTCACTTATTATATTGGTATTACTAAATTTAAACAAATATTTTTATTTTGCAATAATAATCACAACTATGACTCGTGTTGCATACTAATTTATAGGTTATGTGTGTTAAGTTAGTTGCTCGTTACATTAAAAGATAACCGTGAATAAGGGGGCAAGTCAAGTTGTCTCATTATTCACTAAGAGAAATACTGATATGGGCAGTGCCAAAAGGAATATGTTAACACATCCCTTTTTACACTAAACTTTATGTACTATTTTGTAAGTGCCTCTTTTGGAACAATCAACTTTACATACAAATTCAGCTACATTGACTAGTCCCCTTTTACACACAATTAAAACATACTTTTTCAACCTATATTTGAGTTAATCCCGTTTTCATCAAAAATTGACTTGTGTCCTTTTTCACGCCCAACAACGAATTGTTAAACGTAGTTAGATTAATTTAGTAGAACATTTTTAAACTCTCACAGCCTCATTTGAGTAAAGTTAAAATTTAATTAATCAACTTAAAATATAACATGTCAAGGAATTAATGAATATGAATTTAGCTTATAATAACCAATAAACATTTAAAATATTTTATTGTTGTTTAAATAAACGATTTTTCTACAGGGTGTTGATATTTAATTTTTTCACTAAAACTGTTTCAAATAAAAAGTCCAAATCACCATCATCATCTTTGCTCTTATTCCTACACTTCGTCGGCTTCACAATTGCACTTCTAAATAGGTTTCTATTCTGGCTCATACCAATATTCTACTCCTTCAATGACATTTCCTGTAGGACTGTCTCCCACAACGACTTGTTGGGTGTTCGTCTCTTCCGTTTTCTTAGAATATAATATACAGCGAATTTTCGAATTGGGTGATTATCATTTCGACGTAGAACGTGCCCTAACCATCTCAATTTATGCTCTTTCATTTTTGTAGTAATGGCTGCCACAACTAAACTTCTCCTACTGCTACTATTACTACTATCGGTTTACAGCGTTCTCTGACGCCTTCTGACTCCTAACCGCCATTCTTCTCTATTCAACCATAGGTCTGAAGGGATTTTTCTTTCCAAACTTCTCCTAATGTATTTATTTTTGTTTATATCCTTTCTTGTTACTGCACTCATCGACCTTGGCATTTATATTTCAGCCACATGCTACATTCTTTTTTTTCCATTTCATTGCTTAGAATTCAGTGACATATATCATTAGCTATTCTCACAGCCTTCTAAAATTCACCTTTAAACTCGCTTAATTCACTCGCTTCCTTAAATTTCACCAAGCCAGCTCTTACTCTACTGCAGGCATATTCATCTATGTCCCCGTTGCTCTGAAATACAGATCCTAAATACTTAAATCTATCACTTTTCACAATAGACCCATTGTTCGGGGTTACCATCCTTTTTGGGTTTATAACTCCATCTTTGAATGGGCATTCTAAATACTTCGTTTTTGACCTACACAATTTTAAACCGTTTTCTTCCAGACACTGTCCCTACTGCTCCAGTGTTATTAGCAATTCTCTTTGATTATTCCCTACTAATACCACATCGTCTGCATCCATTAAACACCAAGGATTGTCTCCTTGGCACTCTTTTATCTCATTCAATGCTAATGAAAATGAATATGGAGTTAGTATCAAGCAATAATGTAATTCTACCTTCACATGAAACTTATCAGTCTCTCCTAATCCGGTTCTAATACTAGAAACAGTTAAAATGATGACGATAAATTTAAATAAGAAGTAAACATTTTTTAAAGTCCTGTTACTCTTTACGTCCACTGGCAAGTTTAACATGGAGAAAGTCATAATACTATACTTGCTTACTCATTATTTTTGTATTATAAATTTATATCAAATAATTAATTACGGTGGTAATAGAAACATTTATCACCAATAAATATATATCAAAACAAGAATAACATCACAAAAATTTTTTGGTAAAGTCTTTCGTAGCGAAAAAACGTAGGCTGGATTAGTAGTCACATCTGTTTTAATTTTTTCGACTGTATCCCTATTTTCCTCGTTGCGAAACTCAATACGTTTATTAATATATTTTACTACATGCTAATTATACAATAGTTACGGTAGGATGCTGTATATAACGCAGTTATAGTTATTAACCTTGTTTGTCAAGCATATTTTCAATGTATAATCTGTTAGGTAGGTCATTGTTATATAAACATTTTCTGCATGGTCACTTTGAGGGTGTCAATAAACAGCCTATCGAGTGGGTAGAATAACTAAAACAAACATATTATTTTTATGACAAATTACTTGTTGTAAACTATTCCCGTTTCCCCTATAAGGAAAACGCGTCAATTCTTCACAAAATTAGTCTTTTTATATTACTGCCATACTCATTGCACACTCGAAACCTCACCAAGGATTTTCACATTTTGGGGCTATTTGCGGCTATCTTGGAAAGCCGCCATAATACTTCCCGCAATAACAGAATTGATGATCATTGCCGTACTAAACACAAAAAAAATGTAAGGTATAGATAAAATTACAGCAATAAAAACGATACTGGTAATGGTTTTTAGAAATTTGGGTGTGTAGACTTGCTTATTAAAACATTCTTGCACACTCAACAGAATATTCCAACCCATTTACGCATGAAGAAATATCGCAAGCCCTAAATAAAATAAAAACAGGAAAAGCGCCGGGTTTCGACACCATTCACGCTAAGTTCCTCAAACATAGCGGCAGATTCACTAGGCAATGGCTCGCAGAATTCTTTTCTGGCATCCTTTAAACGGGAAACGTCCCCCACCAACTCAAAAATGTAAAAATCGTCACCATTTTAAAACCAGGGAAAAGTAATAATTCACCGAAAAACTACCGCCTCATCGCACTCTTAAGTATGGTGTACAAATTGTTCGAAAGACTGTTGTATAATAGAATCTGCAAAACCATATTCCAACACTTACCAGTGGAACAGGCAGGATTTCGGCCAAACCGCAGCTGCACAGACCAGGTACTCGCCCTGACCAATTACGTGGAATTAAACTTTTAAAAGCAATTAAAAACAACCGCTGTCTTCATCGGTCTATCTGCTGCTTACGTCACTGTGTGGCGATAAGGGGCAATATATAAATTAATGCGAATAATCCCATACAGAAAGACCACTGAGGTTATTAACGCCATGCTATCTAACAGATGCTTTAAAGTTATATTGGGAGACTAGTGCCCAAAGAAAACTGAATAATGGACTTTCACAAGGATCCGTGCTGGCTCCCATGCTTTTCAGCCTCTACATAGCAGACATGCCAGAAACCACATCAAAAAATTTTGGATACGCAGACGACTAGACGCTTGCCGCAAGGCATAAAGAATTCGAGGTCACTGAACGCATTCTAACAAACGATTTAAATGCCCTAGGGAATTATTTTCGCAAATGGAGATTGCAACCCAATCCAACTAAGACAGAAGTGTCCTGCTTTCATTTGTACAACAAGATGGCCAACTATCAACCCCAAATCCATTTTGAGGATAGACTCCTTAACTATAATAAACACCTAAAATACTGTGTTACACATAACAGAACGCTAAACTTTAAAGAGCATCTTACTAAGATTGCTGCAAAACTCCGAACTCGTAACAACATCCTGCAAAAGCTCTGCGGCACTACATGGGGCTCCTCAGCACCCACACTTAGACAGCATTAGGACTGGTGTACTCCGTAGCGGAATACTGTGCACCAGTATGGATAAACAGTCCACATACTCACCGTGTTGATGTCCAACTCAACCAAGCCATGCGAACTATATCGAGCACAATCAAGGCCACGCCCACTTACTGGTTACCAGCTTTGAATCATATATCTTCACCACCCATCCGCCGGGAACATGCCCTTGTCAGAGAATTTACAAAAATCAATACTGATCCTGAGCTCCACTCCCATGTCGGAACTTCCGCCAGAGACATAAATAGGCTCCGTTCAAGACACCCGCTTCTAAAAACAGCAAAAAGGCTAGTAGATCAAAACTTTAATGTAACTGAACGGTGGAGAGAACAATGGGAGAATAACGCTGCACCAGCTAACTGGAACATGCCATGTATTACAAGCAAACCTGAGTGCTTCAACCAACCGAGACGAATTTGGACCACACTCAATAGAATCAGGATGAACTGTGGCAGATGTTCCGACTCACTTTTTAGATGGGGAAAATTACAATCACCAAATTGCGACTGCGGCGCCGAAAGGCAAACAGTAAAACACATGGTAGAGGAAGGCCCGATTAGATCCAATAACGGCAACCCTTCGGATTTCCTGCCTGCTACAAAAGAGTCAATCGAATATATTTATAATCTAGATATTTGTTTGTAGAATAATATTTTTGTATTTACTGGTGTTTGTAATTTATATAATTTACATATATGTATATATATATATATATATACATATATATATATATATATATATATATATATATATATATATATATATATATATATATATATATATATATATATATATGAACCTGTGATGTAGCCATACGCTAAATAAATAATATTGAAACATTAAAAACTTGTCTTAAGTAATTAGTTGGAAAAGTATATCGCAATTAAAAAAACTTTCTAAAAACTTCAACTTTTCCTAATTTTACGCTTATCAGGAAAGATCTAATACTGGCGTTCGAAAAAATTCAAATTCAAATTACTAATGTAAATCGAAGATAGGTTTTCTAAACATAAAAGAAATATTACGATGCTAAAAATATCTAGTTACACTTTGGTTTAAAAAAAAAAAGTAAACGATATAATTTTTAAACTACGCCGTAATCTAGTACTTTGATTTATGCTTTTTTAATGGCATTGGGTTGAGAATCCCTCGCCATATTTTATATGAAAATCTCATCTATCCACGTTTGGGGCGTGGGTACGTCGCCCACCGCCAGTTGCAGTTTCTATCTGAAAATCTAAGAGAATTAATTTATGTCACCGAATGGGGCGGCGTAGTTCGAGAAAAAAGAGGTCCAATTTGGATTCCAGTTAAACTGAATGTATGACCAAAGATTTACCTATTTCCAACAAGAATGAATTCTCATTTGGAAGTACACATGGATGTCGGAGATTAGTTACACCTGATATATTTCATTTGAGTAATAAGGTTTTAGTGGTAAATTCGAATATGTAAGGTTTTAGTTGCTTTTTGTGTGCTATCTATGTGGATAAATCAGTTCTCATGGCAATGTTGCTTTTTTGTTCTTGGTGAAAATTAAATGCAGAAATAGTTAGCCTTTATTTTATTTTATTTATTATTAACATATTCTAGATCATGATATTGATTATAATAAATATATATATATATATATATATATATATATATATATATATATATATATATATATATATATATATAGTTTATTAGGGTTGCAGTCACAAAATTGGCCGGGATGTTAAAAAAACACTCTTTTGACTTTTTGTCTAGCTTTCGGAATGGTTTTATTCCTTTTTCCAGACACTGTAATAAGAAACATATGTAAATATTCACAAAGTATCATAATTCTTCAGTGTAACTTACTAGTCGTTGAGATTGTTTGTAAAAGCATTGACACTCAATATTGATAACACAAATATAAAATATAAAATAATGGACAAAATACATTCTAAAATTTTTAAAATTTGGGTTAAGATAGTAAAACCTTGTTTATGACATCTTTTACTGGTGTGTTTTAACTGCGATACATAGAGAACAGAAAATAAAAACCCTGTAATTAAAATGTAATTAGGTGTATTAGTGATAGGTTATAGTGATATTATTTTTCTTTTCAAGAAATACTAGAGGCCCATTTTGGGTGATTTTACTTTTTAAACCTGTCTTAACCTGAACAGGACAACCCTTCAAGTTTGACCCGTACAAAACAAAATTTCTTCAAGAACTAGGCGGTGATGTTCTAGACTGACGAATTGAGTTTTATGAACTCATAACAGAAAAAAAATTGCGTTAAACCGAGAATGTTAAAAAATATTTAATTAACTGATGAATGTACTTTTATGCTGAGTGGTAATGTAAATAAACAAAACTGTCAGTACGACAAGCGAGAAAGAATTAAGCAAGCAGGTCGCGCTATTACTAGAACAACATTTACCAAAGTTTGTGCAGAATTTGAAAATAGGCTGTATTATTGTTTACAAAACAATGGAACCCCTGTACCTTGCTTCACCCTGTACAATTGGATTGCATTTTTTATAGTCTTTTCAGTGATGTATCGCAAGTAGGGGTTTGGAATTTAAACTTTTTTGGTTATGGTGGGTGGGGCCTAGAAGGTTGATGGGGTGAGTTCTCTTTCATTTCATTTTAGTTCCCTCTTACTATTTTAGAAACGGTTTCAAGCATTTTTGATATCAGTTCTTGTTTATGAGATAGGGTTTTAAATTATTTTTTCAATACAAGTTAAATCTGTATGGTTTTAGCATATTAGACCTCAAAGAAAAGCATCATCTGCGACAAAAACAAACGGTAGCTGTCTTGACTCATTTTCAACTTCTTTTTTCTCTGGAATGTTTAATAAATTTTCTTAAAGTCTACTAAAGAATTCTGTATTCTGAAGGATTCCCATGTGATACTTTGCCATATGTACCGAAATCAAATAAAATAAATTTAGAATTTGCATCTGCTATGGCAAGTAGAACTAAACTGTGTCTGCGTTTGTTTATATAAAAAGAAAGATTCACTATTGGCTGGATGAATTATATCGATATAGTTTCCATTTCGACTGCCAAGATAATGAGAAAAATTCCCTTTTCGAAATCCTTTGCTATAACAATCCAGTCGTTTTCCGTTTATGAAATCAGGAGAAAAAATATTGTAACTACATTATATCTATATAGTATATTTTATATGTATTTATATTTGCTAAATATTATTATCAGTAAGAAGTTAAAGTTTAACCGAAAATTCTATATGAAATCTAGACCAATTAAAGAGGATGAGTCAACAAGACATAATGATACTGTTTGTCAAACAGCTGAGGTCACACAATCGATCCAAAAAAAAAACACCATTTCCAGACCATCTAAATGCAAAATTAATAAATGTGATTCTGTGTTCAAAGAATTGAATGCATTTTGAAAAACCTAAAGAGAAGTTTAAAGAAGTTAGAAAGCTAAAAGAAGATCGACATGATATGTTTGAAAAACCTCGCTCTGAAAACTGAGATATAACAAATAACATTTAGAGATTGTTAGCAGAAAATATAATTACCGATACATTCGTAGTGAAACTATAACAGATATTCTATATAATAATAGATATTCTACAGATTATTATTTACCTCAACATTTCAATACTGATTACTCCCATTTCCCCTCAACTTTTTCTAAATCTCCGGTACATTATGAAACCCTTTCTCCAGTAATAACTAATGACAGTATTAACGATTTCAGACAATCCAGACAATACAGACAATCAATCTATCGCGACCTATATTTCTAATTTTAGAGACGCCTAATGTTTTTTCCTAATATGTAGTTTATTATACACAATATGTACCTACTTTTTGTATGTTCCTTAAAAAATTAATAAATAACTGAGGTAAAATAGTACTATTACTCACCTTCAAATACTTGCTTCTTAGCACCTTGTAAATGACATGGCAGGTTTCAGGAACTATATTTATATTTTAATGCTTGTGGTGAAATGATAGTTAAATACTTCAGGTCTTTATAACTCTTTCCAGTCGCAAGAAATTGCAATGTTGCCATTAATCTTTCATGTGGTGTTATGGCTTCTCTCATGATCGTATCCTGCTTTTAAATCAAAGGTGATACATGAGACAAAAGGTTTACATACGTCTGCTTATCCATTCTAAGATAATTAAGGTAGTCACACGGATATATTTTTAGCTCACTTATTAAACCAATGTGAGAATAGGTATTTCTTTTCATCAACCATTGTTTACACCACACCGCATGCTGTTTTACTCAGGATTTTTTTTCACAAGACCAAAAGCGGCCAAAGCGAGCGTATCGTCGTCCGAACTCGATATATTTTATTAAATTGCCTCTATTTTTATCAAGTATGCTTGTACTTTTGGTGCCAAAGGCAAATTGTGCATAGTTGTACAAAAAGATTGAACAAACATTCTGGACAAGCCTGCAGTTGTGTCTGTAGCCGCCTTGTAGATTGTGGATGTTACACTTAAATGCCGACGGTTGATATTTCAGCTATTATGCAAATTATAAATGTTATTGCGTGACATTTATGCCATTTTTGTTGCCAATATAAACGTTGTTAGATAATGAACAAATTACGGGGTGTATTGTGTAACACTTCCGTTTAATTTTAGAGGCCTCTAAAATTTTAGCGTCCGCTAAAAATATTTTTGTATTCTCTAACTTATGCATATGCACCCTTTAAAATTATTACCTAAACCGTGTAAACTCCCGCCAAAACAGAATATTTTGAAGGATGTTAAAACTTGTCCTCTTATTTTTAGCAGTCCGTTAAACATCATTTGATTATTTTTCTTTGATTAGGTTTATATGTTTATTAGTTTGATATTTATACAGGCTGAGTCATAACTATTGTGGCATAGAGTAGGGACAGGTTATTTGGGCCGAAATATGGCTATTGGGCCAAATATGCCTTAATGAAATGTTGCTGATAAAAAAGATCAAAATTTGCACAGAGGCATAATCTTAGACAAGAAATAGTATTTTATTTACAATTTTATGATTTGTCATAGAGGGCGCCACGTAGATCATTGTTAATGAGAAAATTGAGTCTAAACTTTTTCTGATGAAACTGTTTAGTAATTTTTATTAGAAAATATGACGTAAACATCATTTTTGCGTAAAATTGGTACTCTTGTTTAAACATGATAATTTCAACCGTTTTCGATAAAAACGCAGTCGAACTGCTTAGAGTCTTAAAAAAGGATTTTAAATATTATTTCATTTATGAAAAGTATGCTTTGGACTGTCAGATAACTGTTGTTGGTAAATGTCATTTGTTCAGAGTAAATTATTTTTGATGTGGCAGTGTAGTGTAATGTTGCATTTTTTTAAAGTAATCATTACTTTTTTTGATTGAAATTTCTCGTCACAATCATTTTACTAATGAAGAAATGCAAGATATGATTTGCGTATACGCATAAGAAAATTGTCACTCGGCAGCCAGGTATGGAATGTTATACGCAAACAGAAGGCAACCAAATCACAAAACTTTTGCAAGATTATATCGTAGTTTAGGTGAAACTGGGTTATTTCACACTAAAAATCGGGGTGGTTGAACGAAACAAATCACACATAATCAAGAACATGAACTTTTGGTTCGAGTAGATGAAAATCCTGAAATAAGTTCACGACATCTATCAGCAGCAACAGGAGTAAGTCAGTGGTCTATTGTTAGAATTCTAAAAAAAGAGAAAAGTTACAGTTTTGCCAACGTATTCTGAATAAACATCGCAATGACAGACACTCTATTAAGAATATTATGTTCACCGACGAAACAACTTTTACCAGACGATGGGTTTTTAATTGGCGGAATAGTCATTATTGGGAAGAAGAAAATCGGCATGCTATTAAAGCTAGACATTTTCAGCATGAGTTTAAATTTAATATTTGGTGTGGCATTACAGGCGACCAACTACTAGGACCTTATGTTCTTCCTCCGAATAGAGATTCTTATTTATTCTTTTTGGAAAATACTCTTAGTGATATTTTAGATGATCTATCACTGGATGTAAGAAGAAAAATGTGGTTATCTTAAAAAAAAAAGAAAAATGAGGTGGCCCTCCAGGATAAGCGCCACCTCATTTTTCATTAGCTGTTAGAAATGATATAAATAACGTATTTCCTCAACGATGGATTATCAGAAGCAGTTATTTTCAATGGCCACCAAGAAGTCCTGAGTACAACCCGCTAGATTTTTATTTATGGGGACATATGAAGTCCTCCGTTTATGCTAATGAAATTAATACACGAGACGAACTTTGAAGATACGTTCAAAATGCAGCTAATCTTATAAGGGGACAGAATAATATTTTTTTAACGTCCGAAAATCCTTTATAAAAAGAATTAGAAAAGGCATAGAAATCGGAGGAGACCATGTAGAACATTTAGTTTGAGTTTTTGTGAGTTCTTCTAAGTTAAAGTGTGTTAAGTTTTGATTTATCGTTAAAACGGAAACCTTACGTTAGTAGCAACTTTGTTTATTAGTTTGGTATTTGATAGTGGAGTTGTAAATAAAATACTATTTTTTGTCTTAGATTATGCCTCTGTGCCAATTTTTATATAGCAATTTATAAATATACAGGGAACCTATTAGCAAAAAACGAAAAACAAAAATTAACTTTAACACCCTGTATCTTTTTCATCAACATTTTATTAGGGCATATTTGGCTAAATAGCCATATTTTGGTCCAAATAACCTGTCCTAAGTCTATGTCCCAATAGTTATGACTCACCCTGTATATTATAGTGCAGATAAACAATTAAAAAAGACAAATGGCTTATTATGATATACTTAGCGAAGCTTTAGTTGATGAAATAATAATAATAAAAAGTAAGTCACTGTTTATCTTATAATCCATGAGTTACGCCTATAACAAAATTCAAATTTTTTATTTTTTTTGTAGAGCTGCAATAAGATTACATCCAACGATAATACTAAATATAAGCAATCCTTTTCACTTTTAGCAAACTTTTTAGATTTAATAAAGATCATCATTGATCATTGATAAGATTAGTCCATATAATAATTATAATAATAATATTTATTTACTTCCCAATATACAATATAAAACAATGTAACAATATGATAGTTCAATATAATACAATTACAAATTAATTCTAAGTTAAATATTTTGTACAAACAAATAGGTAGTTGTTAGCAAATAAACAAAGATGAAATTCCCTGATGAACCAGAGGTTGTGCTCAGGGATTAGACTCATTTCCACTATTCAATATTTATTCTACAGTACCATTAGGTTGATAATGTAAAAAATTGTTACAAAGTATACTGTATAGTATTAGTTATATGATGAATTTAATTAAAGTAGATCGCATCCAAAATTTCAGATCCAGCGTTCTTGAGAAATTTTGTAAAAATAGATTTAACTATGTTAAATGAGTTGATTTTTCTTATGTAGGTTTTATAGATCTCGGGTAAATAGTTAAATATTCTAGGAATAAAGTAAGAGAACTTGTGTTTTCCAATTTATTTATAAGCATTAGTAGTTTGGACATAGTCATTAACTTTTCTTCTAGTGCTGTAAGTATGATCCATTGATTTTAAAACATGTTTATTTTTGTATGTAAACAAAATAATGTTTAACAAATATAACCGTCCACTACTAAAAATATCTGCTTGTTGATAAAGAAGTTCTGAAGAATATAAACGAGATTTTTTTAGTATTATTTTCAAAAACCTCCTTTGTAATATTTCCAGTTTATTTAAATGAGAAGCATATGTTCCACCCCATGGTAAAATGGAATATTTAAGACGTGACTCTATGAAATAATAGTAGGTATACTATCTTAAAGTAAGACAAATTAAGAAAATTGCTGAGATATCTAAATTTGTATAATAACATTCTTAGAGTTTTACATACCATACCAATATGCACGCACATCCCACTTCAAGTGACAATCAATATAATTATATATTCAATAATTATATCAATAAATTTTTTATGTATTTTTTTATATTCATTTTAATGACCGCGTTATTATAGCTTAGATTTATTTCTAAGAAGTCGAGTAAATTGTTTTTGTATATTTAAAATGGTACGAAATAAGTTTTATCAGTATTAACTATCAGTAATTTCCTATTTAGCCATTCTAAAATCTGTACAGTTTCTGTTTCTGCTAAAGTTTTAAGTTTTTCCCAAGAATCACTACTGTAAAGTATGACAGTATCGCCAGCAAAACAAATACTCTTTCCATTTATTTTCATTGATGCTAGATCATTTATATATATTGAAAACAGTAAAGGACCGAAAACAGTACCTTGCGGCACACCATACTCAACGATTTTTCCAGCACTTACTTTGTTATTAATGTTGACAATTTGCGATATATTTTTTAAATAACTTTGAAATAGTAAGTACGGTATGCCCCTTATTCCAAGATTATCCAAAGCACGTAACAATTGCTGATGACTAACAGTGTCAAATGTCTTAGCCAGATCCAAAAATATCGCTAAAGTAGGAGAGCCATTTTCCAACATCTTACATAAATAATCAGTAGCGAACGTTATAGCATCTGAAGTGGAATATCCCTTCTTAAGCCAAATTGGTTTGTAGACATCACCTTAAACTTTGTAAGATATTGATTTACCCGTTCTGCTAAGGCCTTTTTAAAAATTTTTGCACCAATTTTGTATCACCTTTTTTAAATATAGGTATAATTACAGCTTTTTTAAAAAGGTCAGTACATATACCATGTTCAAATATTTTATGTATTAAATCAGCTATCGGATCAACAACATAATTACAAATGATCTTTAGCAGGTCGGCGGAAATGTTGTCTATGTCTGGAGATTTTTTTGGTTTTAGAGAAAGAATAATACTCTGAACTTCTGATTTTGTTACAGGTTTTAGAAAAAAAGTACTAAGACATGTGTTTTTTGGAGGATCAGGAGAAGATGATATTTTAATATTTTAAGCAAGCGTGCACCCTACATTATAAAAATAATCATTAAAAATATTGCTAATATTCTGACTATCAGTGATTACCTCACTATTTTGATTTAAATGGAATTAATTTTACTTTTTGTACTATTATTATCCAACTTTTTAATAGTATTCAACAGACCTTTAGAACTATTTTTTTTTGTAATTTCCGTGTGAAAATAATTTTTTTTTGCCTCAATAATTAGCTTATTTAATTTACTTTTGTACATTGTGTATTCGCTTTTAGCAACTTAGCGAACACAAATAAACTGAAATATATTTTTAATAATAATAAAATAATAACTCAAGCAGACTGTTAATTTCTTTTTCTGTTAAGTCTTTGGCCTCCGACACTTACTTTTTGGTCAATTTCTACCTTTAAAGTAGTTTAAATATGATCAACGTGCGATGTTGCCGTATCTAATTGGAAACCTTTTAGAGTATTCCTCTAAAAAAATATATTTTAGCGGTCCTCTATAATATTGCTTTATAAAATGTCAATGTTACCTAAAGCTTTAAGAGGGCCTTCTTTTTCTTAACATGCCATACACCAAAGTGCGTAGGTGACTATCTCATTACTAGAATTCTGTTCTTGGTGGCGTGACACAGCTCGCCTGTATTGTGTATTCCTTAACCAGGATAATTGTTTGCGGGCGGCTCCTCTCCTACCTTCGATCTTCCCTTGTACGATTAACTGTGGTATTTCATATTTTGCTCCTCTCAATATGTGCCCAAGGTAACCAATCTTGCGTTTTTTAATTAATTCAAAGAGTTCTTTTTCCACTCTGGCTCTCTTAAGGACGTCTTCGTTTCGAACTCTATCCACCCAAGGTATGCGCATCATTCTTCTCAATTACCACATTTCAAATGCTTCAAGTTTGTTGATAGATGTCTTTTTCAAAGTCAACGTTTCCATGCCATAAAGCAAGATGGACCATATGTAGCACTTGACTATTCTGTAGCGTAATTTACAATTTACGTTTTGATTACATAGGAGCGGTCTGAATTCCACAAAAGCTTGTCTTGCCATTTGTATTCGGGTTTTTATCTCGTGTTGTGGATCCGATTGGTCATTGATTGTGGTGCCAAGGTATTTAAAAGTTTTCACGCGTTTTATTCGATCGTCACCTATGCATATTATCGGGTTTTCTGGAGGGTTTCTGCTAATGACCATATATGTCGTTTTCAAAATGTTGAATTTGGGGCCATATTTTTTACCTATGCTATTCTCCCTATCAAGTAATAACTGCTGATCTTCCAAATTATCAGTTATAATCACTGTGTCGTCCGCATAGCGTAGGTTGCTAATTGGTATGCCGTTCATCTTAATGCCTAATTCCGTGTCTTCTAATGCTTCCGCAAATATATTTTCAACATATAAATTAAAAAGCATCGGAGAGAGTATGCAGCCTTGGCGGACACCTTTCCGAATTTCAAGTTCATCCGTATATCGGTCTTGATCAATTCTCACCTTTGCCATTTGGTTCCAGTATAGATTCTGAATAATTCTGATTTTTTTCTGGTCAATGTTGGCCCTATGTAGTAGTTCCATCATGATATCCTGTTTAACATTGTCAAATGCCTTCTCGTAGTCTATGAAGGTGAGGTACACATATTTTCGTTGATCTAAGCAGTTTTGTATTAAGGTGTTCAAACATAAAATTGGCACTCTTGTTCCTAGTCCTCCCTTAAAACCGAATTAAGAGGGCCGTTAAAAGTTAAATATTAGAGGCCTCTTAAATTTAACAGAAATAAACAGAAAACACCCCTACGTTAAATTTTTAGTGAAAGTTGGTTTTCCTTACTAAAACTAATTTTACCTGACTAAAATTCCAGCCCGCGATATTTTTATTGCACAGACTATTCTAATTAAGTTTTTTCGATGGATCTATTTTTCCAATTAAGTATACGATTGAGCAACTTTTTGTTTCTTAATTTTGTTACGTATAATTTAATTTGTAATAGAAAACTTCTTGAGAAATCTTGTTTTTAATTCTTTAATTACGTTGTGGTTTAGAGGATAATGTTTAATTGGTTTACTGAGGTTGGCTTCTTTTATAATGCATATATTTATAACTTTAAATGCAGCTTTTCTGGATTCTGCAATCATCAATCCAAGTAGCATCGTAATTTGTAGACAAAGACGGAATTATTCTTTGTGAAAAAGAACAACGACTTAAAAGAGGAGAATCTGTTTACCTAACCTGTTGGGTTTTATTGTCGATTAAGCTCGGCGTATTCTTGAAGTGAGTAATTTGTTGGTCTATTTTCTTCTTAAGTTTCTCCGGTTTCGTCTCTATATAATTCTAGAAAAATAGATGTAAACAACAAAAAATAATTTTAAAATAATTCGTTGTTTGCACATATTAAAAAAACGATCGAAAATAGATAAATGGATTTCCTTTAAAAAATGCTGTAAAAACATTATCTAAATCATGCATAAAATCGATCCGAGTCCAATTCCAACTGTCTTCCGAGTAATCAAATTTTTTTTATTCTTTACTTTTTCTTTATTTGTTTTTGCCTAGCTTACATCAGGTTTCCTTATAGGTGGGATATGTTTTTTGGATTACTTTAATTTTTTAACTGCTTTTAATCAGGTTTGGGACATAGCTTTTATTTTTAATGCTTGATAGTCTGTCAAGCATGTGGCTGTCATGTTATAGTTTTTTGTATGTGCAGGGTCTTGTGTTTTGTCAGATCTTTTTTAAGGGACGTTTTTCTGTTATCTTTTTTCTTATATGGGGAGGGTCACTTCTAAATCGGGTTCTGACCAATTATGAAGTTGATTCCCTGCAATAATACAATATACTGAAACAAACTATAGTAATTCTGTAAATTTTTAGACTCATTTTCAATTCTTGTTGAGTTTTTAAAGATATGTTAAGGTTTACTTTATTTTTTTTTTTTAATGTTTCTAAACAGATTACAGTTAGTAGCTTGATTATTTAGTATCAGTAGTTTTAGTTCTTGGTAGATATTTAAATGAATAGTAGCTATTTCTGGTGTATGATCGTAGGCAATATCACTGTTTAGGTTCGATACTTTTGTATTTTGTGGAGAATCATTTGATTACAAAGAAGTTAAGGTAATCTGGGTATTTTTGATTGGGTGTCGTTCTTAAATGACTAAATACAGTTTTCTTCATCTTCCTGGAGCTGTTAGTTGAGATTACCAGCTTGTGTGGTTAGCGTTATAGTCGCCTCCTTCTAGGAATCCGTTGCCGAATAATTCTGTAAACATTTCTTTATTTTCTTGGTAATTTGGTGGGCAATACACCGATGTTATTGTAATGGATCCATTCCAATCTCCTGTTACCACGCTAATTGCCTGCATGTCGTTTTTTACAGATTTTATAGAAATAATACCGTAAGATTGTCTCACATCAACATTTATATCAGTTGCTAAGCAACCAATGTTGGTGAAATGAAGAAAATAAAAGAATTAAATCCTTTAGAGATACAGAAGATCACGATAGATGAAATCAAATATGCTATCAAAAACTCTAAAGACAATAAGGCAGCTGGATTAGATGAAATACCAGTAGAACTCTTAAAACTAGTGGAAGAGGACAACTTGGAAGTATTGGCAGATTTATTCAACACGGTGTACGATACGGGAATAATACCACAGGAGTGGCTAAAGTCAGCTTTATAAACCATCCCTAAAAAACAAGCAGCAAAAGAGTGCTCTGATTATCGAACACTGAGCCTCATGAGTCATACTTTAAAAGTTCTGCTAAAAATAATACGTAAGAGAATATACGAAAGGCTAGAGGAGGATATTAGCGAGACGCAGTTCGGGTTCCGAAATGGAATGGGTACTCGAGAAGGACTATTTGCCATCAACATATTAATTCAGCGATGTCGGGATGTGAATGTTGATCTACACTTGTGCTTCGTTGACTACGAAAAAGCTTTCGATAAAGTAAGTAAGACATGAAAAACTAATATCAATACTTATGAACAAGCGCATTGACAGTAAAATCATAAATATAGTGCAAACATTATATTGGAACCAAAGTGCCATAGCTCAAATTGATGGGCAACACTCAGAAGAAATGAAGATCTGTAGAGTAGTTAGACAGGGATGTGTGTTATCACCACTTTTGTTTAACTTATATTCTGAAGAAATTTTCCAAAACACGCTCAATAATATCGAAGCGGGAGTCACCGTTAACGGAAAATTAATTAATAATTTAAGAGATGCAGATGACACTGTGATCATAGCAACGAGTATAGAGGATCTACAACATCTTATCGAAAGCTTGAGTATAAATAGTGCTGAGATGGGAATTACTATAAACGCCAAAAAAACGAAGTACATGCTGATTACAAAAAGGCCACAAAATATACATCACCTATTGACAATAAATGGTAACGTGATAGAACAAGTAGAAAAATATCAGTATTTGGGAAGTTTGATCAATGAAACCAATGATCATACTGTAGAAATAAACAGACGAATAGAGATTGCCAGATCAGCATTTATACGAATGAAGCCACTCCTAACGTGCAAAAATCTAAATTTGGAGATCAGACTACGTACCATTCGCTGTTATATATTTTCAATATTATTATATGGAGCTGAGACTTGGACATTAAAAAAAATGTAATTTAAAAAAGAATCGAGGTCTTCGAACTCTGGTTATACCGCAGAGTATTGAAAATATCATGGACTGATAGAATTACAAATAAAGAAGTACTGGAGAGGGTTGGTAAAGAAACAGAACTAATCACCACTATACAAACCAGAAAACTGGAATACCTAGGCCACGTGATGAGGGGACCAAAATATGAAATTTTGAGACTGATAATACAGGGAAAGATTCAAGGAAGAAGATCTGTTGGCCGAAGGCAGAACTCATGGTTAAAGAATCTACGTGATTGGTACCAATGCAGATCGATTGATTTGTTTACAGCAAGTTCTAAAATAAAAATAGCCATTATGATTGCCAACCTCCGTAGGGAGACGGCACTCTAAGAAGAAGAAGCAACCAAACGATAAACGCTCTATTTCATGTAAAATCGCATGTAAAAATCAGTCTTGCACTAAAAGTCACAATATAGAACGTCATATTATATTAAAACAGCTTGTTACCATGACACACTACAGAGTGTAGTAAATTTGAAGAATTTAAATTTTTCTATATTTTCTATTTTTCTCTATTTCCTTCCAGTTTCCCTTGTATAACCAATCAACTCATTGTTCGTTTTTTATTATGTGACCAAAGTAACTTATTTTTCTTTTCTTCATAGTGTTGAATATAAAGACTTCTTTTTTTTTTTTCATCTTTCTTAATGTGTCCGTGTTTTTTTGTATTGTGTCCACATTTTTCACATTCTTTAATAACACCACATCTCAAAGATGGCAAGTTTTTTTTTTCAGTTGCATCCGTATATATCCAGGCTTCAACTCCATATAAAAGGGTAGAGAATAAAATAGTATCTCAATACTTTAAGTTCTAATTTACGTTCTATTCAGTTTTCCACTGCATAATCCTGCTTTTATCATATTGAAATTGCTTTCGGCCATCTTGATGTGTCGTTTTATTTCAAGGTGATAGTCCCATGGTTAACAGGTTGACTGCCACATAAAAATGATTTAAAAAGTCCATGGTGCCACGTTGAAAAAAGTGCATCTAGCAATCAACTGAACTACTTCCATTACTAATATTTCACCAATTTTATTTATTAGTCCCAATTTTTGAAAAAATAGGTCAGCGGTCGAATACGACCGCCGGGGCGTAGGTGGCATACTTATTCCCCTGGTGCCAAGCGGTCGGTCGAACGGTCGTTCTGTTCATGATGGGACTTGTCGAGTATTATTCTGCTGAGTGGTTGTTCTGACCAATATTTTATCAGTAGAGGTTTGATTGTTAGTAAGACAAGTAAGTTAATTGTGCTGCTCGTGTTATTTTTAGAGTTAGATAATAGTAAAAACAATTAATATTTCTTGAAATAAAATGGGAAGTCGCGGTAAAATGATGGTTGGGATGGCATGAGGAAACTTACTATATTGGGACGCTAAGAGCAAATCGTCGTGGAAACCCAAAAGAAGTAATAAATAAAAAATTGAAAAAAGGGGAAACGTTTGGGTTGGAAAACAAGAGAGCCATGTGCGTTTTGAAGTGGAAGGATAAAAGAGATGTCTTATTACTATCTACTAAACACACTACCGAAACTCGAGCAATTCAGCGACGAAGTGGTGTTGTTCATAAACCTCAGGTTGTAATGGAATATAATGAGGGAAAGTCCTCAATTGACCAGTCAGACCACATGGCAAGCTATAATTCACCTCTACGAAAGTCACTGAAATGGTACAGGAAGCTCGCTGTAGAATTTCTTCTTGGTACATCCCTCGTAAATTCTCGAGCCATTATTTTCAACCAACTAGCCAATAAAAAGATGAAAATAACTGAATTTAGAGAGCATGTAATAAAGTCGCTTATAAGTTACGAAGACAACATTGAGTCACAGAATGATTCCGAAAGGGAACAACAACAAATACGAACTACAAGAAGATTGATGCAAACTCATACTTTGGTGAAAAAAGAAGGACCATATGATAAAATGAAAAAATACTGTAAAGGTTGTTATAAAGAGGAGATTCGGGGAAACATAACAAAAAATCAGGCCAAAAAAGTAGTAACTTACTGTGACACTTGTGAAGGTCAACCAAACTTTTATTTAGATTGTTTCAACAAACACTACAAATAACCGATAACTTTTAATTTCTTTTATGTTCTTATTTAACTTTTGTATGTTCAAATCGAATCACTTCAGTTTGTAATGGATATTTTTTATAGTTTTTTAATTTTTACTCGAAATAAAGATATGTCAAAATTTCGATATCATTTTAGTCTCCCCTATTAAGCCAAAATGAAAATTGATATGTATATACGACGACTGTATGCCACAATGGTCGAATACTGCAATAATTTCGCTACTCTACTCGATCTCTAGCAAAACAGGAACTATATCACATACCGTATCAAATCGGTCGAATACGACCGCAGTGGCATACAGCACTTATTGTTAACCTGTTAATTTAGCTCACATCCCAAGTATTTATCCAGATACTTTCTCTAATGCGTGGCCTTTAACGTAGATTGTTTCGTCTTTAATTTTCGTACTGAAATTCGTTTTTTGTGTTTAGTGCCATTATTATTATTTGTATAGTAATTTTATTGCTTTTAATAACAGATACGTAGTAAAAGTAGTATAATAGTAGTTAGTACTTAGTACAATAACAATAAATAGGATTTACAATACAGAATAAAGAACCTATATAATTTATTTATGATAAATGCCCTGAGTTTAAGCACACTCGAGATAAAATTAAAAACTATTTTAACGAAATCAGGTATTGGATTGTCAAGAGAAAGAACAAATTATTTAAACTGGATAAACAGTCCTCTCTTTTAGGTTTCATTGATACATCAACTGGTCAATTAAATAAAAGATGTTCGATTGTCTTAAATTCTTTACTATTACAAATAGTGCAATTTTCATTTGGACTGATGCGGTGAGTGGCTCCACTTAGGTTAAGTTTCAATTTGTGGTTATTGCAAACTCTTAACTGAGCGATTATTCGGGTTATATGGATTGGCAAATTTAATAGAAGATTGCTTTTGGCTATCTTCTGTTAAATTACAATCTCTGTTCATTCAATTATTTTAAATTACCATTAAAGAACAATCGATTTCGTGAAGTTGTGGTTTCATTTTACTAGGAGTGACGCCTCTTGTTTTATTTAGAGGAGAATAGCTTAATGTAATTAGGTTTCTTCAGCATTTATTAAATCAAATACGTTTTTAATTTGTAGAACCCAATTATATTTTTCTGGGGGATTAGTAAGCACATTGACCTAGTAAGCAAATATTAGGAAGTCGATTATTATTTATTTTAATACATTGTATACAAGCACCATTTAGATACATTGTATATAATTTTAAAATGGACTTCTTCTTAACGTACCCTATCAACTTCCCTTGACGTTGGCGATTAACATAGCGAAACGGTCTCTGTCTCGAGCTATTCTAAAGAGTTGCTCAGCTTTCCTTATTCCTGTCCACTCCCTGATATTCTTCAACGAAGACGAATGCTTTCAACCAATTCCTCTGCGTCCTTCGATTTTACCCATCATAATAAGTTGAAGAATATTATATCGGTCTCCCCTTACTACGTGTCCAAAATAGGCCATCTTTCTACATTTGATGTTATCAAGTAGCTAGCGAGCAGCATTTGCTCTCTCAAGGACTGCCACATTTGTCAGCATAGCCGTCCATGAAATTTTTAGTATACGTCTGTGCAGTCATTCTTTAAAAAAACTGGAATTGGATTTTCTTCACAATGTCTTAATCGGGAATTATCAAACTGGTATACAATTAGCAACAATACTTAAAACTAGTGATTCAAAAAGATGAACAATGGAGGGCCAGAAACGGATTTTACGTCTTATAAAAAATGGTAAGACAGAAGCGATGACAAGATTATACACAGCATCTGTATATTTCTAAAATTGAAATAATCGATATTTTCAAAATCTGTAAGCGTTTGGTTTTATATAGTTTTGTGTTGCAATAATACTTTACTTACTTAATCAGTAGACCCATTTGTACCTTTCGGTGTTGGGCCGTTTATAATACAATTCTGTATATTACAATAGTTTATAATCTTCTAGGTGTCCTAGCTCTTGACAAACTCTCTCCATTCCTTCCTATTGTATGCCATCTGAGTTGCTTCCTGCCAAGTCTTACCCTTACTCTGCAGTATCTGCGAGATGTCACTGTTCCATTCTTTAATGGTCTTCCTCTTCTGTTCTTCCCTGTTGGTTTGGCGTCCCACACTCTTTTTACTTGTCTATTATTGTCCATCCGGTTAGATGTCCGAACCATGCCAATTTTTTCTCCTTGATTGATTCGAGAATCGTTTAATTTTTAGGCTTTCTCTTATTTCTTCGTTTCTGATTCTATCAGTTCTTTTTACTCCGATCGCTCTTCTGAGGTATTTCATTTCTGCTGCCTGAATTTTGCTTTGATGCCTTTTGTTTAGTATCCAATTTTCTGCTCCATATGTCACTGTAGGTCTATATAATGTTTTGTATATTGTCATCTTGGTCTTTGTTGATATTTCTTTGTTATTAAGGAATCCTCTATTTAGTGCTTGGAATAGTTTTCTTGTGTTTTCCATTCTATTGTTAAGATCGTCCTCGATGTCTCCTTTGTTGTTGAGTACTGTTCCTAAGTATTTGTATGAATTTGTCTGTATTATTTTTTGTTGGTCTATCATTATTTCTAGTTGATCTTCCGTCCCTTGTTTCCTTGATATTTTCATTATCTGAGTCTTCTCTTTGTTTACGTTTAAGTTGTATTTGCTTGCTTCTAGGTTCCATTTCTCTAAGTTGTATTTCAGTTTTTCTGCTGTTTCCGCAATTAATACTATGTCGTCTGCAAATATACACATCTCAGCGTTTATCATTTGCATTCTGTTCCAACCGATGCAGTATTTCTTGAACGTTTTCTTACATTCTTACACTATCTCATCTATTACATTTATGAATAGCACTGGGCTGAGACTTCCTCCTTGTCTAACTACTTGAGTTGTTTCAAATGGTTCTGACTGCATATTTGACATTATTACTGTGTTTGTTGTTTTCATGTATATACTCTTTGTTTTCTCTCTCTCTCTTTTCTTTTCACTGAGTCGAATGCTTTTTCCATGTCTATAAAGCTCAGATATATTTCTCTATTTTTCTTTAAGGCCTTTTCTATGACTTGTTGCATGGTGAATATATGGTCTTGTGTGTTGTGTCCTTTCCTGAATCCACTTTGTACATCCTCTAATTTATGTTCTATTTCTTTTCTGATTTTCCTTTCTATTATGGTTTCGTATACTTTTGCTGCTACACATAGTAGTGATATACCTCTATAGTTCTTACAGTCTCTTGTGTTTCCTTTCTTGTATATAGGTATAATTACTGCATTTGTCCATTCTCTGGGTATTACATTTCTCTTTCATATTAGGTTATATATGTATAACAATTTTTCTTTTGCTTTTACTCCTATATATTTCATCATTTCTGGTGCTACTTCATCGCTTCCTGGTGCTTTTCCAATCTTTATCTTTCTTATTGCTTCTTTTAGTTCTTCTTTTTCTATAGTTTCTGGATTTTCCATGTTTCTCATGTATACTCTCTTGATGTGGCTTTCGTTCTCCATTGTATTCGCTTGATTTCCATTCAGTATCAGCTGGAAGTGTTCCCTCCATCTTTCCATTATTGTCTTATCGTCTTTTATTATTGTTCCTTCCTTGTTCATTATTTGTTTTAGTTTCATTTCTTTGTTGCTTCTTAGGGTTTTCAGTGTTCTATAAAAAAATTTTATGTTTTCTGTGCTGTTTTCTTCCATTTTTTCTCCGAATTTTTCCCAACTTTTCTTTTTCTCTTTCTTAACTATCTCTTTAACTTTTGTTCTTTGTGTCTTATAATTTTCATATTTTGGTTGTGTTTTGTCTTTTATGTATTCTTTCCATAACTTCTTCTTTTCTTTTATTTCTCTTTTCACTTCATCGTTCCACCAAGATGTACGTCTCCCTCTGTTGTTATTTCTTGTAGTTCCACATATTGATTTAGCTGTTTTTACATCGCATTTTTAAATTTTCCCCATTCTTCTTCTATTGTTTCTGTTATTTCATGTTCATTGTCCATCACTTTCTCTAGCTCTTCTGAGTATCTTATCTTCGTTGTTTCTTCCATTAGTTTATAAATTTTTATTATTTCTTAGTGTTTTTTGTTTATGTTCTCATTTCTTTTTATTTCTTTTCCTTTGGCAATAATTTGTCTGGATAAATATTATTGATGGACAACTGAAGATCTAGATCTAGACATAGAGCAAGCCAGAACAACATTTACTAATATGAGAACACTGCTAATCAACAGCAGCCTTAACGTAACGCTTCGATATCGCTTTGTAAAATGTTACATTTACTCCATACGGCTATATGGTGTAGAAATCTGGACCATAAAGGCCAATGTGATAAACCGATTGGGCAGAATGGACAGAGATCGAGAATTGCTGCCAATAATAAAAAGAAGAAAAACTGCATATCTGTGTCATATATTTCAAAACTCCAAGTACCACTTCTTAAAGCTTATTATGAAAGGGAAGATAGAAGGAAAACGGGGCATCGGAAGAAAGAAATACTGGCTTAAAGACATCAGGGATTGGACAAACCTCGATGCCACTCTTTAGAGCCACACATGATCGAGAGGAGTATGAAAAAATTGTCGCCTGAAAAACATCCATTAATTGGATAGGGCATCATAAGAAGAAGAAATACTATTTCATCTGTCAAATCTATATTAGATTACAATTTTTACAATGTAACTGATTAACTGTCTTTATTGATAATAGATTTTAAGAGATAAAAATTTTTATGGGATATTTTTGGTGATTTATCTAAAATTTTTGTTACAAAATTTGATTTATATTTGATCTTCTTCTTTTTCTTTTTTTATAGGCATGAATCTGATTGTTTTTCAATGTGCTTTCATAAAGTTGTCATTCCATGATTTTCGTGATCTTCCTACTAATCGTCTTTCTATTGGGGAACCGTCTCTTGCCGTCTTTACTACTCTATTTGTTGTCATTCGACTTAGATGGTCATTTCATTCTACTCTTCTACCCAGCCCTTGATGCTCTCCACCTTGCAACTACTTCGTATACATGTACTTCTCGAGCTGTTTCACAGTGTTTAACCATCGATCTTTCTAAATGTTTTCATCTCTGCTGTTTCTAATATTCTTTTTGTTGTCTTTATGTCATTATTGGTCTGATGACTGTTTGTAAATTTTGCCTCTTATTTCTTTACCACTCTTTTTATTTCTTAATATGGTTTCATTCAGGCAAAGTGCAGCTAGCTATCTTTGCTCTATTCACTTAATCTTCCTTTTTTGTTTTGACATTTATGTAGCTAGATAATTTGATGCCTAGATATTTTAACTCCATCACTTGTTCTATTATCTGACCTTCCAGCTCCAATTTACATGTTCGTAAATTTATATTAAATTGATGCAGCATCCGTTGTAAATCATCTTCACTTGGAGAGAGTAGTACTGCGTCGTCTGCATAGCAGATTATTTCAAGTTGTTTTTCTCCCATTTACCTTTTTTTACTTTTATTATTATTTCATCTATTATCAGATTGAACAATAAAAGACAGAGAATAATCCCAGAGACTGTAGTATATTTCCGGCCTAAACTCTTGTTGTTCTATTTATTGATTGAATAATAAATATATTATATTATATTTTATATTATTTAATAAATTTGTTATTCATAAAAATTTGTACCTACATTACAAATATTTTTTTTAATAAATAAAAAAGTTTCGGCGAAATTATACAGATTATATTTGGGATTTTTACTTGTCTAGTTACATACCATAAGGACTTTAAATATTTAATAAATAGTATTAAAGAGTACTAAATACTTAAGTTACTGTGTAAATGTGTGTAAATTGTCTACACACAATTGATTAAGCTGCTAACTACAACAAATACAACTTGGCCTAAAAAGAGAAAACTATTTGTTCAATCTGTTTCTGATAGTGGTAACATAACATTTCAAGTTACTACAAATTACCATAACTTGCTTTATCCATTAGAAACTCGTCACTATTCGCCATAAGTATCCAGTTCTAGATATTTATCTTCGGTTCACGAGTTATCCCATTAGTTTTGTCAATAAGGGAAAACTCATTGACGTATCCTGCGACATTGCTCCTGCCACTTTTGCTTCGATTAACATTCGCTCTAATGTAAATCGAAGTAGGAACTTATTAGGTCAAAGAACACGAAACGTTAGTTACCTATTGGGAAGATGTTCTAATCCAGTAATGAGTTTGGTGGATTGGATCGTTCGAATGCTTTGATTCCTTACGTAAACACTTGCCGATTCGTACTTAATCAAACCCTCTAGATCGGCAAAACTTTTCCGATATGTCTACGCAAGTAGGCGGCTTTACTCCTTTTTAAAAATACTCAAAAATTAGATAGTTTATTAAACAAATTGTATTACTTGATATTATTTATAATATACTTGACTGTATATTTTTGTACATACTGAAGTGTTTTCATGCAATTTCTTTAATTACTTTGTAACAATAAAATACTGAAAACTTTGTTTTCAAACTTCCACAAAAATTTATTTTAACTCTTATCACTACAGCTGTTTCGGCTGATTGTCTTTCTCAAGTGATCTATTTTTGGCATGCGTTTACACTTTATAGTCTCTAATGAAATAGGTTGAGGAGGGGAGAACTGTTTGTCTCAAGTTGGTCATTCAGAATTATATCTGTGTTTTTTAATTTGTTGATTTCCATAGATTCTAACAAGGATAGCTTAAGGCCGTTATTTTGAATGTGAAGAATTTTAAATTCGTCGTTAAAAGAATGATTGTGATCTAGAAGGTAAAGTGCGTATGTAGAATCTGTTTTTCTATTATTGAAAGCCCTTTTATGTTCTGCTATTCGTTTGTTAAAGTTTCTACCAGTTTGACCGATGTAAGTTTTTGGGCAGTCGCAACATTTAAGTCTGTACACACCACTGTGTAAGTGTTTTTTATTTTAGCTCTTGTTGTTTTTGATATATTTGTCTAGGTTGTTATTTTTTCGAAAAGCTGGTGCTATTCCTTTATTTTTTATGTGTTTGGCTATTTTTGTTGTAATTTAGCCTGTATATGTAATCGAACAGAAGGTACTGGGTTTTTCCTCTGGTGGTGAAAATACTAATTTCAGTGCTTTCTTGTGTAGTTTTTGATTCAACTTTTTATTAATTTTTTTCATTGTATCCATTGTTTACTGCTATTTGCTTAATTATATTTAATTCTGTCTCAAAGTTGTATTTTGACATCGGAATTTTTGTTAATCTAATCTGTAATCTGTAATCTGTATTTAACATACTATGATATGCTGTCAGTTTATGTTGTGTTGGATGGGATGATAAATTGTGTATAGTCGTGTCAGTATGGGTAGGTTTATGAAATATGGAGAAGTC
The DNA here is from genome assembly GCA_918026665.1 of Diabrotica balteata. Lineage (NCBI taxonomy): Eukaryota > Metazoa > Arthropoda > Insecta > Coleoptera > Chrysomelidae > Diabrotica > Diabrotica balteata. Next base: position 41,687,020 of record OU898277.1, read on the forward strand.
ATGTTTGTTTTTAAATCTTATAATTTTTTACCGTAAAAAATTTATAGATTGATTTTGTTCTGTTTCTATTGTAAATTTAATATGACTATGAAGTGAATTAATATACGATAAAAATTGGTCGAGTTGTCTGTTAGTTCCTGTGAAACATACTATTACGTCGTCTACGTATCTCCACCAATATAAAAACTGTTAATATACGGGATGTTTTGAAATTTTTGTCTCTAGATGATCCATAAAAATATCTGATAGCAATGGGCTTAGAGGATTGCCCATTATAAGTCCTGCACTGTTATTTGTATGTATTTGATTATTAAATTCAAAGTAGTCCTGGTTTATGCAAACTTCAAGAAGATGTAAAATTTCAGATGTAATTATTGGATTTGTACTATTTTGGTCTAAAAGGTTTTTTATTAGAATAAACGTTTCTGTAGGAGGGATACTAGGATAAAGATTTTTTATGTCAAATGAAATTAATCTGGAGTTGTTAGGTAATTGAAAATGTATTTTATTAACTAGTTTTATTGTATTTTTTATGGTAAATTTAGGTGAAAATTTAGTGTGTTCTAAAATAATCACTAACAGTTTTTTTGAAAGTTTATATGACGGAGCAGTATAAAAAGAAACTGCAGGTCTTATTGGTTGATCTGGTTTGTGTAGTTTAATGAAATAGTATAATTTAGGAGGCTGTGGGTTCGTGATATTGAGGTATTTCGGTTCTATTGAATTTACTAATGATTTTGAATTTTCTAACGTTAGCTTAATTTGTTTTTAATATTTTTCTGTCGGTTCTTTGTGTAAAGTTTCAATATTTTGATTATTTAAGAACTCCATTGTTTTGTGATTATATTCTGTTTTATCTATAGCAATAGTAGTGTTACCTTTGTCTGCTTTTGTAAACACTATGTTGTTTTCTATTGATTTATTTTTAATCGAAATTGCTGTTTTATTGTCTTTGTAACAGGAATTCTTAGTTTTACTACACACATCTGTAAAGATGTGGGTAGTGAATTCCTGTTACTAAAGAATTCCTGTTACAAAAGACAGAAGGTTAAGGTTAAGGAAGAAGAAACTACCATTTACAATCTACATATTTACAGAGTAATAAGTAAATGCGTTACAGGTTTTGGGCATGAAGAAGAGACATCAAATGATGTTTCTCTCACCTTATTCTATTTTGATTTAGTTTTGTAGTAGGTCTTGGAACTTGGAGTTGTATCTAGTATCCTTGTGGCTGGACCCTGGTTAAATAATTCCCTTCCATTTTCATAGTGAATGGTACGTTTATTTTGTGACTCCGTTTCTCGATGGATTTCTTCTCTGATAAAAGGAAACTTTAAGTCATAGTGAAATGTTTGGTTACTTACGTATCATGGTGCATTCATTATAGATCTTAGCATTTTAGGCTGGAATATTTGGATGATATTCAACGACGTTAGCTTTGCATAGCTCCATAGGTGTGATCCATATAACCGTTCTATGGACAATTTAAGTATGGCTTTGTATGGCAGAATTTTATTTTGAATGTTAAGTTTTGATTTACGTCCAAGAAGCCAATACATTTGCCGGAATTTTAAGTCATGCTGTCTTCTTTTGGTCTGGATATCTTTTTTTCAAGTAAGCTGTTGGTCAAGATGGAGGCCAAGCGTCGGTTACTGTTGATATTCTTACATTCTCATTTCTTACAGGTGGGTATATGTGGTGACGGTTGGTAAATATTATTTAAGTTGATTTTGTTTTATTTATTTTTGTTCTCTATTTAGTATACCAATCAGAGTATGTTTAGATGATGTTCTAGGTTTTGTAAGGCTTGTATGGGATCTTCATTTACAGCTAATATTGCTACGTCAGCGAAGGAAGCGATTGTAGTATTATTAGTCTCTGGTATATCGGCTGTGTAGATTGAGAAAAGTAGCGGCCCCAGAACACTACACTGCGGTACTCCGGAGTTGATAGAACAGAGATTGTATTGTTGGTAATTGAATTTTAAACAGAAATATCTATTTGATATGTGGAATTTAAGTAGGAGGAAATAGTTACTATATAGTGCTATTTTTACTTTATAAACTCTGTGCTAAAATTTATCAAACGCTTGTGAGATGTCTAGAAATATAGCGTTGCAGTATTTCTTTCTTTAAGTCTTTTTGATATTTCATTTATCATTTGATGGACTTTTTGGGTAGAAAAGTGATTTTCCTGAAAAACAAACTCATGTTTTGGTAGTAATGGTAGAAATTCATGAACTGCGTATATCCTTTGTAGCAGAAATCTTTTAAAAACTTTGCTTACAATTAAGAGTAAGCTGATGGATCGATAATATGTTACCTATAATGATATTAACAAATGTCCATATTTTTGGAGAGTATGATAAGCTTGGCATTCGGTTAAATATAATTGTTAGCAAAATAATAATCGTGCGAGGAAGTTGTTTTATTACTTGTGTCGAGATTAAATCATAACCTGGGGCATTTCGTGAGTTAAGTTAGTTTCCTTTTTTTCTTTCTTGACTTCAATAGGCGTGAAGAAGTTGCATAAATTATAATCTATTTAGAAGTATTTTGTGTTGAATATGCCATTTTTGTAAATACAATTGAGCCGACGTAAAATTGAAAATGAAAATGTAAGTTACAAGGAAACCTGTGAGAATGGCTATTTAATTACTAAAAACGGCAACAGTGAATTATTGCAGTATTTGGTATGCATGCAAATTGCCTCTATATCAAAAAAGTATCATGTTAAACGACATTATTCAACAATGCACTGGAAGAAGTATGCAAAATATCTTATTTGGGGTATATAATATTAAGAGAACATTAGACATGCAATACGGCAGTTGATTCTCAAGAAAATAGAAGGCCGAAGAAGTGTAGGCTGAAAGTAAGCTTCTTGGTGAAGAAATGTTACAGATCACATAGAAATACAAAATGCATGGCAACTTTTTAAGACTTTACTGTGGTCATTGCCAATGTCGAATAATTGTGATATAGCACCAAAAGATTTTCAGAGACTTATTGGAAAGTCCATTTAAAAATTGGTGAATGCACCAAGTCTCTCGCCAATATTTGAAGAAAAGTATGTGTATAAAAACTGTAACTACTCACAACCCAATGCAAGCTATTATGTATAATTTTGCTCAATCTTTTCGTAATAATATATGTTTACTTTTACGATTGTGCGAATAAGTTTACCCACAATACGTTCTGGGTATGTCACTCCGGCTAATGTACGAATAAAATACTCAACAATTAGTGTTTTAGTCTAAGATATGTACACACACACTGTCTTGTTGAACCTATTGGATATCGTATCAGATATAGTATCGTAAATATCTTAAAGAACTTTAAAAAACACGATACAAAATTTATGTTTAGCAAACAGAAATTAAGAAGCTATAAAAAAGAATTTTTTTTGGATCTTTTATTTCTATTTTTATCTGTTGTCCATTAAACTTTAGGTGGCAACTGTTCATCAGACTCGTGTGCCAAATCCACTTTATTTGTCTCATAGTATGTAGAGGGATCCAATTTTTCTGTATGGGACATTTTCTACTTCGAGTTTTCTATGTTGACATCCGACAAATATTAGAGAAAAACTGGGAATTCAACCGAGATTTGCACCAAATTTTCATAAATTTCCAGCAAGCATATGATTCCATAAGAAGAAGCAAATTGTGGATAGTAATGTTAGAAATGGGAATATCAAGGATATTAGTTGAAATAATGAAAATGTGCGTGACAGACTCATATGCTCAAGTAAAGATAGGAAGCAGAACATCGATGCCATTTGATATAAATTCAGAACTTAGGAAGGAGGACCCCTTGTCATCTTTGCTATTTAATTTTGCTTTAGAATATGCAATAAGTAAAATATTGTCGGAGCTGACAGTAGGATTTGTTGATCAAGGATCAAAACTGTTGCTGACATTTGCTGATGATATAAATGCAGTCACGCATTCTACAAGAGACGTGAGAGAGGTGTTTTCACAGCTGGAGGAGGAAACAAGTAGTCTGGGTCTCTGAATAAATGAGTAAAAGACAAAATACATGGTAGTAACGAAAAATGTAACATCAAGAGCAGAACATCAGTATTAATGATCACAACTTCGAAGTAGTAAAGCAGTTTAAATACCTGGGGCGATAATCACAGTTGACAACCATATAGAAAAAATATCTCAGCAAGAATAGCTGCGGGAAATAAAGCTTTATACTCCGTTTCAACATTATTAAGATCAAAGCTGCTAAAAATAAAATCTAAATTAACACTGTTCAAGTCGACTTTTCGCTTAATCATTACATATGGCAGTAAAACACGGAGTCTTAACCAGCGGGAAATCAATAAGCTTCTAGTATTTAAAAGAAAGGTTCTCAGAATAATATTTGGCCCTCAAAGAGATGAATTCATAGGGGATTGGAGAAGACGCCGCAATGCTGAATTGGTGGCTCTGTATGGAACTAAAAACATAGTTGGACATATGAAGGCAAACCGAATAAGATGAGCAGGTCACGTGGTATGATAAGAGGATGACAGAGTGTTAAAGACAGTGTTTTTTGAAAGACCAGATGGTAGGAGATCAGTAGGCCGACCGAGAAAAAGATAGAAGGATAATGTTGAAGCCGATTTATCTAGAATTGGGGGCAACAATGGGAAATATAAGCGCAAGATCGTAGAGGATGGAAGGCGATAGTGGATGCGGCGAAGACTCACCCCAAGTTGTAAAGCCAGTAAAGAAGAAGAAGAAGACATTTTCTATATGTTTCTTCTGATTTAAGTTTTTGACATAAACAATTAATGAATGTCCTGATATCGTAGAAGATCGACTACAACGACCTCAAGATCATATCAAATTTATACTATAAACAGCGAGCAAAAGTGTGTTAACGAACAGCTGTCAGAAGAAATTGAAATAAGATGTGAAGTGAGACATGGATGCGTACTGTCGCCAATTATTTTTAATGCCTACTACAAAGAGATCTTGAGTAACGCTTGTGAGGATGAAACAGCTGGAATAAAGGTAATGGGAGTTCCAATTAACAAGATTAGATATGCGGACGACACTGTAATATTAGTCGAAAATATTGAAGATCGTCAGAGGCTGGTGACCAGACTAGCGGAGTATGGACAAGAGTATGATCTAACAATGAATGTCAACAAGACGAAATTTATGAAAATTTCGAAAACTCAAAAAAATAACGAGACTCTTCTAATAAACCGAACCAACTTCGAACAAGTGGACAAGAATCAGCATCGTTCGAGCTGTGGGTGCATAGAAGAATTCTGAAAATATCTTGACAAAACACGTCACAAACAAAGAGGTTCTGAGATGGATGAATAAATAAATAGAAATTTTAAATATAATTAAAACAAGAAAATTGGAATATCTCGGAAATATTACACGTGGAGAAAAATACACCTGGATCCAACTGATTATGCAGGAAAGATCCAAGGAAAGAAAAGCATAGGGAGGTTTAGAATGTTATGATTACGCAACCTGAGAAAGTGTTACAGATGTACACCAAATAAACTTTTCAAAGCATCATTCTCAAAAGTGCGAATAGCTATGATAATTGCCGACCTCCGCCGTGGAGATGGCACTTGAAGAAGAGGACTCTTAAAAGTTCAACAGCTGTAGGTTTCATTCCTACCATACACATAAGTATACAATAATAATCAACAGTTGATTTTATATACACCCGATAAAAATGTAGTATCCACTATATTAGGCTTTCATTTTATTTTTTATGCGAAGTTGAAACATGTTTTGTAAAAGTGGTCACTAAACGCTTTATTTATCTACCTATAATTCAGTTTATCGTATTTTAACATTGTAAGAAGTAACTCTATGGCAAAACGCATCATGTATAAGAATAACAGTAAAATTTTGCAAAAAAAATTATTTTATTTATATAAGTGATTTACATCAAGTAAAGTTTTGCGATATTTTATATATTCAAATGGATTTACTTATTACAAAATTGTCACTTTTCTCTTTGCACAATGTTTCAAACCTAAAAAATATCTAAAACTTCCCCCTTAAAACAATGTCTCTGTTATTTACACAGACGTGACATCAAAGATAACTCGTTGTGATTAAATTACAGACATTCTTGCAACGAGTTTGGCGTGTTCAGGAGAACAACGTTAACTCGATAAATAAAACTTTTTACAAACATTCTCCCATCCGAGGTCGATGCTTAACATATTCACCATGGCAATTTTTGTAAATAATTTAACAAAGTTGTTCCCAAAACCTGGTCTGACACAAAATCGATGAATGGTTGTTTGGAGGCGGCAGAGGCAAGAATAATAGACCTTCTGTTTGGAAATAATTTTAATAAAATAGGGTTTTGGTCGGAAGTGAGATGAGTTACCAGAAATCAAATACCAAAGGTATAAGAATTTGAGTGACAATACCTATCCATGTATCACTATTGATTTCAGTAAAGCTTTTAATTATGCCAACTTAACGAAACCTTTCTTGATGCGCTTGGAAAAAGTAAAAACAATTTGTATTTTGTGGCATGTAAATCTGATTTGAAAGTGCGAACCGCAATAAAAAAATTTAAAAGGTTTTATTTTTTAGTATTTGTAGAATTTTGTCATAAAAAATATATGAGATGCCAGCTTACAAAAAATATGAGAGACAAAGGCTTTAAGGTTTATTTCAAACATCAAGGAATGATATATGTTTTACGGAAAATTAATATTTATGGTATACATATTATATTATATACCACAAAAAATGATGGTTGGCTAAAATAATTATTTTATAGAAATAGGGAAGAGAGACAAGCTCACGAAAAATAGTAAAGCTGCAAAAATAAAGGAGACTAAGCCACATAAAAATTTGAAGGTTATAAAACTACAAATGAAGCCAGAAAAATTTAGGGTAGTATACGGATAAGAAAAGAAAAATAAAAACATAAAAATAAGTACAGATTTATAGCATGTAGACCTAATAGATAAAGGAACTAACGATTTTTCCATGACACTCGTTTATACAGTGATAACAATATGTAATAAACACAACATGCAAAATTTTAAACGTCATTTTTTACTCTAAAACAAGATATAAACAATGTAAGATTGTAGTATTTTCGTTTTTACTCCGTATATCGTAAAACACCGAAAAATATTCTTAATCTGTTTGCATCTGTCTGTAGTTGAATACTGCAAGTTGAGAAATAGAATAAGAACTGTCACATGCTAACCTACATCTGTCAAATTAACCACTAAAATCTAATAAATAACATAAAAACTCATTGTGCCCAAGACTAAGATGTAGTGCATAAAAGTCCTTTCCCCTTTTTAAATTTAATGTTTGTTTCGTCCCTTCTAAGTGTTTTCTGTTTTAGTGTGTTTAAATTCTCCTTAATTGTCTTAACTTTAATATTTTATATACTCGACTTTGCAATAATCTACCATTTTGCCAATAGAACTTTATCAAAGAAATTTGATAATTACAAGGTTTAAAGAATTGCACACCCACACAATTTGTACATCTAAGCTTATTCATTGTCATAAAACTGTCACCTTCATAAAACAAATACTCAATAAATAACACACATTTCATAAATATATCTCTCGAATAAGTATAAAAATAACTTTTAAATAATACAATGGTATATAACATCACTTTCATCTAACAAACAATCACACACCTATCTCTACTTCAATGAATCAAATTCTCCTCAAGAACTTCCCGTTTACTGTCAAACAAATACAATAGCAGACTTAAGTTCTCCATTCAACAATACATGATAGTTTGAACCATGTTCTACCATCCATCAATTAATAGAGTACCGGCATGTAAGTAATGTTTATTTATTTGCTCATTTATTAATTTATTACAATCTAATAGGCTATTTTTTAACAATTTGTGGGTCTTACCTTGTCTGTTTAAACTTTTTATACCTATTTATTCATTTTTATGTTGAAAAAAAAGCACAGACATGTAATATTGGCATAATTATTTTAATTTATAATATCTAATTTGTTTATCTTTATTAGACAACACCCTAATATAAGTTTTTATCATTTTAGCACTTATTTAACTTTGTATCGAGACCTGAAGATGCTTTTCATATTGTAGAAAGCGAAACCGGTCGTCTGAATAATTAAATTAAATTGATTGTGAGTAAGTCTTATTTATTATTTCTTTACCTATTTTCGTTTATGCTTATATTGATTTTTGAGGACAATGTCACTTCTCAATGGACTATTTGCCAGAGCAGTCGTACTCACTGTGGAGGTTTAAATTTGTTCATCGGGACTTTAATGTTGATAGCTGTAAATAACAATGAAGGGACTTCACCAGAAAAGATCGTTTTCGTAAAATTTTGCAAAAACCGCCATAGTTGTGGTTATTAATTTCACGTGTTTGTGTTTGTAGGTGTGTGTGTGTGTGTGTGTGTGTGTGTGTGTGTGTGTGTGTGTGTGTGTGTGTGTGTGTGTGTGTGTGTGTGTATGTGTGTGTGTGTATGCGTGAAGAAGGCGATTTGAGCTTAAAATGCAGTTTGGCAGTTTTTGTAATGTAAGTCAATCACCGTTTGTTGTAAGCTGTATCCTGCGCATCGAGCAAAAAGACAAAAGAGGGAATGTAAAGGTAGTGGGGGCAAAAATATTGTTAGACAGGAAGTGCGATCTTTAGAGGCCACATTAAACAAGGAAAGAGAGTCTATCTCCTTGTTTGACATCAAATTTAGTTGGGTTATGTTATTGTTTGTCCCAAATGTCACATGAAATATTATTTATATTGAAGTTTTTTAACAATTGCGTCGCATTTTAAGTTAATAATTAATTAAGTCTTTCTCGTCTAAGAAACATTCTGAAAAATATTATATAGCTACTGTTAATAAGTGTCGTATAGCTACTGTTAATAATTTAAATTTGGCGCAATCGCATTTCCGGATATGGCCGCTATCAGAGGCCACTTTTTTGGTCTCCTTTTCATAAGGATTAGATTCCCTCTTTTGTCTCTTTGCTCGATGATCCTGCGTCAATGAATTTGATATTAGCGTCTGTGGGCTAGAAAGGCCGATATGGTTTCAAGTGGGAAATAAGAAGCAGTCGAGTTTGAAAAATCACATATTGTTATCATCCAGGATTACCTAAAGTCCAATTTTGGTATTTGATTTGATTTCTCCCAGGATTTGTCCAGTCTCCATCCATTTTTTCTCTTCCTAAAGTCAGGTTTTAATTGTTTGAAATTTATGAGACAATGTTTTTTTATGCAAATCTTAGCTATTTTTTTTTAATTAGATAGAAACGCCAGTAAAGCGAGTAGTTGTTGATAAGTTTTTCTAAGTAAACATTTATTCTTTAATACTCTAAGATTTGCTCTCATGTCAATTTAACAATTTTATAAATAAATATAGTTTAATAAGTTTATTATTTTATAAATAAGTTTATGGATCAGCCAATTGTCATATTTAAGTTTCTTTAAAAAAGTTAACTCTTGATAATTAATTATGACAATTCAGTAAAGTTGCCATTCATAAAGTTTTTCATCTTTTTTGGCATTTGGTACATAACCATAGTTGTCTGTTAGAAGATTCAGTTTAATGTTTGTTGATAAATTTAAATATTTTTTTGTAACACAATAATTTCAAAAAGGTATTCACCCTTAAACATTTTTAGAACACAAAAATCCTAAACTTTTCTTTTCAAGCAGCACAAAGATTTTTTTAAACGGCGTCTAATTTTAAATAGTTTAGAAATCTTTTTGTTTAGAGCTGGCAAGGACATCTCTATGTAGTTTTTGATTTCCTTTTGGTAGTTAGTTCTCCCAATCCCTCCAAAAAAAAGAAATCCTCATCCACGACCTTGCTCTCCAATCAAAACACGAGTAGCCGTTCGCAAAACGTTTCAATTTATTTGCTTAAAAAGTTGTTTTTGTTAATTTATTGCTTAATTATTTCAAAAATAAATTTTAAAGTAATTTTTTTGAAAATTATTAACAACTTTTCTAAAAATGCACAAAAATCTTTGATTTTGCCTGTGAATAAGGAAACTCAAAATACTCACCTTTAAAAATTCAAGAAGTTTCACTTAATAGTAACTGCAAGACTGAAATTGTTTATCCCAAAAAGCTTTTATTCACATTGTTAATATGCGTAAACTAGGGAGTCTATAATAATTAAGTATTTTTTTATTTGTCAGGTTGACATTTAACACGAATTAAAAAAACGTAATATCCTACGACCCTTAAAAACAGAGTTAGCGGTCCCATCTAATTTGGGTCTTAGAAAAAGAACCTAGTAGTATTACTATTATTTTTAGTGCCACATCAATATTTGGCGCTGATTGCTTTTGCTCTTTTGGTATTTAGCTGTTCGCTCAAAAGCTTGATATGATCGCTTACAATAAAGTGGAAGGAAGCTACAGGGGCACCAATAGTGCGAAGGCTTATTTACGTAGAGTAAACTACTTTAAACGTGCTAGTCCATTATCTTATTTCTGTTTTGGATTGCTTTATTCGCCGATCTAAGACTAAAATTTAAATGCGACCCCCTTGATGTCCAGATGTGAGACTACTGACTGTAGCCCATAAATTTAACAAAATCTGGAAAGCAAGGCTTATTATATAAAAATATAAAATTATATAAAAAGGCTCATATAAAAAGCTACAAAAATTGCTCCTGATATAATATGTGGACAATCAGCCCGTTAGGTAGAAATTCATTTCGACCAGACAAGCACTGTCGAGATCAAATATTGACATCGAAATTGGTCTTGATGCTTGGTATCGTTATTGTTTTGAGATTTGTTAGCAGTAGATTCATTTTTGTAGCTGCTCAATTTTTTAGTTTGTGGTGTTATTTATTTAGATAACTGGACATATTCGAACGTAGTTATGAGGTCCGATTCGTTTTATAATGTCCCTTCGTCCGCTTCTTGTCGATCGACGATGATAAATAAAATAAAAAGATGAAGTTGTGGAGAAAAATTTTGATTTGATTACCAGCTACTACAAATTACACTAAATGATGATGTTAAGCTAACTATCTATAATAGACTACGCTCACATGAGCTCAAATCTCCAAATTATAATCTCACAAATAATTCATACCTCAGCACAAAGGTTATTGCTTCTATCATACTAACAAACTTTGAATTATGAGCTTACAATACAAATTAATCTTGGCCGTAATTGCAACACTTAGGTAGTTCAATTGGAAAATATATTATTCGACAATTTATTAACAGGTGAATGTACTTTAATTATTTAAATATTACACGATATGTTTTCGCAATGTTTCAATTATACACGGTGTAACTATAAAATAATAAGAAGTTAATATGACAATTAATATGATAATAATGTTAATATGATAATTATAAGAATAATGTGACATTACAAATTAAGGGATTAATTTGTGATTGAACATAAGTGTATATTTAATTGATGTCATGTACAATGACTTTCCAAACAGATATGGGTAATACAGTAAAACCTCCCTTAACCGAAACCTTTTTAACCGAATCATCGTTTAACCAAAACGGCTGAGAGTTTCAATAATTTCGTCAATAAAAGTAAATTTTTATCGCAAAATGTAAATTCCATCAATTTCACTCACCGATTGATGCGTATGTGTGTTGTAAAATCAAAAAACCAAGAGCTCTAAAAGATATTTGAGAAAAAGCACTTCCAGTTTTTTGTAGAAGCCAAAAAAGCTCATGGATGTCGACCAATTTATTTTCAGAATGGTTCGAAAATGAATTCGTCCCAAGCGTAAAATCCTTTTTAAAATAAAAAAAACCTTCCCATCAAAGCATTATTGCTTGTTGACTCAAAATCTATATAATAGTGATAATTGTCAGATTTTTGCCACCGAATGTCACGAGCTTAATTTAGCTGTTAGACCAGGGACTAATAGAGACATTCGAGAGACATTATAGAGGAGAAATCTTAAAACATGTATTATTACAGGAGACAAATGAATCCAAAAGTGTTCCTGAAATCCTCAAATGTTTAACAATGAAACATGTTGTTTATCGTTGTGCCGAGTTCTGGGCCAAGATCAAATTTGACGATCCTGAAGAAGAAAATGGCAAAGAAACGACAGAAGAAATTAAATCTTTAATAAAAAATTTGCGGGATGTGGCGAAATTAAATAAGAAGAGATACGTGAGTGGTTAGCAGCCGATGATTTAGAAAATGAATTCATCGACCAGGACATCATTGATATGGTTCCTCATCCAGACAACCTGAGCGTATCAGACGACGAAGATGACGACCCAACAGACAGCATGAGACCGCCGACGAGATTTTCAATGCTTTAAGGAGAAGAATTTTATACAGTAGGCTTAATATGTTAGGGAGACGACTAGGTTCTTAATTTTTGTTATCATTGTATAAAGTTTTGTCCTTTTCAGATTGCTTTACGTTTCGTCGAATGATGAAATGAGGCAAACTCACGACGTTCTGCAAATGAACGATGATGGAGATATATAGCTGCAAAACATCGTTGTCAAACGATAACGTAAAAGAAAATAGAAGATTTCTTTAAAAAACTTGTTAAACTTGTTCATTTTCCTTAATTGTATTACTTTATTCTGTATTTACTTATTAGAAAACATTACAAAATCACGTCATAGTAGTATTTAATAACAATACTTTAACCAAGAATACTATAAAAAACAATGTTATTTTTAACCGAAATTCTTGTTATCCGAAACGGCCTCCCCCCCCCCCATTATTTCAGTTAATGGAGGTTTTACTATATTCTTGATTTTCGATTTTTGTGGACGTGAACAAAAGCCATTCAGTGAGAATGTTAACTCGTCCCACAATGTATTAATTATATTATTATTATTTGCTTCAGATGGTTTGGTTTTATAGTGCGATAATATTTTATATTTAGAGATAAAGTCTGCCATATGAATACTTTAACTGCTCGACAGATTTCTCTTTGCTCTGTTGATTTTTAGCGAAAACAATGAAGAAAGTAAAGAAAAACTTTCAATAGTTGTGCAACAAGATAAACTAATGGACAGGAGAGGGGAAAATAAAAATTAATAAAGGCAAATCAGTTCATGTCGATTTTAATTATTTGAGAAATGGGCAAGTAGACATAGTCAATAACAATAAAGTGATCTCATGCCACAACTTAGTTTAATACCTGGACATAACTCTCTTCTTCAGGCTGACAAAATCTACAGTTCGCACTTTCTGCAATTTGCACTTTCTGTCAGTCCGGTTTTATTCATACGAACATTGAGGCGATAGTGCCCTGTTATAAGACCTACGATATTTTGCAGATTATTTCTATTCATATCCAGTGGATCTTTGGATCTTTTATTCAAATAATCATGTACAAAAGCCTTCAAATATTTAAGACCCACTTGTTCGTATCAGTGGTTATGTTCGATCCGTTCCACGCAGTTTAATATCGTTATTTTGAATATGCTGTTTACTATTCCAACGAAAGGTTCTGGGGCTCTGGGTATTCTAGTCCTATGAGTGTTTTTTACCCCTTTTCACACAAGTAATTAATACCAGTATATTCATACTTAACTTATATTGTTACTTTTTCCTATCTGAATCTTATTCTGCAGACAGTTCGAAATTAACTTGGAGTCAATTCGATTTATTTTAAGAAACTTTAATGCTATCCAATTTAATTTTTGTAGATCTTTCCTCAAGATCATAAAATCAGTTTGACCTAGGAAGCGATCATAGACTAATAAGAACAAAACTAGTAATTAACAAAAAACTAGAAAGAAAAAGAATACAGGAAAAAAGATACAAATGGACATCTGAAGAAATCAAAAATAGTGAATTTAAAAACAAGATAGTGCATGCATTAAATCAAGTTAGCATGCAGCAGATAAACTCCAATAATATTGATGATTTGAATAACCTTATTACCGGAACAGTGAATAAAAGCCTTCTGCAACTGAAAAAACCGAAAACAACATGCAATGAATTAGACAAAGAAATATTACAACAAATAGGAAGAAGGAAGATCTTAAATAAATCTAACAAAAGGGGAACCGACGAATATAGAGAACTTAATAGGCAGATTAGAAAAGGAATCAGACAACAAAAAAGAAAAGAAAACGAAAAATTAATAACAACAACTATTGAAAAAAAATAAGAGTATGAAATGTCTCAGACCGACACTAGGACGACGTCAAATGATATCATTAATAGGAAAAGACTAAAATGAAATCACAAGTAGAGAAAACATACTGACACGAATAGAAGAATTTTACACAGAACTTTACAGATCACATCAACAAGATGATGAGATGAGACCAGCACGGAAATTAATAAAAAATGTTGGATCAGAAATAATGCCAAAAGTAACAATTTCAGAGGTAACTACAGCATTGGAAAACATGAAGAGAAATAAAGCTGCAGGAGAAGATAGTATTACCACAGATATGATATTAGAAGGAGGTAAGGAACTAATTGCAATTGTAACTAAGCTTGTGGACAGTTGTTTACATCAGGGCAAAGTCCCTAAGAGCTGGAACAACTCTAAAGTAATCTTATTGCACAAGAAAGGTGATAGTCGAAAATTGGAAAACTACAGACCCATCAGCCTACTGTCACACCTGTTTAAAATACTCACCAAAGTCATAACTACTAGACTAACAAGGAAATTAGACGAATACCAACCATATGAACAGGCAGGTTTTAGAAAAGGCTATTCAACTTCCGATCACCTGTTAACCACAAAAATATTAATAGAAAAATGTAACGAATACAAGTTTCCAGTTTTCCTTGCATTTGTAGACTACGAAAAAGCTTTCGATACCATAGAACACACGGCCGTAATAAACGCAATGCAAAATTGTAGAATAGACAGCAGATATATTAACTTAATAAAAGAAACTATGAACCAAGCTACAGCTACATACTACCTAAATGAAAATGAACACACGAACCCTGTACCATTAAACAGGGAGTCAAACAGGGAGATACTTTATCACCCAAACTGTTCACCTTAGTTTTGGAGGACGTTTTTAAAAACCTAAATTGGAAATATAAGGGAATAAATATCAATGGCCGCTACCTCAGTAATCTACGATTTGCAGATGACATAATCCTGATAGCTACTGACCTACAAGAAATGCAAACCCTGCTTGTAGAACTTCATACCGAATCTTCTAAAATAGGACTGAAAATGAATTTAAACAAAACAAAAGTCATGCACTCCGAAGACACCGTGACAATAATAAACGATAAAGTTATAGAAAAAGTTGAAGAATATATATACTTGGGACAAAAAATAATCCTAAATAGGGAAATTCAGACTGAAGAAATAAAAAGAAGAAGAAAGTTAGCTTGGGCAGCATTCGGTAAACTGAACTATATACTCAGAAATCAACAAATTCAATTACATCTTAGATCTAAAGTTTTTGATGCATGCATTATTCCGATATTAACTTATGCGGCACAAACATGGACAATCACAAAAAAGAATATGAATATACTTGAAAGAGCACTGCTAGGTATATCACTTAAGGACAAGAAAACAAACACATGGATAAGACAGAAAACCAAAGTCACCGATGTGGTGCAAAAAGCATTAAAGCTGAAATGGGAATACGCTGGACATGTAGCTAGGAGCGATCTAAACAAATGGCACAGATCAATTTTAACCTGGAGACCATACCAACACAAAAGACCCAGAGGCAGACCTCCTATGAGATGGACAGATGATCTGAAAAGGACTGCCGGGAAAAATTGGCTACAAGTAGCGTACAATAAAAACCAATGAAAAGGAAGACTTGAAGAGGCTTATGTTCAGATGTGAACGTGAATGGCTAGACGAAGAAGAAAGAAGAAGAAGAAGATCTTTCCTATCAGTTTCTCTTTATTAATTTCTGCAGACAGTCTATATAACAAAAATTTCTGCTTGAATGATAGTGAAGTGATTACCTAAGCTAAGTAAGAGAGCCTTAGTTTCTTCCCTACACTTACACTACGGTGTTTTTCATGTAAGTCGTATACCTAGTATTACTGCTAGATATTTCAAATCATTCGTCTCTTTGACAGTTTCTTTATACAGAGTAAGTATCCAGATGTTACCTGTGTTTCATACCCTTGTGAAACTAACACATGTTGAAGTTGCACGAGCCTTTAATATTTTTATGACTTGTCTTTTTTGTCGACGGTGATTATTAAAGTTGTTGTTCAAGTATCAGTACCCAAAGCCAACCCATAAATAATATTTCAAAACGTTTCTGAATATAAAAATGAAGCTTCATCTATTTAAATTCCACTTACAAAAATAATTCATATACTTTGATGGTTCCACTGACAATTATTTCAGAAATCAAAACTAAGCGTAGTTAACTCAGAGAGTATAAAAAATTCCTAGACTCCCTCATCAAAACAGAGTATTATCGTCTCTTGGCTTTAATACTGTTCAACAGTTCACGTCAGGCCGTACTAATCTTCCGAAACAACCGTTATTTCAATGTGTATACACGACGGAATACTCATATGATGGCAGCTCCTGTTGCAAGAGAACACCGTCAGGCAGATGTGTAACATTGGTAAAACACATCTCCTAGCCCAGATGGCATCCACAGAAGATGCCTCAAAAAATTTTAAGAGAGTATTATCCCGCTGCTAACAAACAAAATCAATGAATGTCTACAGTTGAAATACTTTCCTACCCCTTCGAAAGTGTCCAACACTCTCACGATCCCTAAATCAAAGAAGTCCAGAACAAGCATATAATCTTATAGACCAATTTTACTCTTAAACACTCTAGGTAAAGTCTATGAGAGGGTCCTCAAGGAGATATTCGTAGATTTCCTAGAGGCACATTATATCATACCAAATTTTCAATTTGGATTTAAAGCTGAGGCCACTTCACACAAAATACATTAATTGAAGCTTTTATTTCACAATTCATAAACGAACACAATAGAATCGGTAAAGGCATCTGCCTAGACGTACAAAAGGCTTTCGATCAGGTATGACATGCCAAAATTATCTACAAACTCCATCGCATTGGACTTACTATATCTTTTGTTAAAATTATACATTTCTATCTCTCCAATGGGGCAATCTGAGTCAATGTATCAAAACAAACTCTCAACGCGATTCACTTTAGCAGCTGGAGTTTCGCAGGCCCAATTTCAGCTTTAACATGATACACAGTCTACAATAGTGACATACCCCAGCCCATAAACATGCCAGGATCTATCTTGCTATATGCTGACGATACGGCACTCCTTAATGCAAGTACCCTCAAAACAAACGTTAAGACACTCGTCGGTATTCAATAAAGATTAAAATCAATTAGACAAAATTGTACCATGGTGCAACAAATGGAAAGAAACACTAAACCCAACCAAAACCGAAATAATTCTATTCAGACCTACTCACTACAGAGCGAACGAGATAAACCAGATAGTTATATTAGAAGAAAAGCTCGAATTTAGACCCTCGGAGTCCTATTTGGAAGTTCATTTTAGTATGACTCTCAATTAGGACAGTAATATTCAGCACATTCTAGATAGACTAAAAAAAGAGCTAATCTCCAGAGTTTATTGTCTGGTAAAAGAGCTAACACTAGTCCCAAAACTCTCATGCATACGTATAAAACATTTATCAGGCCAATTATCGAATATAAAGCATGTATATGTGCATCATTTAATATGTGCTAAAGCAAAAACCTTTTGACCACAAAGAAAAATTCTGCGGCAA
The DNA here is from genome assembly GCA_918026665.1 of Diabrotica balteata. NCBI lineage: Eukaryota > Metazoa > Arthropoda > Insecta > Coleoptera > Chrysomelidae > Diabrotica > Diabrotica balteata. Next base: position 41,704,691 of record OU898277.1, read on the forward strand.
TGCATGAGAAAACGTGCTGACTACTCATCTGCACTAATCCACTCACTCACCAATCTCTACAGCATAGTAAGCAGAATCAAATTTCGCAGCAAAAGATATGTATAACGCACGATAGACAGCTCCAACAACCGAGCAAAAGAAACTCTCAAAACTCTTTAACATCGCCTAGGGTACACACTAACCGGGCTCTCATTAAAAAAGTTTCATTCCTACTAGCCAAACTCATATACTTGACTGCCATAAAATATCGCCGATAGAATAAGCTGCACCCAAAAATTGCTGATCTAGGAGACGTTCCCATCGTTAGACTAGTAACAGCAAAGATGCTCTTTTCTTGAGACGTGCTATAGTTTTTCAGTTCTCATTCCACCCAACTTCGGCTTTCTCCGGCTCTGTTAGCAGCATCCTGCCACTCTCCCCTCTCAGCTAATATAGTTTTTCCCTAAAACTGCCGCAAAAAAAGTTTTGTTCATTATTTCATCTAACAGAATATCGATGAAAGAGGAATAACGAATGTTTAATTTTGAAAATATTTCTGAAAATATATCAACAACACAACTGTGCGTTCAGAGCATCGGTCATGGAAGTTTTCATATTCAGCGTTTTTTATATAAAGTTAAGCTACCTACACAAAGCCTTTGTTTGGTTTTTGGATTTGTTGATTAAAAGCTAATAGAAATAGCAAATCAAATCGGATTAACGAAAATTGGTAATGGACTTTTGCTACTACTTTGCCAAAGAGGATCATCCATGAATTACGAGAAACGAATGTCAAACGTTTTTATATCCCCTGCCTTTCAATAAAGTACTGTCATTATACTTTTCTTGCATTTTACCGTTACACGTCTTTTTTCCAATCACCACAAATAGCTAGTTCTTAAGAAATGACTCAAATTGTCTATTATTGTTTTCTATAAACAAATCTAACATATTGTTATGAAGCTATTTTCTTATGGCATTTTAAACTAATACTATTTAAGTGGGAATAAGCCACAATTAAAGGTTAAAGTACGTTTATTGACGTTTCAATTTCCACTTCGGAAATCGTTCTCAAAATACAAACATTAGTAATTTAAACAACAATATATTAATTGAAAAGGCCAACGAATATCAAATCCCAATGTATATGGCATTTGTAGACTGCAAAAATATTCGATAAGGTGGAACATTGGGTAGTAATGAACTCTTTAGAAAATGGAAGAATAGACTATAGCTATACGGACTTAATTTCCAATATATGAATCGTTTTTTTCTGAAAGGCCTCATGTCACTTTTTTTCAAATTTTCGTTTAACTTAGAAAGTGATAGCCCACATGTTCGCACATCGTTTGCTTATGAAAAGCCTCATGTCTTATTAATCCTTTATCAGATATATTAGTTTAAAATTATTTTTTATTTATGAAAAGCCTCGTGTCAATGACAAGGGACATTTCATAAATAAAAGCACTGTTGGCAACATTGAGCGGTCAGCTGATTTTTGACAGATATTCACTGTTTGGAGATTAATAATTAACCTATTGTTGTTTTATATTATCATCAACTGTTAAATAATAAAATAAAATATTTCTCTTCAGTTATTGTTAAAGTGATTTAATTTATGTTTTAAAATAATGTCAGAGAGTGAAGTGTCGTTGAAGTAGAAGCAGATAGCAAGAAGCGAAAGAGGGGTGTTCGTTAGGGTGGAACGAAAAAGTCAAAGTCATTATTTTTTTGGGCTAGTGCGGAAAAGTTGCGTTTTGATGTATAATAAAACTGTAAAAAATATTTTTTGGATTTAACCCTATCTTCAGGTTCCATATTGAATTTAAATAATTCAATAATAATGAAATTTAAAAAATTTATTTTTTTATTAGTTTTTTTAATCAAAATAATTGTTTTATGATACAATATACATTTTATGATTGGTTGTCTGATTTTGTGTTAAAAAACGGCATAATATTTCTAGACTGCAACTTTGAACGAATAAAGCCATCCCTTGATTCTGGTCCATAAACAGCAGCTGATGCTTCAGTTACTAACTTAACAGTTCTTTCTACGGATTGGGTATGACAGGGGCAGTTTAAGACCTCTATTTTGTTGTGATTCCCGGAATCAATCATATCCCTTACATTTTCATTGGAAATATGTTTTAGCAAAGGCAGAGCCGTAACACTGCATTCAGAAATAGAAATTAAGTCAATATAATCTTCAGCACTAAAATTTAATGTTGGTATTTTGAATCTCCGGATCTTTTTTTCTTTCTGACTTTGTCTAGCTTTCAGCACTCTGCGTAGTCCTAGCTCCCGTATATGTTTTCGTTCATCTTTTATCATTCCGAGTAATAAATTTTCGGGATGGGCAAAATAAGCATTCTTTTGGATAACTGCATCGACAATTTTTCTGTGGTCAACTGGTAGAAATCGTGAATAATGGATCATTCGCCATAAATGTTTTGAACCATCAGAACAGCTAGGATACAGTTTTATATAAAACCAAACTGGTGCATACACTTTTTGGATGAAACTTACTAACATAATTAATTGAGGGCTGGGACATTCAGTGCCAACATACAATCGAAGCAACCGATTAGCAACTGTCAGCCACCTTGCGTGTGATATTTTTCCAGGTTTTTGAAGGCTCAAATCGTTAGGACATTTTCCTGCAGAAACTGCTTGACTGATTTGGCACAAGTACTTCTGATCAGTACTAAGGTCTGTTGTTTCTAATAATACTAGTAGGTTGTTTTCTATTGCAACGAAATTGACTCTATTGGCCCTGAAAAACCAAGTGGTCCACTGGTGCGCCCATCTAACTGTTGTATTAAATGACGTAGAGGTAGTTCGTTGCAATGAAATAAGCATACTAGCCATTGAAGTGAGGTGCCGCAGTATTCTTCCAGTTTTCTTATAACGCCTACTTGAGGGCTAGTGTTCACTACCGTACCATCGCTTTCAACTGCGCTTAACTTCGATATATCAATATTATTTTTCAGGATGAATGTCTGTATGCTATCCGCGATGTTTGCAGCCGATCCTGATAAAGGAGACACGTGCCCTAGATATCGAGAGCCTGGTTCTTCAATAATTGTTACATGTTCTTCTGTAACTACTTTTCTATAAAACTTTTTGCATTTTTTTTTGTTGCAAGAGAGTCTTGTCTTTACGCCCATCAAAAAATATACTTCTGATTGACAGTCCCTCCTTCTGCTTCTGGAGTGAACATCTATGAGATGCACGCTGTCGCCTTATTTTCATTCTATCAATTACTTTCGATGTATCAGTCACAGTTATAACTCCCATATCTTTTAAGACCGCTGATGCTATAATTGCAGCAGAACGATCGGAGACCCCGGTTCTGTCGCACGCCGAAGCTAAACTTGGCAAGCAAATCCGCATTTGTGACGTAGATGGTTGGACTGTAACTGTTGACAAAGGGGCAATGAATTTTTCTTCATGATCATCTGCATCAGAAGAATTTGAGTCAGATAAATTGCTACTTATGGAACGATTTGAGGAATCAACGGGACATGCTTTAAGAACAATTTTTTCAGTATTATATTTTTGAGAACTTGCCTTTGCCTTCGTGGTTCTTTCCATTTTCTTACTTATTGCAGCAGATGCTGCAATGTCCACTGGCCCAATTGCCATTTTTCTACAGGATCGTTGATCTTGAAGAAAAATTCGCTCATTTTGTGGTACTTTCTTGGTTTTATCACAAGTACACTCACAGTGTTCCACTCATGTTGCACTTGCAAGCCGCGATATCAAATAACTTTTCACACTCATTTCGAAACTGGCAAATCTTTTCTTTGTATGAATTAGATGCTTCCTGAGTTTTTGTGTATCGCTTCAGCTTTTGATACTCTGTATAAATATTTTTGATCATATCTTGAATGCGCTTATGCGATAATGTTGGAATAGAAGCTTTTATCCATATTTGTTCTACTTTCGTTGCAACGGCATTCGAGGCGTCGGCGATAGATGGATCTTTATTATTATTCGTTAACTTAAGTTCATTACGAATAAAGAAAAAGCACTTTAGGATGTCACACTTAGTGGGTGAAACACGATCATTGAAAACACCAATAATTGTTCCTAGTATTTCACAGTTCAAACTACTTCGCGTTGACATTTCGAAGAATATGTTTATATACGACACGTCTGTGTGAGATAAGAAACTCAACATTACTGTTATCTGTTGTTGTGTCACTATGCCTGCGTGAATGGTTGCAAGATTGATGTAACATCTGCGTCTGCATTTTTCCCTTCTCTACTTACTTGATCTACAACTAGCGTTGTTTGGAATACGTACTTCATACCATCAAGCTTCAATGGCATTATGGAACCTGACAGGAGCGTCATTTGAAATTTTGATATGGGGGTGGGGCAAGCATTATATATACCATACATTATATATGCAAACATAATACAAAATTGATCTATTTTTTGTAAATTTCAGTCATTTTCAGGGCCAGGGGGAGGGGGCAAATGCCCCCTTGACCCTATCAAATGACGCCACTGGAACCTGAAAACATCGTTTAATTTCAAAATAATTTTTCAATCCTAAAGACGACTGTTGATCACAGCCAAATCGATTATTTCAACAAAAATATTTTTTTTTGTTTTTTTCATTTTTCAAATCCAATATGGAACCTCAAGATTTTTTTTTATTTTAAAATGTTTTCGCACCGTTTGTTTTCATTACCTGACACAACTTTTAAACGATAGCCACAATCATTTTTCTTTTATTTTATTTTTATGGCCTTTTTCGTTCCACCCTAGTGTTCGTCACCAAGAAGAATATAAGGTTCAATTTTTTCAAGAGAAATATAACGAGTTAAACGGAAAGATATAACAGAAATAATACTTTCATCTACAAAACAGAGGAAATTTACTGTGGATTTAGTGGAAAATGCAAATGTTTTGGACTTTCAAAGTTGGTGGCCCAAATTTTACAAGAAAATTACTGTTTCGGAAGAAAGTAAAATTGAGAAAAACAAAAAAAAAAGGAAATGTTTACTATTTCTTCCTACATTGAATTTACTTGCGAAAGATTTAAAAAATGAGTGGTTGTTGTATCTGATTTTATAGGTGGATTTATTAGCAAAACCTTCAAATTATTATCTAATCCACTGTTGACTGTCTATTGCTACGCCATCCTCCCCTTCCTTATTAGCAAGAAAAGCTCATGAATCAAAGGTACCAATTTTCAAGAAAAAAACTAATGACCTGAAGAAACTTTTGCAGTATGTCCCTCAAGAACACAAGTAGTTTTACAATGAACTTGCCCAATGGCCTACAGTTGCAACCAAAAAATGGCAAAAATGTATAAAATGGCAATTAATTGTAGCTAATTGTATAAACGTAACTGTTTTAATAACGTAATATTAATTATAAATAAACACGGTGTAAATTCATCCACCAATCAAAACTTCCCCGTAAAACAACTTTTTTGTTGTTGAAAGACCTTTTGTCAGCTATTTTCAATAATAAAAAAAAATACAATATTGATTTTAAAAAGTGTAACTAACATAATTTATTTTGAGTTTTAAGGTCCTTAAAATGTTTCCAAACAATCAGAAAAGTATAAAATCGTTTTTATAAAACCAAACAGTTTTTTCTTGTTTTCCAAAATTTACATTTTGTGACAAGAGGCCTTTCATAAATAAGCGATTATATATAAGCGATACATATATGATCAAGCAACAACATCAATTAAAATAGTTGAACAAACGAAGCCTATTAAGATACGGCGAGGAGTCAGACAGGGTGACACTATATCACCCAAACTATTTAATCAAGCTTTGGAAGGCGTTATGAGGAAATTACAATGAAAAAAAACGGGGTACATATTAACATAAATGGCTAAGTCAATATAAGGTTGAATGTTCGAATAATTAAACTTTGATAGTATACAAGGCAACTATCGAACACAGTGATTATGTTATTGATTATACACAGTGATTATATTATTAATCACTGTGTTCGATAGTTGCCTTGTATACTATCAAAGTATAAATGGCTAATATTTGAATCACTTGAGATATGCAGATGACATTGTATTCATAACAGATAAAAGGGAAGAATTACAAATATGATGGATGATTTAAATAAGCGAATCAATAAAAATAGGTCTACAAATGAATTATAATAAAACTAAAATTATGACCAACCAACCACAAGAATTAATAATTACAATTGCACAAACAACTATTAAATAAGTAAAACAATATGTATATTTGGGACAACTAGTTAAATTAAATAAAGAAAATCAGACAGAAGAAATAAAGAGAAGGATACGGTTGGCTTGGGTATCCTTCGGAAAACTTTTCTATGTACTAAAAAATCGAAAATACCCCCAATATTTAAAAACAAGAGTCTTCAACCTATGTATACTTCCTGTTCCCACCTACGATTCTCAAAGTTGGACGTTTGCAAAGAAAAACATGGAAAAAATAGCAAAGACTCAAAGAGCCATGGAAAGACAAATGCTGAACATCAGTCTATCAGACAAGAAGAGAAATACTTGGATCCGCAACAACACAAAAGTGACCTATGTATCAACGCAGATAGCAAAACTTAAGTGGAAGTTCGCTGGATATACCATAAGACAGAAAGACGACAGATGGAATAAGATGATTATACACTGAAGACCATATAGTTACAAACGAAAAAGAGGAAGTCCACAAATGAGATGGTCAGATGACTTGAAAAAACACGCATGCCCAAAGTGGATACAAACTGTCTACAATAGGGAGACGTGGAAGAGGGAAGAGGAGGCTTATGTCCAAAATTGGACAGCAAGGCTGTATAGAAAGATGAATAGTAAATATTTTCATGTGAAATGGCAACTGGTTATTGAATAAAAATAGAAACACGTCAAAGAAAACAAGAATGTCATAGCTTCAGTTTAGAGAGGAAGTGATCAAACATTTAGTGGGACAAACAGAACGGCCAAGCAGAAAAAGTTATTGCGGAACAGAACTTGAAAAAAGAAAATGAGTGGAAAAGATGTTGACAGTGCAGTACAAGCAAAAAAAGGCTGTCACCTGATACACATATTAAAAATGTAAGGGGAGTGATGGACAGTCCATTGGGTTAAATGTTACATCCTGTTTTGCTGAGTGGCACAGAAAAGACAATTAAACTTATGTTTAATTTTTATTGGAAGCAATTTTAATTTTTCTTAATGTTAAAAAAATAAATTAAGTAGTAGCTAAAAATTTGTCAATTTCATGTCACATATTTGTGACCCTTGGTTTATGTTCAAATTTTTATTACTATAAACGAGTGTCACACATGTATGACGTTATCCAAAACATTTTTTTATAATTCTTGTTCTGTTTAGACATAAATTTTATTTTGTTAAGCTTAGGTACTTGTGTAGTAAAAGACAAGGCAAGCCTGTCATGATTGATGTAACGGCTGTCAAATGATAATTTCGCTCTCTTGTCATGCAGCAATAAATAGGTAAACACGTCTCCCTAATTAATTAAAGTTTTTTATATTTGTAATAATAAATGGTACAAGCAGGAATATGGTAAATCATCAATGATTAGCCAGAAGTTCATACATATTTAGTTTTTGGTCCAATTCGAGCGGATGGAATGAATATCTGAAGTAAAAACAGCGAAAATTGTCAAATAAAAATAAAAGGTTAAACACGACATTCAGTGCCAGCCCAGCCGATGTCAGTTTGAAAGGTTTATAAGGTTTATATATTATATATTTATAACGTTACGACATTCAGTGCAGAAGCCGATGTCAATTTGAAAAGGTTAAGGTTACGACATTCAGTGCCAAGGAAGCCAATGTTGATTTGAGGTTATAAAACCATATAAGGTAAGTGACTTTGGTTCATTGTATTTTTCATCTGTGCAACAATGGCTGAGCAAGAGTTAAAGAGTTTAAAATCAAAAAGGGGAGTAGTTAAAGGGAAACTTACAAGGTTTAAGAATTATTTTGATAATATTGATAAGGATTATGTGATTAAAAAGTTAATCACAGAACTAGAGTTAAGGTTAAGCAAGATTTCACCCTTGTATGAAGATTTTCATGAGATTCAAGAAAAAATTGATGAAATAGAGCAGAGTAATGATGATATAAATGAAATTAACACTTTTGAGACTTCCTATTTCGAACTTGTTAGTGATATGCAAACACTTTGCGATAATTTTAAAATAGAAAATAATACTGAGAATGCATCAGTTCATAGTGATTCAAATCAAGGGATTAATAGTAATAGTTTTCAGGCCTTGGTTAAGTTACCACCTATAAAACTGCCTAGTTTTAATGGCCATTATGACTCATGGCTCGAATATAAAGATTGTTTTTTGGCATTGGTTCATAATAATGAATCTTTAACAGATATTCAGAGATTTTATTATTTAAGATCTTCTCTTGAAATGGATCCTCAGCAAATAATAAAATCTATAGAGGTTTCGTCAACAAATTATAAAATAGCTTGGCAGATGTTGACAGAGCGTTATGAGAATAAAAAACTTATTATTCACAACCATTTAAAAGCAATTTTTGATCATCCTAGTATTAATAACGAGTCTTATGTTGAACTAAGAAATTTATTTGATAATGTCACTAAACATTTACGGTCATTAAATAGTTTAGGCTTAGATACAACAAGTTGGGATAGTATAATAATATTTATAATGTGTTCTAAATTTGATGCTACCACCAGAAGGGAATGGGAATGTTTTAAACATGAAAATGATTTACCCAGTATGGGCGATTTAAATAGATTTTTAAAAGAGAAATGTGAAATGTTGGAGATGCTTCAAGTATCTTCCGGTTATACAAATAATAAAGCAAAGGTTCGCAATGTAAGTTCTCGAAGTTTTGCTTCTATTGAAGGATATTCCAATGTCAAATGTTACTTTTGTCAAAAAGATCATCCCATATATAAGTGCGATGTATTTCTAAAATTAAATGTAAATGACAGAATCTCGGCTGCTAAAAGATTAAAGTTGTGTTTAAATTGTTTAAGGAATTCACATCCAACATGGAAATGCAAGCTACAAAAATGTATAAAATGTCAAAAGTTGCATAATTCATTATTGCATTTAAATCATCACATCACAAATAATGTTTCTAGAAATATGGCTACTACTGATTCAATTGATCCGAATCAACATAAAATAGAATCTAATCAAAACATCGAGAACTGTATTGAACGCTCAGACAGCGGTCAGCGTCATCTAAGTTCTGCTCTTCACGTTTCCAACCGCCTTGTCAGCTCTCATGAGATTTCTGAGGTTTTATTATCGACGGTCTTAATTCGCATTGTAAATGGAAATAAATCAATTGTTTGCCGTGGATTACTGGACAGCGGTTCTCAAAGTAATTTTGTTAGTGAGAAAATTTGTAAATTTTTAGATTTAAAATTTCGAAGAGTAGAACATTTGGTCAAGGGTGTTGGAGAGGCGCTAGCAAAAATTAATAATGAAGCTATTGTCACGCTAAGTTCTTGCGAAGGAGATTTTAGTATGGAGACTCATTGTTTGGTTATTCCCAATATTACGGGAAAGTTACCGATTAGGTCTTTTAATAAAAATGATTTAAAAATTCCCTTAGGTTTAAAGTTGGCAGATCCAGATTTTAATGTGTCTAATGATATAGATTTATTGCTAGGATCGAGTATATTTTGGTCTGTTTTGTTATCAGGTAGAAAAACTTTGGGTCCAAATATGCCAATTTTGCAAAATACAGAATTTGGTTGGATAATTGCTGGGAATTTATATCTTAATTCGTTAGAGCCTAAAAATTCTCTTACATTTTTTAATGTGAATACTTATACTAATAATGATTCAATAAATAATCAAGTAATAAAGTTCTGGGAAGTTGAAGAATTGGGTTCGCAAAAGAAAATATATTCAAACGAAGAAATGTTTTGCGAAAATTATTTTAAGGAAACTGTTAAAAAGGATTCTTCAGGAAGATATATAGTTAAAATCCCATTTAAGAATACAATAAATGAATTAGGGGATTCTAAAACTATGGCATTGCATAGATTTGACTTATTGGAAAAACGTTTAAACAAAAATACAGATTTGAAAAATATGTATGTTAATTTTATGAATGAGTATATAGAATTAGGCCATATGTCTGAAACGGATTTTAACAATGATAACGGATATTTTTTACCGCATCATGCTGTGGTAAAACAGTCTAGTTTGACGACTAAATGTCGAGTAGTCTTTGATGGTTCTGCAAAATCAAGTTCAGGTCTGTCTATAAATGATGTGCAGTATATAGGTCCATCTCTTCAACAAGATATATTTTTAATTCTCCTAAGGTTTCGTCTACACAAGTATGTAATAAGCAGTGATATCTCAAAAATGTATCGTCAAGTTATGGTAGACGAAGATGATTGTCAATTTCAAAAAATTATTTGGCGTGCAGACTCACAGGAGGATTTAAAATGTTATAAGTTAAATACTGTTACATACGGTACCGCATCTGCGCCGTATCTGGCTGTTAAAAGTTTGATACAAGCTGCTGAAGATAATAAGCATGATTATCCATTAGCATCAAATATAATTAAGCGAGACTTCTATATGGACGATTTGCTTAGTTCCTCAGATTCAAAAGAGGAAATAATAAAGATACAAAAAGATGTTTCGAAAATTTTGAGTGATTCGGGGTTTGAGTTACGAAAATGGCTTTGCAATGATCCAAATATAGTTAAAGATTTTAACATTAATAATGATTTAGATGTTGCTGTACTCCCATTAGGTGAGCAAAACAAAATGTTAGGGATCTATTGGGATCCACAGAACGATTTTATACGGTATAAAATAAATATTGATTATTCTATTGAACCAGGTCAATGGAATAAACGTAGTATTCTGTCGGTAATTTGTCAGATATACGATCCATTGGGACTATTAGGTCCGATTGTAATAAATGCAAAGCTAATCATGCAAGATTTATGGAAAAGAAAATTTGGATGGGACCAAGAGTTACCGCCAGACTTTATTAAAATTTGGTTAGAATTTTACAGTAACTTAAATTCTTTGAATGCATTAAAAATACCACGTCATGCTAGTATATCAGGTTATATTAATATTGAATTACATGGTTTCAGTGACGCATCTACACGGGCTTATGGTTGTTGTATATATATAAGATGTTTAATGTCATCTGGATCTTACATATGTAATTTGTTATGTGCGAAATCACGGGTTGCACCATTGAAATTGTTAAGTCTTCCTAGATTGGAACTTTGTGCGACAGTTTTACTAGCTAATTTATTGAAAAGGGTTTCGGATTTTATATATATTCCAGTTAATGGTATTTATTGTTGGACTGACTCCACAATTTGTTTGAGTTGGATTAAAGGTGATCCTAGTAAATGGAAACAATTTGTTGCCAATCGAGTGCAAGAGATACAAAATTTGACTAGTATGAATTCCTGGAACCATGTTCGTTCAGAACACAATCCAGCTGATTTGTTGTCACGAGGATTCTCGGCAGACAATTTAAGGAATAATAACTTGTGGTGGTCTGGACCAGAATGGCTTCTTGAAGATAGTAAAGAATGGAATATTTTAAATCCTGAACCGTGCCAGAATGTACCGGAAGCAAAGGTTGTTTCTTGTATTGCTGTAAATAACTTTAATTTGGTTAACTATTTGTTAGAGCGTTTTTCTTCATTGAACAAATTTTTAAGGATTTTAGCATATATTTTACGATTTTCTAATAATTGTAAAGTTGAACTATCGAAGAGAAGGACTGGTATACTGACACCAGAAGAGATTGAAGCAGCTCTAACATTAGCAATCAATTCTGTTCAACAGGAATGTTTTCCCTTAGAATACAAGAATTTAATTAATAATAAAGAAATACCAAATAAAAGTAAAATCATAACATTGAATCCTTTTATTCATGAAAGGTTACTAAAGGTTGGTGGACGTTTAAGAAATAGTAATATTCCGTTTAACAGCAAACACCAAATTATTTTACCAAATAATCATGTTTTAACAAAAAGAATTCTATTAAATGAACATGAACGATTGCTTCATTGTGGTGTTCAACAATTAATTTTTTCATTAAGGCAAAAATATTGGCCTATTTCAGCTCGTAGCTGCTGTAAATATGTAATAAATAAATGTATAGCTTGTTTTAAAACTAAGCCAAAACCTTTAAATTATTTAATGGGTGATTTGCCCCAGAATAGGGTAAATAGTTTTTCAGTTTTTCAAAATGTAGGTACTGACTATGGTGGTCCGTTCCTTATCAAGGATCGAAAAACTAGAGGTGCTAAATTAATCAAGGCTTATATTTGCATTTTTATTTGTATGTGTACTAAGGCTGTACACATTGAGTTAGTGTCAGACCTTACCACTGATGCGTTTTTAGCGAGTTTCAAAAGATTTATTAGTAGAAGAGGAAGACCTTCTAATATTTACTCTGATAATGGTTCAAATTATATAGGCGCAAACAAGGAAATAAATGCTGTTTATGAGTTTTTAGAAAATTCATCTGACTCCATTTCTCAAAGTCTATTACATGAAAAAATAAAATGGCATTTTATACCTGCAAATTCTCCTACGTTTGGGGGTTTATGGGAAGCGGGAATAAAAAGTATCAAGTCTCATTTAAAAAGAGTAATGGGTTGTCGGTCTATGACTTTTGAAGAATTTAGTACATTGTTGCATCGGGTGGAAGGTATATTGAATTCTAGGCCACTTTGTCCTATTTCCGGCGATCCTGATGATAGCACTGCCTTAACGCCAGCACACTTTATAATTGGACGTACTTTAACTATGTTGCCAGAGTGTGATATTACTCATGTTCCTGAGAACCGTCTTGATAAATGGCAATCTATACAAGTAATGGTTCAACAGCTGTGGTCGAGATGGCAACTGGAATACTTGAACGAGCTACAAATGCGCCAGAAATGGAAATATAATTGCCACCAAATGTTAAAGCTAGGTTCTTTGGTGCTGATTAAAGACGACAGGACTCCTCCACTTCAATGGCCTCTTGGACGAGTGACAGAAATGCATCCAGGTCCAGATGGAGTTACTAGAGTTGTAACTGTTAAAGTGCGTGGTAGTGAAACAAAAAGAGCACTCAATCGTATATGTGTTTTGCCAATAGACTGTTAATTTTAGTTGTTCAATTCATAATGTTTTGTATGTTAAGTTCAATTTAAGTAATGAGAATTGACAATTTTTAACTGTATTGTTAACCATTTCTTTTAATTCATTAATCATTGTTTTTATTTTGTTAGTTCTGTAGGTTTTGAAAGAAACTGCGTCCTTTCAAGGGGGCCGACATGTTTAGACATAAATTTTATTTTGTTAAGCTTAGGTACTTGTGTAGTAAAAGACAAGGCAAGCCTGTCATGATTGATGTAACGGCTGTCAAATGATAATTTCGCTCTCTTGTCATGCAGCAATAAATAGGTAAACACGTCTCCCTAATTAATTAAAGTTTTTTATATTTGTAATAATAAATGGTACAAGCAGGAATATGGTAAATCATCAATGATTAGCCAGAAGTTCATACATGTTCAATCATAATACTCCTCTCCAAAAATGTTGGATTTGGCATGTTTCTTTCATGTATAACCACATTCAGTTTAACTGGATAGACCTAAAAATTATATTTATTAAAAAAAATAAACAAAATTCTTATATATAGTCGTTGACAATTTTTTATCCCGTTCAAAATACATTGGCTATGACATCAAATCACAGAATCATCTTTGTCGCTTCCAAATACTCTCATATATATCTGCCGACCCGAGTTCCTTGCTCTCCGTCCACTCAACTCACTCATTTCCATATACGAAGTCATGGCAATGGTCTTTAAATAAACCGGATATCAGATAAGAGTTCCCCAGCTCTTGTTCATATTCCATTGTCGTCAATGCATCAACAATGTATTCAGAACTCCAGTTTTACTATCAGAAACCTATTTCCATTATAAACTTACTCTTCGACGCTCTGCTCTGCTCTGCTCCTCTGTAGTCTCTGTTACCACGATCGATTTACTGTCAGGTCCGGTCTAGGCGCAAGCTTCGTTAAATTATTTAATAAATTATTATGCAAAATATTACTGCCACTCCGTTAGTTTGACGGAATACGGGAATTTCATTAGAAACCGGTACTTTTTCTTCGTGTTTGTGTGCGGCATTTATTTGCTTTTCATTATTATATGATAATCTGATTGAATTTAGCTATTTCTATTAGTTACTATTATTATACGGGAGGCGTCCTGCTCAGGGGAACAGATTTTAATATAAGAACCAAACAACGAACAAAATTTAAATATTGATTTATATATTCAAAATGGTTTAATACTGGATATTTACCAGTGCGGTATTTTAATTTCTCTTCCCTATATATATTCCCTATATTTCCTAAAGTTTTATTTAAAAAAATTCGATTAAAATATCAGGATCAAATTGTTTTCTAATGCCCCTTTGTGCGATTCTTCTCGATCGACGATGGTACAATAAAATGTTGAAGTTGTGGAGAAATAATTATATTTTTTTAACAGCTTCTAATAATTAAACTCTAGTTATTGGTTACGTAACTAACTATAATAGATTGCGGTCAAATGAGCTCAAATCCCCAATTTATAATTTTACAATTGAATCGTTGAGTGGAAAAACGAGATAACCTGAAAAACTGTTTATTTTAAAAAGTATACATTACACAAGAAATATGTACATTGCAAGTTTGAAGACAATCAAATTCTTTAAACGAATGTAAAGAAAAAAATTATTTTTGTTTTTTAATAGACGACATGCGCTCCCAAACGTCACTTGGAGTTATACCGTTTTTCCACTCAACATAAAAATGCGTTGAAATATTTACGTTATTAATAAAATAAAACAGCAAATTTGACTAACGTGTGTTATTTGTAAGATATTTGGCCATATAAGTTTTTAGAACGTAAAAGCATTATCGTTTTTGAAAGGACCTAAAAGAAACGGTACTTATTGGTCTTAATGAGTTGCCTCTGCGTTAACATTGGTGCTTTCCCATGACGTAATGTGATAATAAAATTACAAAACTTCTCCTGTCATGTATCGCATTACATTTTTAAGATTATCAATTTTTTAATATTGATTGGTAATGTTTTAGTGTATGCAAGATGTATTGGTAAAATTTGGGTTGCTTTAGGTTTGACTAACTTGAAACTACTTGTGATGAATCCGCCAACATAATTGATAGCTGTGACGTACCCTGGTGAAGAACTATCATAAGTAAATTACCTTTAATATGATATTGTAAATTTATCTTTTATTCTACAAGTATCAGAAAATATGTGGAGCTCTTGAATCTCTGCTGGCATTTTCCATACATAATCATTAAAAAACGAACGTACCTCATTGGGGCCTTTCGCTGCTTGTCCTTCATGGTATATATAAAAATGTCCAGTACCGTTTTCTAAATCATGTATTTCGAACCCATATAACCACAACTATCTGTAATAAAACATTTCTTGAACAGGTATAACAGGCAAGGGTATATTTTGAATATACTCAAAAACTATTCCGCCAACATTTTCTCTTGCATTGCACTAGGTAGATATTTCCTTAAGTTTTGAGTAAAATTTGTTAGCTCTTCGTTTATGGACTACTAATTCGGCAGCGGCAACTATCTTTGCGTTTTCGTTTAAATTCACATCTTTAAATTTTGTGTCCAACTCTTTGCATTTTCCGCAAACATCAAATTAAGACGGTCCAAATTTCAATACAAAATTTTCTTTAAAACATTTTTAAATCAAACTCATGTAGTCTAGAGTTCGAGATCGAATGCAGATTAAGAAAAGCTGTTTTACGGCATGGAAGCGTGGACAATAAAACAGTCTGAAATCAAAAAATTAAACTCCTTTAAGATGTGGTGCTACAGGGGAATCCGCAGAATATCGTGGACTGAAAAAGTAACTAATATAGAGGTGTTACAAAGAATGAAAAAAGAATGTGAAGTCATAAAAACTATTAAAATTAGAAAGATTCAATATCTGGGTCATATAATAAGGGGTGAGAAATACGTATTACTTAGGTTAATTATGCAAGGGAAAATACAAAGAAAAAGAAACCCAGGACGACGCAAAATATCCTGGCTAAGAAATTAAAATAGCAATGATGCTTTGCAACCTCCGATAGGAGAAGGAACCTGAAGAAGAAGAAGACATAACAAAAAACTATACTATTATAAAAGATATTAAGTTATGTTGGATACCTGGAAGTAATGATATCGACAGGAGTACATTTATATAAAATCAATATTTACCCCTACTGTGAATGTGGACAAACGAAACCATTAAAACACATATTTTGGGAATGCCCAATAAATAAAATAAAAGATTATGATCTATCTATCTATCTATCAGGAACTGATCAAAATTAATATTAAAACCTCTTTTAACATACCAATGCTTCTATGCGATAATTAAGGAATTCAGTTTCTATACGGAAAACTGCCTGCCACTACTGTCTGCCAAAACTTACCTTGGAGCAGACATCGGTTTAGACCATAACCCCATAGTAGTCACATTACGAACCAAATTGAAACTAAGTAGAATTGATATTAAGAGATTAAAGGAACCACAAACAAAGAAACAAGCTGTAAAAACTCTTACTGAAAATCTACATAATGCCCAAGAACTGAATAAAAGAAGCTATAACATTGATCAGAAATAAGAAAATATAAAAAAGCAATAATTAAAACAGCAAATAAAAACTTAAAACCAAAGAAAAGAAAACAAAAAGACTGGATGACTGAAGAAATACTACTATCAATAAATGAAATAAAATCATTCAAAATAAAAAATCCAATTAAATATAATGAAACTAATCCATTAATAAAAAAAAAAAGAATAAAATAAGCTAAGGAAAGAATGTAACATGAGCAGTGCCAACAACTAGAAGAAATTGAAAAAAAAAATATAACATTTTTAACATGCATAAAAGAATTGGAGAATTATTATAACAGATATAAACCAAAAAATGCAGAGATGGACACAATATATAGCACAACTTTTTGAAGACAAAGAGAGAACAGAAGCACCAAAAGAATTTAAGGATGATACTGAGCCTGACATAATACGAAAAAAAATTGAATATGCAATGAAACAAGCTAAAGGTGGTAAATCTCCTGGTCCTGATGAAGTTCCTATCGAATTACTCAAAATTGTAAATACTGAATCCATTGATCTTCTTTTGGATCTATTCAATACCATATATAGAGTAGATATAATATGTAAAGAATGCCTCCAATCAACATTCATACTGCTTCCCAAAAAAGCCAATGCAAAGGAGTGCAATGAACATCGCACCATAGCCTTAATGAGTCATGTCTTGAAATTGTTTTTAAAAGTAATTCACAATAGAATACATAAGAAATTAGATGAAGGCATAAGTAATACACAAATGGGATTTAGGAAATGAATGGAAACATGAGATACACTGTTTGCAGTAAGTGTTCTTTCGCAGAGTAGCTTAGATATAAATCAGAAAGTATATGCCTGTTTTATTGATTTCGAGAAGGCATTTGACAGAGTGTAGCATAATCGGCTTGAAAAAATGTTATTAAATAAAAACATAAACAGTAGAGACATTAGAATCATATGTAACCTCTATTGGAACCAAACAGCAAAAGTGAAAATTGAAATTGAACTAAACGAGGATATCCAGATTCGCCGTGGGGTCCGCCAAGGGTGTATCTTAGCACGCTTGTTATACAATTTATACAGTGAAGCCATCTCAGAATTAGCGCTTGCCGAGGTCAGTGAGGGCCTTATACTAAACGGTGAGCCACTTAATAACATAAGATATGCTGACTACACCGTCCTTCTGGCAGAAACACTAGAAGAACTGCAACACCTTGCTGAACAACTAAATATATATTGCAACGATTTTATGGACTAAAAATAAATTTGAAGAAAACCAAGTTCACGGTATTTACAAAAGCACAAAACATCAAAGTTAAGCTAGTACTAGCTAATACAGAAATTGAACAAATATCTTCGTACAAATACCTTGGAGCTTGGATCACAGAAGATACTAATCAGACAAAAGAAATAAGATGTCGCATTAAAATTGCACGGTCAACTTTTAATCGAATGAGAAAACTTTTTGTAATCGCGATATCACTATATCGCTCCGGATAAGAATGCTTCGATGTTATATTTTCTCTACCCTTTTGTATGAGGTTGAAGCTTGGACACTTAAAAAATTCAAAATAAAAACCTAGATGCATTCGAAATGTGGTGTTACCGACGTATTTTGTAAATACCATGGATGGATCGCAAAACAAACGAACAAGTTTGTTTCCTGAACAAAAATCAGGAAATTGGAATGCTTGGGGCACATCATGAGAGGTAAAAAATACGAACTACTAAGGAATATAATGCATAGTAAAATCAAAGGCAGAAGAAGCGTAGGAAGACGTAAAATTTCGTGACTATGCAATTTTCGTGAATGGTTTGGATGCAGTTCAATTGAACTATTCAGGCGCGTAAGCAACTAAATTCTAATTGCCAGAATGATTTGTAATCTCTGATAGGAGCGGAACTTGAAGAAGAAGATATTATTTGACTATTTCATAGTATTCTTTTGGTATTTTTATTTTGAATTGTAAACCTTTAACAAAAATTAAAAAATTGTAAATGTTACTAATTTTTATTATTTGTATCCCATGGTAACCTTAATTTAATGTGAGTATGAAATTTATAAATGCAGAAGTAGTGTATGTACCAAAACCACAATTACAATAGTAGATTTTGTAAAACAGTAGTATCCCAAGTCACAATCTTTGGAAAAACAATGCCATTAATCGATCTCATTCCTAATAACATATTTAAAAGGTTCTTAATATATCATAATGAGACAATATCACCATTTAATGCAATGCTTTCTAAATTATGCCATACTGAAATATTAAAATTGATCTTCTGTAAAATATCTTCAATGTGAATTAAGCTAATTCTGCATTCAGGTGACATTTTAATAAGGAAAGTGTAATTAATTGTTACCGTACCGCTAATAACCTTATTAGGTTAAAGAGGGTTTTTTGTAAATAACAAAATAAATGTACTTAATGCGGTAAATTAATGATTTTTAACAACAAAACTTTGTTTTAGGTTATACAAAATTAATCCCGAAATGGTGCAATCGTGAACTGTAGAAATTCTACTAAATTTTATTTTTAACGTATTTTTATCAGTATGTACATGCAGTGCTTTATTTCATTGCAGAGAAGCGTCGACAGCATTCTGGACTCGACATCGCCTTTAAGAAACTCACGGGCCGTGACTTCAGAAACAGCCCGACGTTGGGTCTCCAGCGTTGAGGAATCTGTGTCGGCACCTATGGAGTCACATAAATCCGCTTCTACCGCGTCTCATCCTTCGAGCAGGCAAAACTCCACTAGGGTCAGTCCGGCTGCAGAGCAGGATAATAGGTATGTACACCAAGGAACAATATAATACTCCACACAAAATGTATTTACAAAAATTGATTATAAAAATATACTACGCTGTTACAAGAATCTCAATGTAATAATTAACATAAAGATTTAAGAAAATTAAGCCATTTTAGGAAAATTTTTATTTGATAAATAAAATATTAGACTTAAAAGGCATCAAAGGCGTAGTGTGCATGGGCATCAGGGCATTATAGAGTTTTATAACTGTGCTTATTTTGAAATTTTTGCTATTTCTAATGACAAAACCCAAAGCATAATGAGCCTTGTTAGTTATTTTATAAAAGTATATAGTGAACTTCATGTAGATTTGAAATTTAACTCCAAGATCCTTTATAACACTCACTCTCTCAACTCGATCATCATTAATATAATAATCTTTAATAAGACTATTAAGTTTTCGCGTATACACGCGTAAAACTACTGCACACTTTTTAACATGTCACAATGACAAGAGTCATTTTTGAACCGTTAAACCATTGAATAACTGAAAAAAAAGGGAAAAAGGGAAAAGGGAAAAGGGAAAAAAAAGGGAAAAAAAGGGAAAAAGGGAAAAGGGAAAAAAAAAGGGAAAAAAAGGGAAAAAGGGAAAAAAGGGAAAAAGGGAAAAAGGGAAACAGGAATGACTGCAGTAATTACCGAGGTATCAGCATTACGTCATCCACTGGCAAACTGTATGAAAGAGTTCTGAAAGCCAGAATAGAAAAAGAAGCCACAGAGATCGAAGAACAAAGTGGATTCCGACCAGGGAGATCTTGTGTCGACAATGTATTTACTCTCAAACACCTAACGGAAAAGTGATTAGCAAGAGGACTAGAACTTCATGCCACTTTTATAGATCTCCGTCAAGCGTTTGATTCCGTACCACTGCAGAGACTATGGACAACATTGGAAAACGCAGGTATAAATGCAGTATATATAAATGCCGTGAAAAAGCTATATCAAGATAACCAAGCTTATATTAAGGTTGGAAACCAAATTTCCAAGGGTTTCACCCAAACAAAGGGTGTCAAACAGGGCTCTTGCCTCTCTCCAACCCTGTTTAAAATATATCTTGGTAATGCTTTAAAACATTGGATGAGAAAATGCAGCCCAATGGGCATGTGGGTAAATGACACTCCTATATACACAATCCTCTTCGCACACGACCAGGTAGTTCTTGCCGAGGACCTACAAGATATGACGTACATGATAAACAAACTAATAGACGAATTCAAAAAATGGGGATTAGAGGTTAATACCGAAAAGACACAAAACATAAATATAGGAGGCATCGGTCAAGACATGGAAACAGAAAGCGGATTAATTAAAAACGTTGATCAGTACGAATATCTCGGAGTTACACTAAGCGAAGACGGGAGAGACGACAAAGATATAACAAGAAAAATAGGAAAAGGAAAAAACATGATAAAAACACTACATCCGATCCTGTGGAATAAAACTTTAACTAAGAAAACAAAGAAAAATTTATATCAGGCTATGATTCAGCCGGTGCTGACGTATGGGTCAGAAGTGTGGGTCTTTAACAATAATATGTCACAAAAACTCCTCTCAACGGAAATGATGTACTGGAGAAGATGTTCCGGGTTAACTTTGTTTGACCACATAAGAAATGAAAACATAAGAGAGAGAATGAAAGTAAAGAACACAATAATGGATACGATAGCCGAAAAACAATTAAAATGGTATGGACACCTGAGACGGATGAACGAAGAAAGGATACCATGAAAGGTTTGGAACTGGAGACCTACACAGAGAAATAAAAGGGGAAGGCCAAGAAAGAAATGGATATCCAATATTCACATAGAAATGGAAAATAGAGGTCTTCAAGAAGGAGACTGGGCCGATAAGAAATTATGGCGCGATTGGGATGCGAGAAGCGACAAAATTAAAGTTGCAAACACTCGCTATATATATATATATATATATATATTATATATATATATATATATATATATATATATATATATATATATATATATATATATATAACTGATCTTAGATCATCTTGCAATTTGACTGCATCTTCCTTATTAGAGATTGTTCTAAAAATTTTAAAATCATCGGCATACATTAAGCTGTTACAAGATTTAATACAGTCTGGCAAGTCGTTAATAAATAAAATAGAGAGAAATATTCCTAGTTTGCTCCCCTGTGGCACTACTGAGGATGACACATATTGGTGAGAAAAGCAATTACCTACTTTTACTGTATTCTTTCTATCTGACAAATACATTGACAAAAGAATACAGTGATTTACCGTATCAAATGATTTTTCGCAATCAGTATACAGAACTTCCAACTGTTCCTTAGCTTCTCCTGCCTCAATATCCTTAGCAATATGTTCAGAGAGAACACAGAGATTAGTTACTGTTGATTTGTCTCTTACAAAACCATGCTGAAATTTGCTGATTTTACTCTTAACATGCTCATCTCTTAGCAATACTATTTCTCAAAAATCTTAGCAATAATATTTAACAGGCTGATAGGCCTGTAGTTTTAAATGTCATTTTTTTATCTTTTTTATGTATTGGAGAAATTTTTGCCACTTTTAAAATATCTGGAAAATATTCCTGTTCAATCGACATATTAAACACCAGAGGTTTAGCCAAGGGTTCGGCCACTCCCTTATAGATATAGGGTGATATTTCATCAGGGCCTGTAAATTTTTTGGGTTCAAGTTTTTTAATCCGTTCCCGGATGGTATACCCAATGAACTTTTAAAATATGGAGGCCCGGAACTTGCAAGTAAACTGGCACAACTCTTTAACAAAATATTAAACAAAACAGAAACACCAGAGGAATGGCATAATAGTATCACAATCCCCATATTTAAAAAAGGACAAGAAACCTGCCCACAAAACTATAGAGGAATAACCCTCTTAAATACAACATTGAAACTTCTCACGGGTATTCTCAAGGACAAATTGGAAAAGCAAATCACTAATGCTGAAGAACAACAAGGTTTTACAAAAGGGCGGTCTATAACAGACGCAGGATTTATAATAAAACAAATAAAAGAACAAGCTATAGAGTTCGGCATGCCAGCGTATATTTGGTTCATTGATTTGACGAAGGCATTTGACAGAGTTTGCCTGGGAGACATTCTAAATATATTAATAGAAAATGAAACACCGACCAGTATAACAAAGATACTCCATAACCTAAATAACAACAACGTAACCAAAGTTAGAGCAGGAGACGAATTCACTGAAAATATTCCAACACCGAGAGGAATTAGTCAAGGCGACAGTTTAAGCCCCTTCTTGTTTAATCTTTTCATGGGCAAAATTATCAACAAAGTAACATCTCTTAATCTCGGATATAGAATGGGCAACAAAAGAATTGGTATGGTGTGTTACGCAGACGATGCAGCAATTATTGCCGAATCAGAAGATGATCTCCAAAGGCAGCTCTTTCAGTTCTTTCAAACAAGCCGACTACTATATATGAACATCTCTACCAACAAAACTAAATGTATGACAATAGCAAAAGATCCGCTCAGATGTAAGTTAGTGGTTGAGGACAACCTCATAGAACAGGTGATGCAATTCAGATATCTGTTCATAGATATATCAAGCACCCACGACCCAGTAAAGAACCTGAGGAGTCAGATCAACAAAGCATCTGCACTGTCAGGATGTCTGCGGGAGATAGTCTGGTCAAATCCGTATATGTGCACAGATAGTAAAATTAGGATCTATAAGACTTGCATACGACCGATCATGACATATGGCATAGAAGTGCGTGAAGATACCAACAAAACGACACAACGAAATGAAAACCCTAAGAACAATAATGGGGAAAACAAGAAGAGACAGAGTGAGAAATACAAACATTAGAGAGCAGTGCAAAATTCAAGATATTGTAAGATGGGGAAGGCAGCGCAAGAGGATGTGGTACAACCATGTAAGACGAATGGATGAGAATAGACTCCCAAAAATTGGCCTAGAAAACAATCCGCCCGGTTCAAGACCCCCCGGAAGACCACCTAAAAGATGGAGGGATAGTTGGCAATCTACCTCCCAAGAAATTAACCAGAGGCAGCTTCAGAATTAAACAGATCGAAAGATCTACAAAAAGTAGAAGAAGAAGAAGAAGTTTTTTAATACTACTTACAACATATAATTCTGTGATATATTTAAAGGTAAAAGAACCCCACTCTGTACTTTGAGAATGACAATGTGTGCAGTCAGATGTATCGTACACTGATGCAAAATATTTATCAAAGGCACTCGCAATATCAAAGGATGTATTAAACTTGGAGTTGTTTAATGTCATTTCTATGGGAATTCCACTATTCTTATATTTTGACTTAGAGAAAGTCCAGAATTTGTTTGGGTCACAAGTAGATTGTTTTGAAGTAAACGTTTGTATGCTCATGCTAAGTTATGCTCATAGTTGGTTTGGTTTTTAATATCAGTTCTTAACAGCTAAAATTCAACACTCTTTGGGCTCCTTGAGGCTTTATTTAAACACAAACTATGCAGACTATTTTTCTTTCTAATTTTATTAATCAAATCTTAAGAGAACCAATTTGGAAACCTGGAAGTAGAGTTGCTGGCCCTTTTTTGGTTTTAGGAATAGAACAATTTAAAAATACATTTGATTATAAAAAACATTAAAATCATTTTTAATATCCGTATATAAGAATAATGAGGACCAGTTAAACTGAAAAATTAAATGATAAAGATGCCAGAAGTTACTTTGAGCATAGTTGTATGTATATACCTTTTTGTTACCTAGTAAATCAGCTATTTCACTTATTCTGATATTAAAAATGAGAGCGGAGTGATACAAATTTTCAGCCACTAATGAACAGTCAGACCTTGCCACAGTACAAACATCTATATTAGTCAGAGCAAAATCTAAAAATCTATTTATACATAAGGAATATTATTTATCACAATCCAAAAAGCTGTTACCATTAAAATGGGGTAAATTGAAATCTCCTAGTAACATAAAATTTTAGTTTTTTGATAATAAAATATTCTCAAACAAATTAAAATAATTTTCATACATCACAACATCAGCTTTAGGTATAAAATACACAACGGAAACATAATTTTTTTTTAAATTTATCTTAAGTATTACACAATTACTACCACAGGTAACATTAATAAGTTCATAAGGTAGTTCATTTTTAATTGCTAAAAGTACTCCTCCACCTCGAAGCCTATGGTCTGACTTATCTTTCCTTAACACTGTGTACCTCTTGTGGAAAAGTTCAGAATCAAAAATACCTTCATTCAACTATGCCTCAGTAAGGGCAATTATGTCATAGCTTTCAGTTAGAGATTCAGCATATTATGTTGTATTGGTTTTGGTTTTTAAACCACGTACATTTTGATCGTATATTGACATAGGTTTCTTTGGTGTATTAATGTTTATATTACTTACATTTGTGTTGATGGAGAGGGTTCGTTTATTTTTGTGTCGGCACCCTCCTCTTCATAAAAAACCACCTATTTAAACATATATGTTTAAACTCTTTGTATATTCGATTATATACCTGTTATAATAGTTCGTAGGCCATAGAGTATTTAAAACGGTAGTATCATTTAATTTTATAATAACATTATATTAACAACATATCATCGTTGTAATCATATCATTTGTTACACTCTAACACTTTTTTATTAAGAAAGTAATAAATCGAACCCACAAGGTTTCGGCCACGACCATGTCCACTTCCCACCCTGAAATCTCGCAGAATTCTTCGAAACGCTGACAATGCTGCTAGGCTTAAGTAGTTAGTCCTGTCGCGGATTCTGCTATGACGACCGCATCTGGTGTGACTAGGTGAGAATGAAAGTGAATCGGTATCTGTTTTCTCGCGCTTGTCCTTCGTTGAGAGCAAGCCACATGTGTTTAATGTAGAAATGTTTAATAATGCGAGTCCGAGATCAACAAGGTTATGTTTTGAATTTTTTGTGAAGGTGCCGCCACATTATCTCGATCAAATAGTTGAAACAAATGAAATGAAACAATAAGTATTTGTTACAAATGCTCGAAGAGGATTTATTCTTATATAGGATTATTAACTAATACAGAAGCAGGTGTATTAATTTAAAAAAAAATTAATTTAGTTTATATATATATATATATATATATATATATATATATAAGAGTAAGAAAAAAAAAGTACTTGTGACTCGTTTGGAAAAAGTATAAAACTGTTTTGGATGGGTTGGAGTCAATAAAAGGGGCTATTTGTTGACTATTTTTTACTCGAGCTTTCAGTTGTGATTACAATTATTATCAAGAGCTTCTAAAAAATACAAAATATCTTACAACGTTGAACTAGAAATAAAATTTTTTTTGTTAACTCACCAAATAAAATTAGTTTTTTATATAAAACTGCTGCTAACATCTTATTATAAAAAATATTATTACAAAACTCTCCTATTCTAATAAATGTTTCTCTGAAATAAATTTTGAAAAAGTTTCTTAACAAAAACAATTGAATTTGTAAACAAAAATTGAATAGCTACAAATAAGACTCAATGTCATAAATACTAACTTGACATATTGTCAAAAATAAAATTTTGTTTAAAAAATTCTTTTTTGTTTATTAACAAAAAAACAAAAGATTTATTCACCATTGATAGATGCCTGAAAAAATGTAACAAATACATGAAAAATTCAAAATGTGATATTTTACTGATTGCATATATCAATTACATAGAAATAATATAATTATAAATTTTGCTTAGATTCTGAATTTCTGACCTTTTGTTTAAATTATTATCACTTTTACTAATACAAACCATTTCCAAAAAAGTTCTTTTAAATTTATTACTTTCACTACATAAAATTTTATTATTATCAAAATCCATAATATGGTTTTTGTCTATTACATGCTCTGCCAAAGCACCAGATGGTTTCTTAATTCTGCAATCACTTTTGTGAGAAATAATGCAATTTTAGAGATTTCTTCCAGTCTCACCAACATACTCAACTTCACACTGAGTACAACTAATGCTGTATACTACATTTGTTTGATCTGATTTGTCTATAGGATATTTAGTTTTGGAATATAAAGATGAAATGGTTTTGATGTTCTTTGTTGCTATTTTTATATTGTCAATAGCCTTTAGTGTTTGTATTAATTTGGGAGTTAATGATGGTATAAAAGGTAGTGAAGGATAATAATTGTTTTGATTGTTGGATACAGTGTGTTGAGATTTAGCAAAAAATGGTGTTAAGTTATTTAATTTTAATAAATTAGAAAAAAGCATCCTATGTAGCATATCTGGAGGATAAGAGTTTTCAATTAAAATATTTTTTAACAATTGAAGATCTTCTTGTAGATAGTCTGGATGAGAAAGTTTTAAAACACGTTCCTTTAATCCTGTTATAAAATTCATTTTCATCTTATTTGGATGATGAGAGTAATAGCTTATAAATCTATTACTACATATGGGTTTTCTGAACCATCTGGTTTTCAACATATTGTCTGTATTTCTTACAATTCTCATGTCAAGGAATGGTAGAGAATTATCTACCACTTCCTCAACTGTAAATTGTATATGTTGAAAATGATTGTTAAAAATATTGACTGTTTCAAGAATTTTGTGTTTAGGAAGTGCCAAAACTAGATTATCTACATATCTTTTGATAAATGGAATGAGAAAAGTGCAATTATTGATACAATCACTAATAACATCATCCATGACATAGCTACTGAATGGGTGAAAGACTAGATATTATTATATTATTATATTATTGCTAGTTATTATTGATTGTATCAATAATTGCACTTTTTTTATTCCATTTATCAAAAGATATGTAGATGATCTAGTTTTGACACTTCCTAAATACAAAATTCTTGAAACAGTCAACATTTTCAACCATCATAATCAACATATACAATTTACAGTTGAGGAAGAGGTAGATAATTCTCTACCATTTTTTGACATAAGAATTATAAAAAATACAGACAATATGTTAAAAACCAGATGGTTCAGAAAACCCATATGTAGTAATAGATTTATAAGCTATTACTCTCATCATCCAAATAAGATGAAAATGAATTTTATAACAGGATTAAAGGAACGTGTTTTAAAACTTTCTCATCCAGACTATCTACAAGAAGATCTTCAATTGTTAAAAAATATTTTAATTGAAAACTCTTATCCTCCAGATATGCTACATAGGATGCTTTTTTCTAATTTATTAAATATAAATAATTTAACACCATTTTTTGCTAAATCTCAAAACACTGTATCCAACAATCAGAACATATATTATCATTCACTACCTTTTATACCATCATTAACTCCTAAATTAATACAAACACTAGGTTATTGACAATATAAAAATAGCAACAAAGAACATCAAAACCATTTCGTCTTTATATTCCAAAACTAAATATCCTATACACAAATTAGATCAGACAAATGTAGTATACAGCATTAGTTGTACTCAGTGTAACAAAGTTTTATTTTTGACAATATGTCAAAAATAAAAATTTTTAAGTTGGTTATTAGCTTAAGATGTTAGCAGCAGTTTTATATAAAAAACTAATTTTATTTGGTGAGTTAACAAAAAAAAAATTATTTCTAGTTTGTAAGATATTTTGTATTTTTAGAAGCTCTTGATAATAATTGTAATCACAATTGAAAGCTCGAGTAAAAAATAGTCAACAAATAGCCCCTTTTATAGACTCCAACCCATCCAAAACAGTTTTATATTTTTTCCAAACAAGTCAAAAGTACTTCTATTTTCTTATTTGTTTATAACATCTATTCTCAATATTTGTTTATAACATCTATTCTCACTATTCTCAATATTTTTATATATTTTAAGAGGAAGATTTAAATAAATTTCATTTTGAATATTAACTCTGAATAGAATCCAATTTATTTTATGCTTTGAAAACGTAGGATATTTATTTGTATTATATACATGTTCAATCATATCAATAAATATGGGAGAATGCTCCGACGAAAGCTCAAAGGAAGGTTTAATATCTAAAAAGTTGTTACTAATTTCTTTTATGATAGCAAAGTAGATAAGATCAGGAATTTTATTTTTGTCTGTTGGACAGTAGGTTGGTTGTCCAGTAGAAATTGGAGTCAAATTATTGTCGTTTAAACTTTTAATAAGTTGTCTTCCGCGTGTTGTTATCAATCTTAAACTCCATCTTGTATGTTTTGCAATAAAATCACCTGCTGCAATAAAGTGATGACCAAGCCCATTGAAATAACTAGAGAAATGTTCCTCTTCAATTATTTTACCAGGGGGACAATATGAAATTATTAGTTATTAATATCATTGTTTTATTGTAGCCTAGCTCTGAAGATGGCTTTGTGAGCGAAAGCGCTTAACTTGGAATTAAAATGTTTAAATACTTCCAAATTACTTTCCTTTTTCCATTTTTTTATTTGTCATAAGTATGTACAAAAACATACAGTCGTTTCATTTAAAAAATAACTGTTTAAAATGCGTGAACTAAAATACTGTACACGTGTTTAATATTTTGGCCCACTTTTTTACTATGCATTTTGGTTTAATTTTTAAACTAATATTCAAAGTTTATTTTTAAACATTTAAATCAGAAACCTTGTAAAATATAAAAGAGCAATAATTAATTAGTTTTCTAACAGATAAATTAAATAAATAAAATTGTGCAGATAATATAAGAAACAATAGGCATTTTGTCTCATTTTATGTAAAGCTCACTACATAACGTTTGTTGTTACTATTTATGTTTGGACCAAAAACATTGGAATTAAATCTATCTATCTATCCAATAAGCCTTCTTCGGTCCATCTTTGGATACAGGCCTCCCCAATCTTTTCCATTCTTCTCTGTCTGTCGCTACAGTCATCCACCTACAGCCCACGTGCTTCTTGATATCATCTTCCCAACTCATTTGGGGCCTTTCTCTACTTCGTTTATATTCCCACGGTCTCCAACTAATAAGAATTTTGTTCCATGGGTCTTCTTTTTGTCTTGTGTCCGGAAAATCTCCATTTCAATATTGCAACTTTTACAAACTTACCTAATTTCGGCCTTAACCATTTCATATTTTTGTTGTTCTGTATTACTTCTTTTATTTTTATTTCTTGTTCTTTTCTCTTATTTTCTTTTATCATTCTGCTTATCGTTTTATTTATTTCTACATATTCTATAGATTTCCTTAGTCCAGCTTCCTTCTTTTATCCATAAGCTTTTTTGTTTCTTTTGATATATAGTTGTTCTTTTTTAGATCCTTTTTTGCTATTTCTTTTTCTGATGTAAGCATTGTTGCTGTAACTATATTGTCTATTCCGTCTATATCTTTATCATCACTGTCTAATTTTTGGGTAAGTTATTCTTTTAATAGGTCTTTGTATATCTCTTTCTATTGCCCTAGTTTGTTTCTATCTACTAGATCCCAGTTTCTACTTATTTTGCTTTTCATCTCATAGTTACTGTCAATACTAATTTTTGCTCTGACCATTCTGTGATCGCTACCTGTTGTGAATCTACTAAGAACTGTTACATCTTTAATGATATATCGTCCCGTGGACAGTATGAAGTCAATCTCATTTTTTGTGGGTCCATTAGGACTGATCCATGTCCACTTTCGTTGGGGCTTCTTTTTGTAAAAGGAGTTCATTGCGTATAGATGCTTTTCTTCTAGGTAGTTCATCAAAGTATCACCTCTATCATTTCTCTGACCATACCCGAAATCACCTATTTTAGTTTCTTCTTTGTTTAGTTTTCTACCCAGTTTGGCATTGAAATCTTCAATTACTAGTGTCAGACGATTTTTATGTTCTTCCATAGCCTTTGATATATATTCTGATATACACGAAATATCCTCTGAAATACACGAAAAAACAACAAAGACGGTCACTGTTTATTTTTATATCAAAAAATGTTTGAATGTTATATCATATACAATGGATAAAATGAGAATGAGCAAAAAATCCTGTCCATTAGAGTTAGAATATCTTTGATATTTATATAAAAGTACGGAGTTTATATAGCTGGATAAAAACAATATATTAAAATTAAAGTAGAGTGGAAGTTGGATAATGTTATTTTGTTTTACTGAAAATGGCTCTTACATATTTTGTTTGTTATCTCGGTATATAATTCTAGAGTTCTATTTACTCGTGCTACCCATATATTTATATGCAATTCTATTCTGTATATTATCTTTTGAGTTAGTTATGTTTACAATAACTATTGGTTTAATTTTGTTCAGTATAATGGTGATAAGGTTTAACTTATAATATTAGGTTTTCGAATTTTGTTTGGTTCACTTAAATCTCACTTGCCAAATTTAAAAGTTTGTGCCTAGAATTTTTGAGCAAAAAGGATTCTTCGTTAACTATTTGTTACTGTTATACTGACTCGTATTCATTAAAAGTATGAAATTGCTAGAAATAGAAATAATTTAATCGCTGTTTTATGACAAAGCTCTTGCCATTAATTCAAATCTTTTGTTTGAAAGTTTAAACAACTATTACATGGCATTTATCTCATTAGAACTTATTCTAAATAGAAAAATTTGGATTCGACTATATCTAAAGAGGAGAAAAAATTATTTGGTAAAAAATGTATTTTGAATAAATATATTTTTCCGCAAATCGCCAGGAAATTTTGACATTCCTGTCAAAATTTCTTGAAGAAAAAGTCAGGACTGCCTTACTGTAAGGAAATGTCATTTCCTTACTGTAAGGAAATGATATTTCCGTACAGTTGTTAATGTTCTACATAAATGATAGAAAACACATTGCTTATAAGGAATTAATTTATATTTTGAAAATATCAAGTCATTGCTGAATACATTTTTAAGATCAATTTGTTATATTTACAGTATATATTATAATATATATATATATATATATATATATATATATATATATATATATATATATATATATATATATATATATATATAATATATATATATACAGTATATATATATTATATATATATATATATATATATATATATATAATATATATATATATATATATACAGTATATATATTCAAGTTTGACAATTCAACCTCAATACGTTTCCATAGTAACCCAAGTAATTTTATTAGGAATTTCAAAGTACCATTTATTTGGGAATAAAATTATCGCGTTTTTTTTTAAATCAATCAATATCTGTCGAATTTTAAACGATTTGCGGAAAAATAGTATGTTTACACCGTAGGAAAAGCCACATTCTTGGACTCTGTGTTGCTAAGTCTCGGCTTGCGCCTCGACTTAGCAATCTTCACAGTCGTCCAGGAATGTTAAGCTTTTCTTACCCGGTAAACAATGTACTATTTTTGACCGAAAAACGATTGATAATTTATTTCTGTTGACATGTAAGAACATGTTTGACGAATGACAATTTATCTCTGTTGACATATCAATTTTAATGAAATATATTTTTTTTCCCCGGAAAAAAGTGAGACATTTTTTTTAATCTAGACATATCTGCCGTCCATTTATTTATTGTTCTGAAGCTATTTTCTTGTGGCATTGTAAATTAATTACTATTTATAACTGGGAATAAGCCAGAATTAAAGATAAAAAATACGTTTATTGACGTTTCAATTTCCAATTCGGAAATCGTTCTCAAAATACAAACAAGTAGACGACTTTAAAATGATATTGCCAATATTGTTGAGTTGCGCTCCTGGGACGACTTTACTTATAAGATAGTTCATTCGATTACATGAAATCAACTTTAACTTGAGAATATCCGTCAGAAAAAATCATAGCATGTAATTCGTCTTTAAAAAGACAAACACATGACATGATGACAGTAAAAATTCTCCTGTTAGTGATTCCATAGTAAATTATGAGGGAAAAACCAGGAAAAAAACCTCATAATACTATCCCGACATTGTAAGTATTTGTTCGTGAATTTAGTTTACCTTCAACAAACATCAAAATTCTGATTTTATATGTTACGTTATTTAAAAAACATAAATGATGTATCCTCTATATGTTACTGACTTACTAATACTGGTATTTTCTTATTAATAACTTCCTCTTTCAATATTGGTAACCAGATCCTACTACATTCTGCCGAGGAATTTGCGACACAATTGGCCTCATTTAGCATAATTAGAGCCGCTTCTTTGATTTTTCTTTTTTTACCATCCGTTTCTTTTAGGACTATATTTGAATTATTCCATTGAACCCTATGTTCATTATCCCATGCGTGTTTACATATTTGAGATCTATCAAATTCTCTATTTTTAATATAAGATTGATGTTCACTTATTCTAACATTTAATGGCCTTGATGATTCACCTAAATAAAACTGATCGTTTGTATTTTGAGAACGATTTCCGAATTGGAAATTGAAACGTTAATAAACGTATTTTTTATCTTTAATTGTGGCTTATTCCCAGTTATAAATAGTAATTAATAGTCCATTTATTTGGTTGCAAATCGAACGTTTCTTTGGTGCCATTAACTCTTTCTCAGATTCAAATAAAAATTTAGCAGACAAGATTGATGTGCACATCAATAATATACACCATATAATCCAGTTTACTATGGAGAAAAAGAACAACTACCATTTTTAGATGAGTTAATAATCAAGAAGGAAGATGGGCACATAGAACACACAGTATACCGAAAACCGACACATACCGACAGATACCTACATGCCTATTCACATCACCATTCTACATAATTATATTCAGTCATTAAAAACTTGATGACACGATCCGAAAGACTGACAGGTGAAGAGTATAAAAATAAAGAAATGCATAATGTGAAAACAGCGCTTAAAAAAACAGTTTTTCAACATACACATTTCAATATATAACATTGAAAACGCTTATAATGCTCAAAAAATAATTAAGTAACCTACAGAAGAAGAAAAACCGATTGCAAAAGCCATTCTACCATATGTAAAAGACACAACAGAAGAAATAGGGGACAGTGGCGAAAAAACACAAAATAGAAACGATATTTAATACCCACAGAAAAATCTCAACCATTTTATCATCCGCCAAAACAAAAATCTGTCTATCTATATAAGGATTTTTACAACTGACGCCGCCTTTCTTCTTTCAGCCAACGTCTCCAGTCCTTTCTGTTCTTCCATTCTTCATCTCTAAGGTCTCGTCTTTCCATGGCCTCGTCCACTTCATCCCTCCATGATCTTCGGGGTCTACCTCTTTTCCTCCTTCCTATTGGGCTCCAATCCGAAATATTTGCTATCCACCTTGTATGGTCTGTTCTTCTCACATGTCCATACCAAATTAAACGTTTTTCTTCGATGTAGCTGAGTATGTCTTGTTCTACTGCCATTCCTCGTTTTATCTCCTCATTTCTAATGCGATCTATTTTTGTCACTCTGCAGCTTCTTCTTATGAATCCATTTCAGTTGCTGTGATTTTGGAAATATTTCGTTTATTTATTATTTAATTATCTGCTCCATAGGTCATTATACTGCGTACCAAGGTGTTATAAATTCTCTTCTTTGTATTTCTGGTAATCTGTCGATCCCACACTACCCCGTTCATTTGTTTAATACATGTTCTGGTCTGTGCTAATTTGCTGGTTATCACTTGCTCGGTGGTTTCATTTTTTGAGAGTATGAAAAACAAAAATATTGTTAGAAAATCGAGGAGTATACAAGATTCCAGGCGGGACTGTGACAAATCGTACAGCGGACAGACCAACCGAAGAATCAATGTACGACGAGAAGAACATGTCTCAAACATTGGATATACAATAAACCTGAACCAAACTACGATAATCAAACAGGCATACGACTCAGTCTAAAGGAATAAACTCTACAATATATTGGCTGAGTTGGCAATACTATACTAGCTAACTAGACTCATTAAAGCCACAGTGGATGAAACTCAGGCATGTGTACGAATAGAAAACCATCGGAAAGACTTTTTCAAAATTGCGCAGGGACTAAAGCAGGGAGATGGGCTGGCCCCAATTTTGTTTAATCTGGCACTGGAGTATGCGGTTAGGTAAATACAAACTGGACGAGGAAACCTACTGACCAACCAAACGCTTCAACTGCCCGCTTATGCCAATGATATTATTATTATGAGTAGAACATCAACAGGAGCACAGGAAACATACGCAGAGTTAAAAATGCAAACTAAAAGGATACGTTTGGAAGTTAACACAGAAAATACAAAAATAATGATACAGATGACATTAAAACGGTTGGAAAGTTTACATACCTAGGAGTAGAAATATAGACCGACGGATCAGATAGAGAAATGCGGAAGAGAATGACGCAGGCAAACAGAGCTTATTTTGCCCTCTCCCATATATTTCGGTTTAAAAATGTATGAGAATCTATAACTCCCTAATTCGACCAATAGCATGCTATGGCAGTGAAGCATGGATCCTGAAAAAAACATCCAAAATCAAATTCGACACATTCAAAAGGAAAGTACTAAGGAGCATACTAGGAGCTGTGAGGGAAAACGGAATCTTCAGAAATCGATACAACAACTAGCTTTATCAACTTTATAAGGAAACACCACTGTCAGACTTCATTAGAAAACAAAGATTGAAATGGACCGGACATGTGATCAGAATGGGAGAGGATAGGCTACCAAAAGAGCACTGAATGCTAGAATCAAGGGAAAGAGACCGGTTGGAAAGCCAAGAAAGCGCTGAAAAGACACAGTAAACAGCAACGCACAAGCCCTTTTAGGAGTCCGTGTATCGGAAGATCAGCCACAAACAAGCAAGAGTAGAGGGAAAAAATAAAGAAGGCCACGGCTCAATTTAGGCTGTAGTATCGTAGAAGAAGAAACTACGATGTGCTAACATTGAAATTAAAAACAAAACGCGGAATCAGAGAATCAATAGAAATGAAAAAATCTCAAAAGTCTAAACCAAAGAGATGATCCTCAAAGGCTTCCAACAACAAGGAAAACGGTATAAAAAATACATCAGACTACAAGACCGACTAATAATATATTGTGTTTATTATTATTGTATTTGTGTCAATTCTTGTCAATTTCAAGATGTGTTTGAGTGCAGAAATTATTGAATCTATTCTTGCTCTTACTCAGTACAATAGAAGTCAAGTTTACGTAGATAACAGATACGGAGTTTCACTCAGCACTGTGCAACGTGTCCTTGCTCAGTATATAGAGAGAGGAGCGTACACTCGCCTTCCTAAAACAGGTCCTCATTAAGGAAGAGAAGGAAGAAGGTACGACCGTTAAGAGCATCGCGATTGGAATGAAGACAACTGGAAAAATGTAATTTATCCAGATTTTGTCTGTGTTCCCCGGTTAGTCGCAGAAAAGTCTGGAGAAGAGATGGTAAACGATAGGTATACCAAATACACTTTTACTTCTAGAGTAAGCTTTTAAAAGGGTTTATTTATGGTATGGGCTGGTATATTTTCAAAAGCGTGTACAAAATGATACGTTATCCCTTGGTGATCTGTGACCACTGATTGATACACATTTATTGAAGACAACTTCACAATAATGCATATTCTCATGTATACATCATTGGCAAATATTACTTAAATAAAGTTTTTATTGCCCATATGGCGTGTGGCCAGTACACAGTTCCGATTTAAATCCCGTTAAAGATGTTTGGGGCAGGCTTGTTAAAAGTATTCGAAGTCAGGTACCTGCTCAACCTTCTTACCTTAGGTTAGCTCAAAGTTGATCTATTAGAGATCTTTTTAAATTTATACTATAAACAGCGAGCAAAAGTACGTGTTAACAAACAGCTGTTAGAGGAAATTGAAATTATATGTGGAGTGAGACATGGATGCGTATATGCCAATTCTTTTTAATGCCTATTCCGAAGAGATCCTGAAAAAAACGCTCTTGACGGTAAAATAGCTGGAATAAAGGTAAATGGAGTTCCCATTAACAACATTAGATATGCGGACGACACTGTAATCTTAGCCGAAAACATTGAAGATCTTCAGATACTGGTGACTAGAATAGCAGAGCATGGAAAAGATTATGGTCTAACAATGAACATCAAGAAGATGAAATTTATGAGAATATTAAAAACTCAATGAAATAACGAGAATTTTCTAATAAACGGAACCAACGTCGAACAAGTGGACAAATATGCATATCTGGGAACAATGATTAACTCCACAAATGATTACTTTTAGGAAATCAAAATCAGAATAAAAAAGGCTAGAGCAAATTTCAACAAAATGTGAAGAGTGCTATGTACCAGGGATTTAAAACTGGAACTAAGAGTTAGGTTGGCGAGGTGCTATGTTTTTTCGACTTCATTTTATGGAATGAAATCTTGGACCTTGAATGCAACATCGATGAAAAAACTGGAATTATTTGAGCTGTGGGTGTATAGAAGAATTCTGAAACTATCGTGGACAGAACACGTCACAAACAAAGAGGTTCTGAGAAGGATGAATAAAGAAATGAAAATTTTAAATGCAATTAAAACAAGAAAATTAGAATATCTCCGTTACGGAGATGGCACTTGAAGAAGAAAAAAAAGCCATTCCAGAGGATAAAGTTTTAAACTAAACTAACAGTATGAACAGAATAATGAATGCCGTTAGGTAGGTTCGTGGAGATAATAAGAGGTAATAACTAAATTAAGAGAAAATTTGAAGAGGTTTTTTTGTTACTTTTATTTATAGTTTATTTTTATGAACGAGAGAGTAATTAGCATAATTTTAACTGGTACCTTCGACCACTCCATGGGCGTGCTAAAGATTAATTGAAAAATTACTTTGAATAATTGTAAAAAATAAATGAATTATTTCAGTGTTATAAAGTGTTATGTGTATGTAAACAAAAGTGACCTCTTTTATCACACACTATATTAGAACTGACTGGCCTACATTATTACTACGTATTTTCTGTGTTATTATATGGAATGGAGGCTTGGACGCTTAAAAAAGATATAAGTAACAGAATAGAAGCGTTTGAGATGTGGGCTTATAGAAGAATTTTAAAAATAAGTTGGATCGATAAGGTTACGAACAACGACGTTTTAAAAAGAATGAACAAGGAAAAGGAGATATTAAATACAATTAAAATAAGAAAATTGCAGTATCTGGGTCATGTCATGAGAGGTGAGAGATATGAGTTGCTGCAGATCATTATACAGGGAAAGATACTGGGCAGAAGAAGCATAGGCCGACGACGTGTATCCTGGCTAAACAATTTGAGGCAGTGGTACAATTGTAACTCTGTTGAGCTGTTTAGAGCAGCAGTGTCAAAGGTGAAGATAGCCGTGATGATAGCCAACCTTCTTAAAGGAGACGGCACTTAAAGAAGAAGAAGGCCTACATTAAAAAGGGTTTTAAAAAATTCACATTTTTTTTAATTTTTAAAAATTACAAAAGAGAAAAAGAGTTTTTAAAACCGTCTAAGGTATGTTAAATAGATGAATAAAAATATTAATATAAAACTTACAGCTACTTGTTACAAATCCAAATCAGATTCAGAAGATGAACTTTTAGAACCAAGATTTATAATAACTGGCCCGATCATTTTATCAGTAATATTGTCCAGCTTCCACATTTTTTCCTCTTCTTTAATAGTGTGATTTACTGCCTTTTCCCAGTTTCAGGTTTTACATTATTTACGGCCTCCAAAAACAACTGATTAACATCATGAATTTTAAAAGTGGTATTTTTTCTTGAAACTTCACTCTTTATCTGTGCCCATACCAGTTCAATCGGGTTTAATTCACAATGATATGGTGGGGATCTAAGTACTGTCATTCCACGATTTTTAGCAATT
Organism: Diabrotica balteata; assembly: GCA_918026665.1. Taxonomy (NCBI): domain Eukaryota; kingdom Metazoa; phylum Arthropoda; class Insecta; order Coleoptera; family Chrysomelidae; genus Diabrotica; species Diabrotica balteata. Next base: position 41,742,832 of record OU898277.1, read on the forward strand.
TCATCAATTTCGTATTTTTTAAATTTTTCTTTATGAAGGGCACACAACGAATAAAGTTCCTTTCTTATAGATCCGGGATGGTACGTAATATTTTTTGAACTCAGCCAATTCTGCAAGTCTTTTTTTAACCACTTGGTTGTGGGCAGTCCTTCTATAAGTCTGGAGTGATAACTTGCATTATCCATTACTATTACACAGTTCTTAGGAAGAAGATCTATCATTTGTTCGAACCATTCTTGAAAGACATCAGCGTTCATGTCTTCATGGTAGTCACCGGAGTTGATTCAAAAGGTAATAAACCACCTTCAACAAAACCGTCTGAACTGCCAATGTGTACTATTATCAGCCTGCGTCCCTTTCCTGATGGTGGGTTTAAACCAGTAGATAAGTTATTTACAAAAGCGTGCCTTTGACTTGTAACCATCAGTTTCATCCTGCCAAAATTTATTTGGTGTATGACCCTCGTTGATCCATGTTTCATCAAGATAAAATATTTTTCTTTTTTGGTTTCTCATTTCCTTTATGGTTCTTAGAAAATGTCTTCTCCATATGACAATATCGCTTCTTTCTAATAAAATAGACTTTCTGGGATTCTTTTTCCAGCGAAAGCCTATTTCTTTTAAAAGTTTCCATAACGTACTTCGACTCATTTCTGGGTAATCCTTATCATCTCAAACTGAGACAAGAACTTTATCCAATGTTGGAAATTCTTGTCTAAAGAAGAATTCATGCACTTTCCGTCGAAGTCCTTCTTTAAAATGATATTCTATTTGAAATTTTGGTTTCCCTCGAGCATTATGTGGCATTTGAAAACTACCACATTTCTCTTCTTTAATAACTCTGTAAATCGTAGATTTCCCAACACCAAGTGTACTGCTAACTAACTCAACGGTCTCATCAACACTTTCACATAAACGTTTGTCTGTAAATGATTTAAAACAATTAAATATTAATGTTTTTTCATTAACTGTTAAAGGACCAATTTTTCGGCGTTTACACGGCACTTCCAAATTTTCCATAACACTAGTATACACAATAAACTGCACCTTGCAACTGAAGTACCTACTTTTAGTGAACTGTTAAGAATTTTGAATACGCCACTTGGACCTTCCTACAAAATGGAAAAACCCACTATCACATTTTCTGTGGAATAAGTTTAGAAGGTAATTATCTAGTGAATTACTGTCGTAGATTCCTGGAATTAAAGAATTAAATGTTTGATTGTTGAAACCCTTACTTCGTGGAATCCACTCATTTCAGATAAAATAAAACGTTTTATTTTATCTAAAGAACTTTATTTTGCAAATAGGTAGATACTTATTAAACTTTTATTGGTTATATATAACCAAGAAAATAAACATCTTACATTTCTTGCAAATTCATTAGTACCCGTTAACCTCCATCACTCCGACACTGGCAACCTTATTTAGGGATTAGTAACCCTCACAACTATTGTATTCTATTCTGCTCCAACTCTATAATGCTCTATACCTGGTGGTCATACTCAATTTAAAATTGTTTTCCTATATACTTCTGTAAACTTGTTGACAAATATCTGTTTTTCATTGAATCACCCGTATCAACAGTTTAGGGATTTGCATACATAATTTATTGTTTTATTACTCTCTCATACATAAAAATACACTATAGTTTCTAAAGATAACTGAACAGGTAGGTACAAATTTATTTTATGTCTTTATTAATTTGTAAATCGGTGTAATTTTTGGTTCGTCGTACGCATTTCCTATCTAAAACATACCCTAGATCCCTCTGTCAGAGCATGCCAATTGTAGATAAAAGTTAAAATAAAAAATAAAGTGTGTTTCCACAAATTTTTCAAAAATTCAAGGTGTTTTTCATGCCGGTAAGTGTATTTTAATATTAAATCGTCGTTTTGCCCATTACAGAAAAAAAAATTATATTATACACGGGAAACATATTAGATTTTACCTCCCGGTTTTTTTCCCTCTTCGCTTCGCGTCGGGAAACAACACAACCTCTAACTAAAATCGAATACCATTTTCTCTTGTGAATAAACAAATATTTTCGATTTGGAACTTTTTAAAAACTGCCAATATGAGCATTCACATAAACAAACGTACAGGATTTTTGATGCATTTATTTGTATTTTTAGTTAAAATTCACACATAAACACTGTAATAAGTCTGAAGATAATAAAATTAATATTAAACTGGGTGGTAGTTATACTCGGCATTCTTTTGTTAAAGGCTCGTCAGAAGCATTATTTTTTTGTACCATTGAAATTTAAAGATGACTGAGAATGTTAGTCACTATGACTAGATAACTATAATAAAAACTGTCACAGAAAAATGTTTTATGTAGGGTAAATCAGGGCCATATGGTGAACAAAAATGTTAAGCTATGTAGAAGAAAATAAATTGTTTATTTAAATGAAATAAAAATGAATTTAACAACTTAAGAGTGTCATGGTTTCTTTAAGACTTTATCAATATTTATTTTTATTAAATTCACCATTTCAGTCATGCCTAAGGGTGAAATGGCAATGGCACTTAAGGTGAAATTGTGAACTACCTTCTCCTGCTTTTTACCACATAAATCACACACGTATTCATAGTTTGAGCATTGTTCGTGCAGCCAAAGTTGGCAACTAATACATTTGATCCAATTCACGTCCTTTTTAGTGTAACAGTACAGTTCACCACACTCTGCACAACAACAATCATAATCGTCCACGTCGTCATCATCGTCTTGCAAGTGGATTTCAATCGATGAGTCGGATTCGGTGTCAGTGGTATACGCTTTTTTTCTTAGGTTGCTTAGTTTTGGTTTGTCCTCTGGTAGTTTTTTTGGTTACTGTTTTTCCTTTCACCTTCCTTTTAGCATTTGATCCACTCTTTACTCACTGAAGTGTTTTGTATTGTCGTTTTCTGTTTCGTAGGTTGGTGATGGTTTCTGTAAAATTCAAAATCTTAGCTAGAGCTCTAGAATTCTTGCTTGCAAATGTTACTTTATCTAGAATAGGTATCAGCGAAATATGATTCAGGAGTTTTCTAGGGGTTGTTTGACATTTTTCTGTTGCCACTGCTAAAATCAGATCTGTTGCTTCTGACGAATTATACATGAATTTCTATGGATTTTTCGCATAGCCCAATTGTAATGAAGTTTTCCTGCGTTCAATTTCCCAATCTTTATCTACTTATACTGTTGGTTTTTTTGAGGAATCCGTGATTTCCTGTCAGTGTGAATAACCTGGTTGAGGCGAAGTAGGTCTATTTTCACGTCGCTCGTTTTTCTTTTGTTGTTAATCTGAATCTGATGGTAAAAAGCATTAAAATTAAACGAGATGATTTCTGTACTTCTGAATCCTAACATTCTGTTACTTTTGTCTGTCGTATCCGCTTGTGTCCACGCCTTTGTACGCAATCCTCAAAACCTGTCTCGAATTGTTTCTATTTGGATTTATTTTAATGTTGGAATTACATGCATTGTACTACTAGGATTTTAAAGCTTTAAAAAAATGCTTTATTAAGTGGCTGCAGATAATCGGTCGTGTGGCTCGATAGACAGAGCAAAACTATGTTATTTTTTCTGCAAACTGTATTGTATCCATTCTGCTGCAATGAGAGCTACGTCCATTCAAAATGAGAGCACGACTATTCCCCTCATGCTTCTTTGGTGCAAAATGCTTCCTTAGAAACAGAAAGAAAATGTCAGTTGTAACGTACGCTGACTTTGGTGACCATTATGAAACCATTCGGCATGCCGTCCTTATACTCAGCTTTTTCTTTTGTTCTTCAAAACACATCCTGGAGGTAAAAACTCTTTCCGATATGAAAACAATATTGTCGTTGCAGCAAGTGATTATAGATATGGTTTCACTCTTTTTACCAGATGTTATTGCAACTACGCTCTTAGGCCCCTTTGATGCTAGCACATAACGTGGTTTAATATTTGGTTGAAGTCCAGATTCAGCTACGTTAAATATATTTCCCGGTTTATCAAGGAAACTGTGCCCCTTCAAGGCGTTCTAAAGCAATGAATAAAAGTTTGCAACATATTTCTTGTTTAAACCCCTATTAATCGTACCTATGAAACTCCTCTCGATTTGTGGATTGCGCCAATCCATTTCGGCAATTTTATTTTCATGGTTAAACTTGAATGCAGACTACGTTTTTCGTAGAGTTTATATGCCGTATATGGTACGTACTTCTGTTATAGACGGTGCAGATCTGAATTTTTGTAATATTATATGTTTTACCATCTTCTTCTTACGTTGGCCATGGAACGATACTCCTTTGATGCTTCATTCAGGATCATTCCGTCACAGATGGATCCTCTTTTCGTGGATGGATTTCAATATGTTAAAAAATATACAACTTAAATGGATTTTTATATGAGTTTGTTGTTCATGAATTTCATGAAGCCATCACAATGTGGGTTCGAGTCTGAAATAAAAGAGAGAAAAAGATTAGTAAATTGTTAAATAAATTAATTTTGACCTACCTGGTATAGTGTTAATAATTTCTGAATAGTATAGTTGCCTAGTGTATAGGTGAATCGTCTAAACCTTAAAAAGAACAAAAAAGAAGAATTCTTAAAAAAATATTTAAATATAGAAATTTTAATAAACGTCAGAAAATAAACTGTCAAGCAAGTCTGTGGGAGCAAAATAAATAGGGGTTTTGTTAAATAAGAAATTACAATGATGTGGAGATAAAAAGAATAAATTGTATTAGTATTGTAATAGAATAAGTTTTATATCTGAACATTTTTTTTTATAAATTCCCAAATTAGATGTGATTAAAGTGATTATGAGAAATTAATCTGGATTGATAAATGTATCAGAACAGGACAGTTTTATGGTTTAAGAAAATAGAAGACGAAAAAAAAAACGTGGGTTGCTGTTATCAACGGAGAAGAATTGGTTTTTTTGGGGACGCCGACGAGGATTTTTCGACAAAGGAGAGCCCTGAAACTGTGGAATAGGTCGGGAGTGTTTTTTAACTCGTCTAATTAGAATTTAGTTTTTCCACAGTTTCCACAGCAGAGATATCCAGAATTTGTTCCAGAGAGTAAGAGAAACAATTTGACTTATAAATTATATTGGAGTATAGAAATGTCATTTAAATTGAGAAAATTAAAATTCATGAATTAACATAATTGGGATAGGCCTTAAAAATTGAAAATAATAATGATCATTAAATTAAAAATAGAATAGTACGTACCTTAACTTCCGAAGAGAGGATTGATATTCCAGTTTCACCGATTATTTGCGAGTAGTTAGTTTCCTTTAAAGAAATCAGAACTGTTTTAAAGTGAGGTTGGATAATAATTTTGGGGATCATTTGAAAATTTGATTATATTTGAATGCAAGTTTAAAGTCAGCGGAGTGAAGTGTTCAGTTTCTTTTTCTTTATAGTTCATTTAAACACTTTATAAAGTTGCAAAGTTGTAAAGTTGTAAACATTTTGTAATAAATTTTTATTGTCACGACACTAAAGCACATTAGGATTTACACGATTCCTATTTTTGTAAATTTTTAAAGGCAACCCAAGTTGCAGACGGATTTTATTGTTTATATTAAATTTGTTTAATATTAATCAATAACGTGCTTCATTTGGGTTAATTTATCAAAAGTCTAAAGTAAATTTTGGTTTAATTTCTTTTTGAACTCTACCAGGAGACTACAGAGTCGACGTCACACAGTGACAGATTGCTTAGAACACATAATTGAGCTAGCTGAGGTATATATTAAAATAAAGAACGAACCACATAATTTAAAAATTACAACAATTATTATAAAAAAAATAAAATTAATAAAATACAACTTTTTCAATATATATATATATATATATATATATATATATATATATATATATATATATATATATATATAATCCCTGAATCCTAATATTACGTTACTTTTGTCTGTCGTATCCGCTTGTGTCCACGCCTTTGTACGCAATCCTCAAAACCTGTCTCGAATTGTTTCTATTTGGATTTATTTTAATGTTGGAATTACATGCATTGTACTACTAGGATTTTAAAGCTTTAAAAAAATGCTTTATTTAGTGGCTGCAGATAATCGGTCGTGTGGCTCGATAGACAGAGCAAAACTATGATATTTTTTCTGCAAACTCTATTGTATCCACACTGCTGCAATGAGAGCTACGTCCATCCAAAATGAGAGCACGACTATTCCCCTCATGCTTCTTTGGTGCAAAATGGTTCCTTAGCTACAGAAGGAAAATGTCAGTTGTTACGTACGCCGACTTTGGTGACATGAAAATTATGAAACCGTTCAGCATACCGTCCTTATACTCAGCTTTTTCTTTTTTTTTTCTTCAAAACACATGCTGGAGGTAAAAACTCTTTCCGATATGAAAACAATATTGTCATTGCAACAAATGATTATAGATATGGTTTCACTCTTTTTCCCGATGTTATTGCAACTAAGCTTTTAGGTCCCTTTGATACCAGCACATAACGTGGTTTAATATTTGGTTAAAGTTCGGATTCAGCTACGTTAAATATATTTCCCAGTTTATCAAGGAAGTTGTGCCCCTTTAAGGTGTTCTGCAGCAATGAATAGTAGTTTGCAATATATTTCTTGTTTAAACCTCTGTTAATCGTACCTAGGAAACTCCTTTCGATTTGCGGATTGAGAGTTCTGGATTTCGTTTTAAGAGTAAATATAGCCAATCTATTTCGGCAATTTTATTTTCATGGATAAACTTTGATGCAGATTACATTTTTCGGCCAGTTTATATGCCATGGTACGTACTTCTGTTATAGTCGGTGTAAATCCGAATTTTTGTAATATTATGATGTTTTAACATCGTTTTCTTACATTTCTGTGTTAAGACAGGCGGTCCACCTAAAGGCGTTTTTTGTTAAACACCTCTTTACTATTCCTCTTCAGCGTTGGCCATGGAACGATAAATTCCTTTGATGCTTCATTCAGGCTCATTCTATTTTGTACTGTTTTTACGGCAGCTTGTTGATCTTTTGTCCAGTAAACACGGATGGATCCTCTTTTCCTTATATAAAACGTAGGCATCTTAACCTGAAACAATGATGATAGAAGTTTTACTTATGCCGAAAAATACGAGTACAGTTTTTTTTTAATTACTAACAAATCAAAACAAATCGGATCAAACTATTTCTTCCATTTACAATGGACGAAATGAGGAATCGCACATCAAAAAGTTCAACAAGTTAGAGGCAACGATTTCTAGGTTATGTTGTATATAAACAGTCTAAGAAGGCAGAATATATCGAAAGTTTCCTTGAGGACTAAGCTATCTGAAGCAACGTCTACAAGTTTATGCTTTGTATAATTAATAATTAAGCACTGGAAACAGTTTTGGGCAAATTACCTACGTTTTTTAAATCTGGGCTGGTTTTTACAACGTGCTCGCTGCATAAATGATAATAAACTGTCGGCATCTAGATTTACAGAGACATCTGTATATCGGGAAGAGAAATAGAGCATTTTACCATTTCACCCGATTTACCATATTACCCTGAATTACATTAAGCTTTTATTACCTTAGTATAACAAGAAGGAAAACCTTTTGGTCTTGTTCTCTTCTATAATTCGTAAGATGCTTACCTGCTTTAACTAGTCAAAGTTCACTGACACAAGGCATCGTATTCGTGACGAGAGTCTCTTCATAACTACCCGATATTTTCGTCTGCGTCTGCAATTTTTTCAACAGATACCAACTAGAAACCCATTTATATCTATTTAATTAGTTAACGGTTGCATACTCGAATCCAGAGATAAACTTTAATTTTCCCAATTAGTGAGAAGAGCCTGTTATTAAAAGAGACAGTTATTAGTTTTCTAACTACAATTTATTTGCTAATGGGATATGCAATTGTAAGAAGTTTTACTTTGCTAAAATAAAGTATTTGAGATTTCTTAGCAGCATCAAGAAATTATTCAGTTGCTATATAGAGATGTGTGTTAAGAGGTATAATTACTATTTACATATTTTCAACCAAGAGGTCTTTGGAAAACCTCAAGGGATCTAAACAATATGTATGTACTTTCTATAGTGGAAACGATAGCCTAAACACAATCTGTATGAAAAAACATTGGTTAAAATATTTAAATAGTCTAGAACACATCGTGTTTAAAGTTTTTTTGTGTAAACTAATAAAATGATTCTATTCTTATAATGCACTATATTTATTATATTATTTAGTTCATAATTCTTTTAAAAAAACACAGAAGTTAAAACACTTCACAATTGTGTATTTTGGTAGAAAAACGTACAAGTACTTAAAATTTTTAACGTTTTTATACCAAAATACACAATTGTGAAGTGTTTTAACTTCTGTGTTTTTTTAAACGATGGTATACAGCCAATTACGGGGTTTTTCCCATTAATTTTGCATAATTCTTTTATTTCGTTTGAGTATTGCAAATAATTACTTTTATTTTATATTTTTAAAAATAATTGTTTACAAAAACTACAATCTGTAGCATAAATTCAATTATGTAATAAGATTATATAATAAAAAGTGATCATTATGTTAGTATTTAATTATAGATAAAAAAATCTATTTATTGATATATATATATATATATATATATATATATATATATATATAATATATATATATATATATATATATATTATATATATATATATATTATATATATATATATATTATATATATATATATATATATATATATATATATATATATATATTCATTATTCTAAAGCTACTGCAGAAATAAAATATGACCTGGCAAACTTTCTGATGTCGGTTTGGCTTCAGTCAGTTCCACACGATTACGCGTCCCCTCTCTTTCCTCCGAGCCACCGAGCATATCCAGAACCACTGAGTAACTTCGTCAGACTTCGAAGCAACACCTAAAGCGATAAATTGGACGAACAGTTTCGAAATCAATCTTGAATAAATATATTTTAAAATTATTTGTATTATTTTTATTTTTGTGTAAAATTTGTAGTTTATAGCCTTTTCCTTAATTTATGCCATAAGGTAAACAAATAGCCTTGACTATCAATAATATTGACATTTATTATCGACAGCGGCCCCTGATTTTCTCTAATGTATTATAAGTGAGGCCATTATCACTCAGGTTCATCATTATCCAGCCTCAAAAATCACTGCCGAACATAGGCTTTTTCCTCGTGTTTCCAACCCCACCAATCTTGCGCTACTCTCATCCAGTTTTTATTTTGTTTTCTTAAATCGTCAGCCCATCATGTAGGTGGTCCACCGACGCTTTTCTTATCTTTCCTTGGTCTCCATTCCAATAATCTCTTTTGCTATGTGTCCTGCTCATATCCATTTTAGTCTGGCTATCCTTTCGATGACTTGGTTCTTCTCCTGACTTATTCGTTTTTTATTGTGTCCTGAGTTATTCCTAACATAGATTACTCCATTATTCTCTGTGTGACTCCTAGTTTGGTAGCCAAAGCTTTTGTTAGTAAGGTAACAGTAAATATTTACTGCTCCATATATCAACACTCTGAGGAAGTGTCGATCATATACTATTCTCTTTTTGTGGCATCTGGGAGCTCACTTTTAAAAGTTATAACTTAGTATATTCGAAGGCTCATAATTTTTCTACTTTAATTTATGGGCATCATTTTTATTACTTTTGACAGTGGAGAGTTGGTTGTTATGAATTTTTGGAGCTATAAAATGTATCTATTTAACTTAAGTAAAGACACTCGCATAGCATATTTATCAAAAAGTAGTTGCTCCACAAAAAGTATTCCGCTAATTTTATTAAGCCTAGGTAGGTAAATTTGCCGAATTCTACCAAATATATCTACCGAATTCTACGAAATATTGCCGAATTCTACCAAAACTGTACTGACGGCCCAGAAATTATGACGTGCGAAGTAGAACACGTTATAAATAATGCTACAATTAGAAAAGCTTGTGGTCCAGATGATAAACCAACTGAGTTGCTGAAACTAATAGTGAATGATAACATAAAAGTAGTAGTAAGACTTTTTAATTCAATATATAACACCGGAGTGATTCCCGCAGATTGTCTTTATCTTTATCGCAATACCTAAAAACACAATGCGAGAAAATGCTCAGAATATCTATTAATTAGCCTAATGAGCCACACTGTTAAAATTTTCCTCAAAATACTTCACAACAGAATGAGACGCAAATGCGAAGAAGATCTTGAAGATATCCAATTTGATTTTAGAAATGCTATGGGAACCAGGGAGGCACTTTTTGCGCTTAACATCCTATTACAAAAATGCCGTGACCAAAGAAAAGATGTATTTGCATGTTTCGTGGACTTCGAAAAGGCATTCGATAAAGTACAGCATGTAAAATTAATGCACATACTAAAAAATATCGAAATAGATGACAAGGATATTCGTGTCATTAAAAATTTGTACTGTAATCAAACTGATATCGTAAAAATTGGAGATAACTACACCGATGAAATCACCATAAAACGAGGAGTCATGCTGCCAACATTGTTCAATGTTTACTCGGACCAGTTATTTAAAAAGGCACTTGAGAGACAACCATATGGAATAAAAATTAACGGGAACTATTTAATGTGATTAGATATGCAGACGATACAGTAATTCTATCAGATAATATTGAAGGTCTTCAAATTCTGCTTGATCGTATTCACGAGGTAGGAGAGGAAAACAAACAAAAACTCAAACAAAACCAAATTTTTAGTGTTTAGTCGTGACCCACATCCCGATGCAAAGCTTCAATTGAACGGAGTCCCAAGTTGAGAAAGTTCACAAAATGACATATTTGGGAACTGTGATAACGGACCAACTAGATCCAGACATAGAAATAAAACATAGAAGAGCAATGACTAAAACTATTTTTGTGAAAATGAAGTCAGTTCTTTGCAATAACCATCTCAGTTTAGAACTAAGACAAAGAATGGTTAAGTGCTATGTTTGGTCTGTACTTTTACATAGTGCAGAAGTGTGGACGCTAAAAGTATCGATCATGAACAAAATTGAAGCATTGGAAAGATGGGTTCATAGACGAATGCTGAAGATACCTTGGACAGCAAGAAAAACTAATGAAGAAATACTAAGGAGCGTCAACAAAGACAAAGAACTGCTAAACACTGTTAAACATCGAAAAATGTCTTATCTGGGACATATAGTAAGGGGAAGTCGATATAAAATTTTACATCTGATCCTTAAAGGCAAAATAGAGGGCCGTAGAGGTATAGGAAGAAAATAAGTTTCTTGGTTAAAAAACATTCGTGAATGGACTCAGAATGGACTCAGATACCAAATACAGGACAATTATTCCATATTGCAGAAGATGGAGAAGCCGTCGCAATGGTGATCGCCAACGTCGGATAATTCTGATATGGCATGCGAAGAAGAAGAGGTGAATTTAAGTGATTTAAACTACATATATTGTAGTACAATATTGTTAATTTTTAAACCCAATGTGTGTATGAAACTATATTTTAAATGATAACAAATAATTAAAACAAATTTCTCATAGAATAGACTGATTGCGTAATATCGAAGATTATATTTACTTTTTAAGGATATTAATTTCCCTGAGGAATATTTCTAATAGCATTATTCTTAAATCTTCTTTGGTATTTCTACGTCTAAGACAAATGCCTTTAAGATGATTTTAAGAGACTTTCTTTTATTATCGTCTAGGAGCCGCTGAGTATATATAACAACTTTAATTCTCTATATGGTAGAAACGTTCACAAACTCAACTTTCATAGTTAAATTTATGTTTTAGATAAGTTTACAACATGCATACTTAAATGAGTTTCTCGTATTTATAAAAGTTTTTTGTTATTAATTACTGTAAATGTCTTTACCGAGAAATTTTATTGTTAATTACACATTCCTGAATAATTGCGAAATGTCAATGTCATTTATTCCTACTTATATAAATTAATTAAATGTACTAAATGATTATTCTCTTAAATTTGCATACCGTTTTTGCTATATTGAAGCTATGATAATAAAGAGGTATATTGCAAGAAATTTAATACATATACTTTTTAAATCACTTATTGATTACTATTTACTGCCTAGCCACGGAAGGTAATTATGAAGTATGCAATATTGTAGTGTAACAGACGCAACTAATTTATATTATGATATCTGCTTATTACACAAGATGAAAGGGTCGGGTTCGTTACGAAAAATATTTCCATTAGATTTTTTTTGCATATTTATTTTCATAAAATCCCCAAATTAAGATTCATAAAAATTCAAGCGAAAATTTGTTTAAATTCTTTTAAACACACTGTAACAATAATTTTTTTCGTTTTGGATAATTTTTCTTTGAATCTTTTCAAGTCTTTCTAACCAAGACCTCTTGTAATTATTCTGTAAACTCTGTCTCTTGTAAAAATTATCGAGGCATTATCAAGGTTTAACAACAAAAATAAAAAACATTATATTTGAATTTATCAATGACCTAAATTCGAGTTCAAACCTTGTTTGATCTGTGCCACAAATTTTTGCTGGTTTGAATTTTCATTGTACAAACGACCGCCTGCCTGCAATAGGCGCCTCCTTAACAATTAAAAAACAGTGTTTTAAGATAAAACCAGCCGAAAATTTTCAACGTGAGCTGATAGAAAAAGACTTGAATATGAATATAAGTACTTAATGGTTTCAAAAATAATATTTTTGACTTGTGTTTTTGAACATTGAAAATTTTCAATTTATGGTTTTTTAAGTATTAAATTATTTATAATTTGAAAACGATCAACTTTAGAGAACACTTACTATAGACCTTTTTTGTTTATAATGATCCAAAAGACTTGAGAAATATTATCTGAGCTGAAAAAGTTTATTGTTAAAGTAATCTAACGGCGCTACAGCCCAAATCGAGACTAGACCTAATCCAAACTATGCCTTTAACCTTGCCGTTTCTGAGCCGATCTTCTTCAGAATCCACAAGGAAAACAATTCCTGTAGCTGGCTGTATACCACGTATCACAAAAAAGAGGTTAGTCTTCGTAAATGGGTATATTTATTTAAAAAACCCTTAAAAGGGTCACATCAAAAAAACAAACGTTTTCGGACTAAACAGTCCATCATCAGGTTTAAATTTTAAAATTGCTAGGTTAAAATGCCTGAGCCACCAAAATACATGGGTAAAAACCCTTTAAATTACATATAGTTGTAAAAGATTATACATCATGTTTTAAAAAACTGTGATGTTCAGTATTAAATTAAATATGACTTCAGGTCACATACATGGCTGAATTGAGTTCCAGAGCCGGAGAGTAAACCTCTTCACACGGAGAACAGCTGGGAACTGAAGAGTTACCAGTGTGAAGAGGTTTACTCTCCGGCTCTGGAACTCAATTCAGCCATGTATGTTACCTGAAGTCATATTTAATTTAATACTGAACATCACAGTTTTTTAACAACATGATGTATAATCTTTTACAACTATATGTAATTTAAAGGGTTTTTACCCATGTATTTTGGTGGCTCAGGCATTTTAACCTAGCAATTTTAAAATTTAAACCTGATGATGGACTGTTTAGTCCGAAAACCTTTTTTTTTAAGTGGCCCTTTTAAGAATGTTTAAATAAATATACCCATTTACGAAGACTAACCTCTTTTTTTATCTTCTTCAGGTTCTCACGTCTAGCAAATTTTGCGCATGCGCTTCTACTTCATCCTTCCACCTTTTCCGCGGTCTTTCTTTTGGTCTTGCGCACCGCATTTTACTATATAGGGCTCGTTTGGTAATCTTCCGGTCTTCATTCTTACTATATGACCAACCCATTGAAGTCTCTGAAGCATAACAAATTCTGAGATTCGGAGTTGGTAGAATTCATGGTTGTACATGGATCTTCATACTCCGTTTTCGTTTAGAGGTCCAAGTATCATCTTTATGAGTATCTTATGAATGTGCAGTAGAGATAATTTTTTAAAATCCCACGTTATGATTTATTTCAAAGTAAATTTTTGAATATGAGGACGATCAGTCTAAAATATTATTATTGCATTGCTCCGGGTAACTAAGAACGGCTATCGGTCATAGGGAATTGTTGATAACATGCTCGAGATAAATACTTTTATTCCAAAAATGGCATTGAAAAAAAAACAGGAAATTATTTTTTGTACTGTAGTACTGTAGTACTGCTAGAAGGCGTAATTAAATAATAAAACTTAAAAATTTCCAAAATTTACTTAATTAAAGAAGATTGAGAGTATGATCATCGTATTTTATGTAAAATTATGTATATATTTGATTCAACAAGTTTAAGTCTGTCTTTCCAAATAACAAGTACGAGCATAGGAGAACGAGAGAACGAGTCTAGGTAGAAACAAATCTATTCCAATAATGAAAAAGTTCCAATTTTAAAGGAATATAAAAGGTAAAATAGTTATTCTGTATTTTTTGTTAATCTAGATTTGATTGGAAAATATTAAATATGAGGATACACTTTTAATTATCGAATATCTTCCTACCTCTAGATATATTAATAAATGTGTAAATAATACAAAATTTTCTTTTAAATTCGATTAGGCTGGTTAGTCTCAATATAAATCAACCAATTTAGTCCTATTACGAATACCGTGTACTATTGCAATGTGTGTAGCTTTTTTATTTTTTTTTTTTTTTCTAGTCATTTTTTTTTCTGAAACTGCAATTTAACATTATCCCGAACACAATCCCTTCATTTTTTTTTTAATACAAACTCACGAAATATGTAACACAAAATGTTTTCTTATTTACTCTTAAAGAGCATCAGTCATCAGAATTATCCGACATTGGCGATCACCAAAGATTTCTCGATCTTCTGCCACGTGGAATAATTGTCCTGCATTTGATATCTGAGTCCATTCACGAATGTTTTTTAAATAAAAAACCTGTTTTTTGCTACAGTTGTAGTGTTCTATATCGATTTCTTTTCACTATATGTCCCAGATAAAACATTTTCCGGTGTTTAACAGTCTCTATAAATATCCATTTTCTATCGTTGTTACCCTAGTACTTCTTCATTAGTCTTTCTTGGTGTCCAAGGTATCTTTAGCATTTGTCTATAAATCCACATTTCCAATGCTTCAATTATGTGCATACTTAATACTTACATAACCATTGTTTGCCTTAGTTCTAAACTGATAATTATTTCAAAGAAATATCTTTATTTCATAAAAGTAGTTTCAGGCATTGCTATTCTTTGTTTTATTTCTATATCTGGATCGAGATGGTCAATTATAACAGTTCCATAATATGTATTTTGTAAACTTTTTTAACTTGTTACTCCATTTAATTGAAGCTTTGCATCGGGATGTGGATTACGACTAAAAACTAAAAATTTGATTGTAATTGAGTTTATTTTAATGCCCATTTCCTCTCATACTTCGTGAGTACGATCAAGCAGAATTTCTAGATTTTCAATAGTTTCTGACAGAATTACTGTATAGTCCTCGTTTCTAATTACATTAAGTAGTTCCCGGTTGATTTTGATTAGATATGGCTATCTCTCAAGTGCCTTTTTAAATAGTTGTTTTGAGTAAACATTAAACAATGTTGGGGACAAAATACCGAGAAGTCAGACCCGATTCCCGATTGCATACAATATGGAGATTTCGTCGGATTAATTGTCTCCGATTTTTGCGATAGCAGTTTGATTTCATTACAGAATTTAATGTCATGATTATATATGCCATATATTCCTATATTTTTTAGCATCTAAATTAATTTTACATGCTGTCTTCTATCGACAGCCTTTTCGATGTCCACGAAGCATACAAATAATAGGCTGTTCAATAAGTTTTATAGTTCAATAACAAAAACACAAGTTTATGGTTTCAAATAAAGTTTATTATTTAGCATAGTCTTCCTGAACACCAATACAACGAGATTTCAATGAGATTCCACATTATAAATTCCAAATTCCTAGGGGCAAAATCTAGTGATCCGGTGGATACTCCAACAAGTAAAACTTTTATTACTTAATTTTAGCCTTTGTTAAAATGCCTTAATGACACGGTGCAATGTCCTGATAAAAAAGGATTTTTCTTCTACGAACCGTCTCTTATTACCCGGATATTTAAAATTTATTGTTTTGCCAGTTTGCAAATAATTCACAAACAAAATTTCTTTTACATTCCTAAAAACTGATGCTAACACATTTACGGCTGATGTCTAGACAGAAACTCGTGTTGCAGACGGACTAGGTTCAATCACTTTCTAGCCTCCCGTTTTGATTCAGGATCTCGGTGATAGACCAAAGTCTCATCCGTAGTGATAAATCGGCGCACAAAATTTACTTTATGCTTTTGAAAATATTCTAAATGTTACTGAGAAATATTGTTCTGAAGCTATTTTCTTGTGGCATTGTAAATTAATTACTATTTAACTGGGAATAAGCCACAATTAAAGATAAAAATACGTTTATTGACGTTTCAATTTCCACTTCGGAAATCGTTCTTAAAACAAAAAACAAAATTTGTTTAATTTACTGTTTGTACACTTCACTTTTTCGTGCTTGCTTTACTTCATAATGATTTAAAGACATTATTTTGATCCATGCCATCGATTTTTTGGTCATCTTGCATATCGAATCGAAAGAGCATCCATTATTTAAGATCATTCATATACAAAAGATGATTAAGCTTCAACTCCATTATAGACAGTTATACTGTTTATATTATTATGTTTTATTGACTATTAAAAAGCATTTGACTGCGTTAACCATCAAATCGAAATGATCGAGATGATCGATATTCTGAGAACAACTGGAATTGACGAGTAAGACTTGCAAATTATCTCAAAACTATACTTGCACTAAACGGCAACAATTGAAATAGAGCACACAACATCCAAAGATATACAAATCCGACGAGGAGTGAGCTAGGGTTACGTCTTATCACCGCTACTGTTTAATTTGTATTCGGAGTCTATATTCAGAGAAGCATTAGACGATGTCCAAGGAGGAATTAAGATTAACGGAATCAGCATAGACATCATCAGATATGCTGATGATACCGTTTTAATAGCAAGCAACGCACAACAACTACAAAATATAATAGATGCGGTAGTTCACCACAGCGAAATGTTCGGTTTACAGCTAAACGTTTCCAATACTAAAATTCTAGTATTTTCAAAGATACCAACAAACATACATTTGTATGTTTAGAACAAATAATAGAACAGGTAGCTGCCACAAAATAATTGGGGGCAAATATTAACAGCCAGTGTAACCCACAAAAAAGAAATTCTATCAAGAATTGAAGAAGCAAGGAAAATATTCATGAGCATAAAAACATTGTTTACACCATCAGACCTCAGTCTGCAGATTAGAATCCGAATGATCAGATGTTACGTTTTTTCTGTCTTACTGTATGGCTGTGAAAGTTGGACAATGGACTCTAAAATAGAAAAAAAAATAGATGCCTTTGAGATGTATATATACAGACGAATCTTGAGAATTCCATCGGTACAAAGAGTTACTAATGTTGAGGTACTTCGTCGCATGTGCAAACAAAACGAATTACTAAGAATAATCAAAGACAGGAAAATGCAAAACTTGGATCATGTTGAGAGGCGAAAGATATGAATTGCTTTAAGTTATACTAGAAGGAAAAATACAGGGTAAAAGATCAGTAGGAAGACTCCAGAACTCGTGGCTGAAAGACCTGAGGAGATGTTTCGACCGCTCATCCGCAGAAATCTTTCGCGCAGCACTTTCCAAAACTACAATTGCTATTTGGATCGCCAACCTTTGAAAGGAGACGGCGCCATGAGAAGAAGAAGGCACTGTTTATAACACTATTACTATAGTACTGTTATTTTTTTTGTTATAACCTCAATTAGTAGAGCGCAACATCTGGGATAGGGGAGTCATCGCCACATAGAACCATATTAAACTCAACGGGTCCCCTTGGAATAGGCCCTGCTTGATTGCGATATTTTCAGTTTCGATATTGTTTTCAGTGGATATTTGGAGGTGAATTTTGGTCTTCTAATCTGTCATTATGTATTTCTTGTGTATTCCTTGTTATAAATGACTAAAACGATTTCCATCCATATATTTATATCATATTGAAATATATATTTTTTAACATCCTTAATAATCCTATATATAATATATATAATCGTATATTTAAACAAAGGCTTTCGATTAGATGCACAAATTTAAAATCAACATAATATAAGTTATTTTAACTCCATGGCAGTATTGTCATAAGTAATTATATTTTAAGCGATACACGAATATCAGCTTTCCACTAACCAGTAAACCAGTTATTTATGCTTCTTGCTTATTTTAATTAATTTAAGAAAACATTTTAATTAAATGTCGTTATTTTGTCGTAATTATATTTTAAAGAAACTTGCGAATAGACTGGATCTTTGTTTTAAATCTTATATTAATAAGTAAATATAATATATATTATATTAAAATAATTATGCCATCTAAATTGTAAAAGTCAAAATCTACAGATCATACCTGTGATCCTAACGCCTGTGGTATATTTTTTAATACCTTCCTATTCATGGTGTTTGCATAGGTCATGGATATTTAATTTATTTTAATGTTTCACCTCAAATAATTGTTTATAATTTCTTGCAACTCTGTTTTCTTCATTTATCAATTCTTCATAACTTCTCAAGATTAAGTGTACAGATAAAGACATCACAATGAGGATCGGGACAAGATGAAATAGAACAAGTTCATAAATATATATGTATATATACATATATATATATATATATATATATATATATATATATATATATATATATATATATATATATATATATATATATATATGGCATGGGCGGCATTTCAAAGACTACCACATAAGACTAATTGATAAAAGGAGAAACGAGTGGATAAGAGAGAAAACAAAAGTGAGGGATGTTATACAAGAGGATGCAAAATTGAAATGGAGATTTGTCGGACACAATATAAGACAAAAATAAGACCGATGGAACAAAATTTTTTTAAGCTGGAGACCATGGCAATATAAACGAAGCAGTGGAAGTCCCCAAATGAGATGGGCAGGTTATATCAAGAAGCACGGGGGCTCTACGTGGGCGACACAGAAGAAAGGAAAAGAATTTGGAAGGCCTATGTCCAAAGATGGACCAAAGAAGGATAATTAGATAGATAGATAGAACATATTACTTCAACACCTTTACCCTAAAAGCAATTTGTCTCAGGCTGTATTCTCGTTGATTAGTATATCTGTTGTTGTATTTGCAAGTACAAGAACTAAAAGGAATAATAGAAATACACATCAATATCAAAAGTAAAGTTCATCAGTATATTGTAGCAGAAATATATTTTATCAATACAAAAACTATATACCTGCTATATAAAATGGATAAGATTTTCTAACAGATCAAAATTATGAAATCTAAATTATAAAAATCCAAACATACACATCATGTGTTCCTAATGTGTTCTTTAATTCTAATAATGAAATAAGAAAAACTGTTTCTATTCATAAAACCGATAACTCTTCAAAACACCTCTTTGTAGCTATGACTGTCTTTTGAAAGTTTTGAAAATTCTGCTTCTCTTAGTTCAAAATACTCTCCTCCTAGAAATTATCTCTTATCGAAGTAAATTATTGACAATCAAATGCTGCTTACAATTCTCCAAATCTGGTTGCCTCTCAAAAATACATCGATAGCCCCGCTTTAGATAATTTGTTGTATTTAAAAAAAATAAACTTAAATAAATGGTCTCCCTCCTGCTATATTTTAAAAGTAGATCTGCCAAAATTTTTTTGGAAGTCATTAGTATGGTTGCTAAAGTAGGTCCATTTTTAATAATTAAAATGCAAGTTTGCTCGAAGGTTCCTATCAAGCAAAGGCCACATTTTGTTTATTTTTTCTTTATAAACAGCTGCATAAATATTTTTTATAATCATATTAGGAGTTTCTAAAATTAATTATCTAAATGATCATCTAATTGACTACTGCTTCATATGAATATCAACTGACAATAACTGTTCCAGTTGTTTATGAGTCAAGTATCTCACGTTTTTTCAACCTTTTGCTATATTGTAAATACTATATAGTTCAGTTATACTAAAAAATAAAACATTGCGAAATAAACAAAGCGAGATATTACGCAAATATTGATATTAACATTAACAGTTCGTCAAATTTTCCATTCAATATACATATATTGCTACAAAGAGACTATATCATTTTTGACTAAAATATATACAAATGATTATTTGATATGATAAAGTTCCCTGAACGACCTACGCGAGTAACTAATCGCATCATCGAAAAATGTTTTGCTTAATTATCTGAATTTTACGAACGGCGACATTGCGAAAACGTGATCTACTAATAGGCGGTTGAGGCATCATATAGCAAACGCCAAATATGGCGAATATTCATCATAGTGAAGTTTCATCGCACAGATTTTAAAATATCCTATTTTAGCGATAATGGTTTAATAAACCCGGGCAATTAAACAGTGGCGGGATGAACTCTTTCTAAATTGCAAACGAGGCGATCTAATAGTTATACTAAAACAATTTTTAATTGAAGGTGATTACTTGGCAACATCGCAATTAACGAAGCCCTTAACGATATCTTTTCAATGAAATCATATTCCACTTATCAATTCTGCAGAGGCGTACCAAAAAAATTTTAATTATTTATTTAAACACATAATTACGTAATAATTTAATCTAAGACTGATTTAATTATTAAATTATCATGTGTCTTCTAACAGGTATCTTATAGTAGTCTGACAAAATAAAGTAAAATTTTATTCCTATTAGAGAGTACCTAATACAAAACAATCTAAAATTTTAACATTCGATCTCGTCATTACACATCATTTTCTATTTATGGAGTTGCTGTGTGCTGTAAACGTTATACTTGTTTTTTTATTTAATTTGAAAGTTTACTTGCGTTTATTTGTTTATATAAATATAAAAATATATTATGAAGTTCATATAAATTAAAATGAAATAGGTAAAGAAATAATAAATAAGACTTACTCACAATCAATTTAATTTAACTATCAGACGACCGGTTTCGCTTTCTACAATATGTAAAACTGTATATAATATATAAATAATAAATAACATAATAATATAGAAATAATAAAAACCCATATTAGGGTGTTGTCTAATAACGATAAACAAAGTAGATGTTGTAAATTACAATAATTATGCCAATATTACATGTCTGTTTTTTTATTTAAAAGAGTAAGTTGAATAAAAAGTATAAAAGTTTTCAAAGTTTAAACAGACAACTTAAGGCCCACAAATTGTTATAAAATAGTCTATTAGATTGTAATAAATTATTAAATGAGCAAATAAATAAAATAAACATTACTTACATGCCGGTACTCTATTAGTTGATGGATGGTAGAACATGGTTGAAACTACAATGTATTGTTGAATGGAGAACTCAATTCTATTATTGCAGTTGTTTGACAGTAAACGGGAAGTTCTTGAGGAGATAGAATTGATTCAATGACTTTATTGATCCAATTAAACTCATTCACTTGTTCTATTAGCGAATAATAATTGCAAACAGGTGTTATTATGGTCTATCAAAGTACTTAGCTAACAAACTTCTGTCTCAAAAAACTCGTATAAGGCTGTATAGAACACTGATAGTCCCCGTTCTTACATACGGATCAGAGGCATGGACGCTAACGAAAACAGATGAATCCGCTCTATCCATTTTTGAAAGAAAGGTGCTACGCAAGATATTTGGAGCGGTCTGTGAGAATGGAATATGGAGGCGTAGATATAACTTCGAACTGCAGAATATCTACAAGCATACGTTTGGTGGTAAAGATATTACCACTATAATTAAGCGAAACCGCCTGCAGTGGGCAGGACATGTAGCCCAGGCCCTGAATCGAACATGATAAAAAAGATTCTAACAGCGCAACCTGTGGGAATGAGACGACGGGGTAGACCAAAGCTGAGGTGGATGGATGGGGTAACACAAGATGCGGAGAAGATCGGAGTCGGCAACTGGAAAATTCAAGCAAGGGACAGAACAGAATGGCGTAGAAAGCTTGAGAAGGTCGAGGCCCTCTAAGGGCTGTAGCACCAAGATGATGATGGATGATGTTTTTACCTCTACTGTTTCTAATATCCTTTTGTCCTCTCTGTGCCAGGTGATTATTGGTCTGATGACTGTTTTGTAAATTCTGCC
Source organism: Diabrotica balteata (assembly GCA_918026665.1). Classification (NCBI taxonomy): domain Eukaryota; kingdom Metazoa; phylum Arthropoda; class Insecta; order Coleoptera; family Chrysomelidae; genus Diabrotica; species Diabrotica balteata. The sequence goes on from OU898277.1 coordinate 41,764,974, forward strand.
TTTTATTTCTGATACCTAAATATTTAAACTCATTCACTTATTATATTATCTGACTTTCCAGCTCCTTCTTCTTCTTCTGGTTCCTATCCGTTTCGGATATTGGAAATCATATTGGCAATCATAACCTTGCTCGCTGCTGTTTGAAACAGCTCCGTTGAGGTTTTCTTAAACCATGTTCTTAAATTCCGCAGCCATGATATTTTACTTCTACCGGGTCCTCGCTTACCTTTGACTTTACCTTACAATATAGACTATAGCAGGGAGTAACGGTGCTGATTTCTCATAACGTGTCCCAATATTGCAATTTTATGCGTTTGATCGTAAACACAATCTCTGGTTCCTTCTTAATTTTTCCTAGAACTTCCTTGTTCGTGATCCTTGCTGTCCATGATATTCTCAGCATTCTTCTATAAAGCCACATCTCAAATGCTTCAAGTTTTTTAATAGTGGTGCCTGTAAGCGTTCATGCCTCCGCCCCGTACAACAACACAGAGAAAACATATCATCTCAAATGTCTTATTTTTGTATCAAGGGATATGTTGTGACTTTTGAAGATGGCGCTCATTTTGTTAAAGACCGTTCTTGCCTTTCCTATGCGACACTTTATTTCCTGTACATTGCTCTACTGTTCGTTAATAATAGTTCCCAGGTACCAACACTGTTTTAGTCGCTCTATCTGCGTCCCATTAATGTATAGATGAGCCCAGTTTATATTCTCCTTGCTGATAATCATTTGTTTTGTTTTATGGGTATTAATGTTTAGTCCGTACTGTTGACTGTACTCGTTTATTCTGTCCATTAGCCTCTGAAGTCCCTTTAAACTATCTGCTATCACCATGGTGTCGTCGGCATATCTAACGTTGTTTACACTTTCACCATTTAGAAGGATGCCTTCGTCTATTCCGTAAAGAGCCTCGTTAAAAATTTTCTCTGAGTACATATTAAATATCAACGGCGATAGGATACATCCCTGTCTAACTCCACGTAGTATTTTTATGAGATCTGTTTCTTCTCCGTTAATTTTCATGTATGCGGTCTGATTCCAGTAGAGTTCTGAAATTATTCTGAGGTCTTTGTCATCCAGGTCTGCCTCTTTTAAAATGTTTATCATCTTTTGATCTCTTACGTCGCAGTTAACGCCCCTGCATCTTTTAATCAGTACATGTACTCCGAAAAGTGCCTCTTTGGTACCCACTGCGTTAATGAAGCCGAACTGTCTGTCCTATATTTGTTCCTCGCACTTCTTATAAATTCTTCCATGGATGACCCTAAGAAACAGTTTCAACATGTGGCTCATTAAGCTGATTGTTCGATATTCTTCGCACTTTTTATCCCCCTGTTTTTAGGTCGCTATGAATTCTGATTCTAGCCATTTATCAGGGATGATTCCTGTATTGTATATTTTATTGAAGACAGCCGTGATCCAATTTATTCCTTTTTCCTCCAAGAGTTTTAAAAATTCAGCTTCGATATTATCAGGCCCTACAGCTTTCCTGCTTTTCAGCCGTTTTATTGCTTCTTCTACCTCGGATTTAAGTATGTCCGGGCCCGCCATCCTCTCTGAAAATGGATGCCTATAATCCGTTCTTTGATCTTGAAAAAGTGTCTCCAAATATATTCTCCATTTGTCTTTCATCTCATGGGTGTCAATGATTAATTTTCCATTGGTGTCTATGAGTTTCATTTGTGTTCGCTTTTTAAAAGTACCCGTTATTTCTTTTACCTTTTTGTGTACATTAAAATTGTCATGCTTGGCTTGTAGTCTTTCTATTTCTTTACATTTCTCTACAGCTTCTTTTTCTTTAGCTTCTCTTATTTTTCTTCTGATGTAAGCCTGCATTTTTTATACTCATCTTTATTTCCAGTTCCTATTTATATAGTAAATTTGCTAATGCAACCATGAATTTTTTGTTTTTTGGGGAAATAAACTTGTTAAATTTCCTGGCGGTTATAGTGAATTAGTGCAACATACGTTGTAAATCATCTTCACATTGAGAGAGTAGGATTTTTAATATTTTATCCATAATCAGGTTGAACAAGAAAAGTCTCAGGGAATCTCCCTGTCATCCCATTGCCAGCTTCAATAGGGTCAGTTGGTTCTTCTTCTAGTTTTACTTTTATTGTGTTGTTTTGGTAGATATTTTCGATCGTTTTAATTATTCCTAGTCAACTGCCTAGAATGTCAAATTCCTTCTTAAGGTCCACGAAACATGGATATACCGGTTTGTTGTATACAAAATAGTCGTCAGAAATACGTATTTACGGTTGCCCTCCATCGATATAGTTTGATTTTGCGATACATGACATTACCTTATATATGATATAAGACAGCCATGATTCCATATATAAATTTAACAGAAGTGTCTGTAACATCTGACAAGAAACACGCATAAGACTGCGTTTACTACTCTGCGTAGTGTGTGAGCGTGAAAGGGAGATATAACAACAGCGTGTGAGTAAGAGATGAGAGGACTAATTCTATAACTACACACAGCTATATTAAAACCCAGCATATATAATGTTGATACTGTACTGTCGTTTCAGTCGTGACAGTCGTACATATTTCCAAAAACTAAGTACGTCGCCCTTTGTTTCTTTGTAAAATATGATACTGAATTGCATTTTAGTTAAAAAATATATATAAAAGTACTTAATTCAAAACATAACCTTTTTCAAAGTCTCGAGACATACCAGTAATTTGCATTATTTGATATAAAACAAGCTAAATACCCTCGATCCTCACTTTTTTCAATGTTTCGGTCCCATTGGGCCAACGAAGTATAATCGAATTAGTAACTTTGTTAGGCTGTAAAAGTATTCTCGTAGTGGGAATACTTTTTATTTAGTCATTATATAAGCAAAATCATCGAGCAAAACGAAAATTAAGTTGTGTATTGATATTTCTTGTTTATCCGTAGAGACGCAGTTAGTGATGTGTAAAGTTTTCTTGTGAAAATAATATTCGTTTCCAAAAGGTTTATGTATCTATCTGTGCAACGATGTCAACAGCAAGGTAAGGATATGTTTATTTATGAATAAATTTTCGTTTATATTCACATATTTTTTAGTTATTTTTTTTAAATATTGAGTACGAAATTATGAAAATTACTATCAATAATTCAATAACTATGAATATTTGTATTGATTTATATTTGTAGTGAATTCCTTCTACACCAGGTCATATTGCGTTTTTTTTTAATATCGGATGAATATAAAAACTGAATAAAACCTCAAATAGAAAAACACATAAGAGAGGACTGACGGGGTGGTACGTTTTAAGATCTTTGTTAGTGGCGACATGGTTTCTGTATAGCACGCCGTAGAAATCTAATATATTTTATTCCGTCTGCAGATTCTGAAGATTTCTGAAGATTTCTTCTTCATTTTTAAATCATAAGCATATTTGCTAGAATTTTTCATTTTTATTCTATTCTATTAGTTTTGAAATAGTTTTTACATTGCACTTCGTATATATCTCATTTGTTTTAAATATCTTTCCTTGATAGTCTATAATAGACAAATATTTACCTGGTTTAAACCTGTGAACTATTTATAATGTTTTTCTCAGAGTCGAGTCGAACTACCATAAAGCCTACTAAAGACTTTCAGATTTATATCAGGATACGATATCGGATACCGTATCGTGTTACTGTCGTACTGCTACGCCTTTCACCTTACCAAAATCAAATAGATCAAAAAGAGAAATATAGTAAAAGGTCTGTTTCTAAATATATGTACTTTTGATTTTCATTGCGTTCTTTAATCACGGAAGTATTCGTATTGGCATTAAAAATTGTCTCATTCTCTTTTGGACGATGATTAGGTACATTTTCCGATATGTTTTAAGTGTAGCATTAACAATATTCCGTTAACAACTAAAATTCTTCGATCTTCGTACCATACTCTATCGAAATCTTTACTGACTCTATCTAGAAGTTCACATGAGTGTGAACTCTGCGTTCACATGAGTGTTCGGATCTAAATCCAAACTATGCTTCAGGTATTGTTCCTATTGCTTGTGATTCTTTTTCCAGTCTAGTTAGTATGATCCGCTCTACGATTTTGCTTATAGCTGGTAATCAGCTTATTGGTCGATAGTTTCGTGGAAATGTGCCATTTTGCCTGATTTTTCAATCATTATTACGTGAGCTTCCTTCCATCTGTCAGAAAAGTATCTTTGTCTTAGGATACAGTTAAATATATTTACTATGTGTACTATTCCCTTTGCTGGCAGACTTTTTAGAGCTCTGTTCGTAATGTAGTCCGGTTCTGGAGCTTTATTTGGCATTGGAACTCTCGATCGATTTCTGAGTTCTTCAAGTTAGGTGTGAGTTATACCCTTGTTGCCCTTTCTTCTTCTTAGATTCCTATATCTTCTTTCTACTTCTTCTTTGAAGCCTAAATCTTCATCAAGATGATGGTTCTTCAAAAATTCCTTTTTCAAGCGGGTTTTTCATTACTTCCGCTTTGTCTGTTTCTGTGTATACTGTTCCATTTTTCCATGTAGGGATGGAATAGGTTTTTTTGTCTTTTCCTAGTACTTTTGATAGCTTTCAGAACGCGGATTTGTTTGGGTCTAGGTGCTGGATATAATTGTCCCAATTTTCGCTCATGTGTTCTTCTAATTGTTTTTTGACTTCCCTATTCAGTTCGTTAGCAAATCTTTTATTTTCTTGGTTTCTTGTTCTGTTGTCTCTTTTTCTTTTCCTGGTTTTTTCTTTTATTAGTTTTTTTAGCTTATTGCTTATTTCCCTATCTTTTGTTGTGGGTGTTTCTTCTACCTTCGTGCTGGCATCGATAGCATTTTGTATTTTTTTTTTTTTATTAACAAAATCGCATCAGCCAAATTGGCTATTAGCGAACAATAATTTTTATTACATTTATAATATTAGTTTATATAGAATTTAAAATATTAAGTGAGGTTAAGAAACTTTTTAAATTTGAAATATTGTACTGTAAACCTAAAATGTCACTTAGTTTGTTGGGTATACTGTACAATATGCGCTTTGGCGATAATGCTGGACATTTTTCCAATATATGTTTGACTGTTATTTTTTCGTCACAGTTGTCACATCTTGGTTCTTCTTTGTTAGAGAACACGTAGCTATTCGTTAGTCGCGTATGACCCAGTCGAAGTCGCGTTAATATTACCTGGTCTCTTCGACTTGTTGGTAATGTGGGCCAGGGTTTAATCGATTTTTTTACATCGCGTAGCTTTGCCGATGACACTTTCCACTTTTCATTCCACATATATCGCACTTTAAATTTAATCGTTGCTTTCACGTCCGCACTCGTAAATGTCTTAGTACATTCCGCACTATCACTTCTTGCAGCTTCTTTTGCAGCGTTGTCTGCCTCTTCATTTCCTGGAATTCCAATATGGGATGGTATCCAAAATAATATAATATTTTTTCCATTCAGTTGAGCGGTGTGGATTTCTTCTTTTATCTTAATGACTAAAGGATTAGTTGGGTAGACATATTGGATTGACTGGACTGAACTTAGAGAGTCTGTGAGTATGATATAATTGGTAATATTGGATGCATTGACAGCAAGGGTAGCCTGGTATAGAGCATACAGTTCAGCAGAGTAAATGGAGTATTCTGAAGGGAGTTTATATTTATTTGTCGATGTTGGGGTTATGATTGCAGCACCAGTACCTTCATTTGATTTAGATGCATCTGTGTATATATGTGTATAGTCCTTGTAGTTGTGAAGCATATCGTTGAAGGCGGATTTGAATAACTGTGGGTTTGTTGAATGTTTGTCGAAAGAAATGAGGCGGGTTAGGCACTGAGGATTCTTTATTTGCCATGGAGGAATTAAGGACAATTGGGAAGAAAAGCATTCTGGGAGCGTGTAGTTTAGTTGATTTAAATAGCTTCTAATCCTTGCGTAGAAAGGTTTGGCAGTTCTTGGCTTATTTATGAAGAGATTTGGAAACTTTTCTGTAAAACAATTGTTAATGGTTGGGTTTTTTGGGTTAGACCTGATTTTTGCGGCATATGCTACACTTAAATAAAGTCTTCTGTCTTCTAAGGACGGTTCACCAACTTCACAATAAAGACTTTCGATTGGTGTTGTGCGAAAAGCTCCAGATATTATGCGTAAAGATAGGTTGTGAAGACTGTCAAGTTTTTTTAGCAGTGTCTTAGTGGCTGTAGAATACACAGTAGATCCATAATCTAATTTTGATCTGATTAATGTTCTGTATAACATTAAAAGTGTTTGGCGATCCGCACCCCATTCTTTATTGGCCAGAGTTTTAAGAAGATTTAATCGCTTGTGACAAGATAAGATCAAATTTGTTATATGAAGTTTCCAGCTTAGATTTTCTTCAAATGTCATGCCCAAGAATTTTATTGACGTTACACGTTTTAGGTCCTCATCACATAGTCTTAGGTTAGGGATGTTTGTGACATTTTTCTTAGAAAACAGGATGAAACGAGTTTTTTCAGTGGAAAAACAGAAACCTGTTTTTTGTGACCAGAGTTCTAAGTGTTTTATGAAGTTCTGTGTGTGATTAAATATGTTTTGTATATTTTTACCTTTGCAGAAAACTACAAGATCATCCGCGTAGACGCGTGCCTTTATAGGTGATTTTAGATTTATGAGAATATCATTCATTGCCACTATAAAGAGCGTAGGACTTATTACCGAGCCTTGAGGAATGCCATTTTCTGGATACATTATATCTGATGTTGTGTTGTTTGTCCTAACTCTGAAAGCTCTATTTTGAAGGAAGTTTTTAATAAAGAAGAAACAGTGACCTTGAATGTTCCAACGATGTAATTTTTTTAATATATAATCGTGCCAAGCTGTATCGAAAGCTCTTGATATGTCAAAGAAAACCGCTAGACATTTATTCCTTAGTGCGAATGCTTCAGAAATGTCACTTTCCAAATCTATGATATTATCTATGGTTGACCTTTGCTGTCTAAAACCACTTTGTTCTGGAATAATTAAATCTTGTCTCTCCAGGTGCCATCTTAGTCTATTATTAATAATTTTTTCTAGTAACTTACACATGGCGCAAGTTACAGTACAATGACCGCTACCATCCAGTAAATTCTACCACGTGGATTCTACACGGGACTACCGCTCGATCATTCTGGACTGAATTGCGACGTATTGGACTGCAAGATCAGCAATTATTAAATTATAAAAACACTATGTAAAAATCAATATTTTCAGTCTGATTTAATTTATTGTTGTTGCTACTAAAATCTTTGTAAGTCGAAAATAAAAGTTTTATTTGTGAAGTTCAGTTTTTAAAAAAGTGTTTTTCCCAAGAACATTCATAATTGGCGCAGAGTCAGTACGGAAGTGGAAGAGTCTTTATAGATCCTCGTCACTTTTAAGTGTTTGTCCACTGTTCCAAGAACCAGCCCCAGGGAAACCGTCTGCAGAGTTCACCCGAGGGAATTAGAAGTTAGAAGCCTTCAGGAGGAAAGAAATGCACATCGGCATCGTCTTTATCCTGTAAGCGATTTTTATTACTAATTAGAATTAAGAAGATTAAATTTTGAAAGAATTTTTATAAAATCAGACTCCTCTGAGTCCTTAGATTGAATCAGAGCTAGATTAGAAGATAAATTAAACATAAATTAACAGATTTGAATATATTAACAGAAAGATTAAAATAATTTAAAAATATCTCCTCTAAGTCCTTAGATTGACTTTAGAGCCAGATTCAGAAACTTTAAAATTTAAATACAAATTTGAATAGCTTAATAAATTCTATATTAATAAACACAGAGATTTAATAAATAGAAAATAAGTAGATTAAGATTGATATATTTATATATATTCTATTGAAAATTACTATACTGATTTGATTATTGACTATATTATTATATTGAATATTGTAAAAATGGCAGTTCCACAATTTGACGTTAAAAATTTATGCATTCTTCCAAATTTTGACGGAAATCCAAATGAATTACATGAATTTATCAAAGTTTCTACAATACTTCTAAACCATTATTATGATAGACTTAATGCAGCGAACATCCAAAACAAATTTTTGCTTCATGGTATTATGAGTAAATTAACAGGTAGAGCAAAAGAAGTTATATCTGTATATGGATGTGAAAATTGGGACGAAATAAAAAACGCATTAATTCAAAATTTTGGAGACCAGAGAGACGAAAATTCGCTTACAAGGGACCTAGTAAATTTAAGACAAGGCTCAACAGAATCTATTTTGCATTTTTACGAAAAGATCATGGGACTTTTAAGCTGTATTAATAATTACCTAGAATTACATACCATAAATGCCGATATTAAGAGGAGCAAACAAGAATTTTTCCGTCAACAAGCTCTTACAACATTCTTAGCAGGCCTACGAGAACCAATGGGCTCTGTTATCAGAGCAATGAGACCAGGAAGTTTAGCCACGGCAATACAATATGTACAGGAAGAAAATAACGTTCGTTACCTTCAAAAAAATCAATTAACTCAACCTTCAACATCAGGAAGAAGCGATAATTATCAAGAACGCCGACCTCAGAGACAACAAATGCCTGTACCTATCCAGAAACCATTGTATCAACAGCCAAATTTTGCAGCTCCGCAATGGCAGCAACCAACGAGACAATTCTATCCGCAGAATCAGTACCAGCAACCACACCGGCAACAAAACTTCAACCAATTTAGACAAAATTCGAACCTCCACGTTTAGGACCCAGAACCAGTCAAATGTATGGGCACCCAAAAATGGACAGTCAAAGCAGCCTAGACCAACACCTATGAGTGGAATATCAGAAACCACAACCAGAGGCCGTCAAAATTTCACACCCAATTATCGAGCACAGCCAAAATTCACCGTAGAAGAACTTTACAATATACAATGCCATGGAGATGAGCAAGAAGATAATTCCAACTACAATGATTACTACGAACCTGAATATGACAATTTCCTACAAGATACATACGAAAACCAACCAACCGAATATGAAGAAAACGTAAATTTTCGAGAGGACCCACCAGAAGCAATCGGAACGTAATTGAACTCCATTCATTTCCCGACAAGAAGGAGCTACCTTACATCGAAATTTCTAAACCTTCCTTACGGCTTTTAATCGATACAGGATCCACAAAGTCATTTCTCAATCCAGAAATAGCTTCTTCATATTTTCCAAGTTACATAAAACATGAACCCTTTGTCGTCACATCAATTTTCCAAAATTATTCCCAAAAATATTGTGCCGAAATTCCTTCATTTTCAGAATTCAATTCTGACAGCAAAATGAAATTTTATCTCTTTAAGTTTCACAAAACTTTTGATGGTCTTATTGGCCTCGACAATCTAAAACTCTTCGAAGCCCAATTAAACTTTCCCAAGTCGCTTCTAGTTACAAAAGATTCTACAATCCCAATTAAATATTACGAAACAAATAAAACACAATTTTATTCCATTCATTTGGAACCAAATTCTATTAGCCAAGTCAAAGTTCCTGTCAAAGAAGAACACGGAACCATCATTATTCCAACCCAAAAAGTGCAAGGCGTCGTAGTACGAGAAGCCCTTACTAACGCCGAGAACCACCTCGCCTGGACCGAAATTGCCAACTTCACGTCAGACCCCATTCATCTTTCTCTTATGGAACCACTCGAAAGCAACAAAATAGACATCCAAGATTTCCATATATATTCCATGGAAACAACCTCCGGACCAGACTATAGACAAGATATCGACGACTTAATTAAAACCGAACATCTTAATGAAGAAGAAGAGGAACAAGTTCGTCACCTATGCCGAAAATTCTCCGATATATTTCACCAACCAGACACTCCTCTCAGCTTTACTAACGAAGTTAAACATCACATCAGAACTAAGGATGAAGAGCCTGTATATACGAAATCGTACCGGTATCCGTATGTACACAAAGAAGAAGTAAAGAAACAAATCTCTTCAATGTTAGAGCAAGGGATAATTCGACCAAGTCAATCGCCATGGTCTTCGCCCATTTGGGTCGTGGCAAAGAAACCAGATTCATCCGGTAAAATAAAGTGGAGGATAGTGGTAGATTATAGAAAGGTCAACGAGAAGACAATTGATGACCGATACAGAATTCCTCACATTAGCGATATTTTGGACAAATTGGGAAGATGTCAGTATTTTACGACCCTCGACTTAGCGAGCGGATTTCACCAAATCGAGATGGCTGAAGAAGACATTCCCAAAACAGCATTTAATGTTGAAAATGGACACTACGAATATTTAAGAATGCCATTTGGACTTACGAACGCTCCGTCCACGTTCCAACGTATGATGGACAACGTATTGAAAGGACTTCAAGGAGAAATATGCCTCGTCTATATGGATGACGTAATAGTTTATTCAACATCACTACAGGAACACATAGTAAATCTCTCAAAAGTATTTCAACGATTAAGAGAAGCCCGACTAAAAATCCAAGTCGACAAATGCGAATTCTTAAAAAAGCAAGTTAATTTTCTGGGACACGTAGTCACACAAGAAGGCATAAAACCGAATCCAGCAAAAATTGAAGCAATAGAAAAATATCCAATACCGAAAACAGCAAAAGAAATAAGAGGATTTCTTGGACTACTAGGATACTACAGAAAGTTTATTCGAGACTTCGCAAAAATCACAAAACCTCTAACAAAATGCTTGAAAAAGGATGCAAAAATCGAACATACACCCGAATTCGTAGAATGCTTTGAAACGTGCAGGAAATTATTAATGAATGAACCGTTATTGCAATATCCAGATTTTTCCAAACCGTTTAACCTCACAACAGATGCCAGCAACTTCGCTATTGGTGCAGTACTTTCCCAAGGACCAGTTGGCAGTGATAAACCAATTGCCTTTGCTTCCAGAACACTAAATGAAACCGAAACCAAATACTCCACAATAGAAAAGGAAATGTTAGCAATGGTGTGGGCAACTAAATATTTCCGACCCTACCTATTTGGAAGAAAATTTAAAATACTCTCAGATCACCGTCCTTTGCAATATCTATTTTCTCTAAAGGAACCCAACTCCAAACTAGTACGTTGGAGATTAAAATTAGAAGAATTTGACTACGAAGTAATTTACAAAAAAGGCAAAGCTAATACAAATGCGGACGCACTGTCTCGAATCGAAATACACACAAAGGAAACTAAGGACATCGATTCACAAATTAAGGAAGTCTTTGATGATTTAGTAGACATGGAAGACGATGGATGGTCAACGACTAATAATCCAGATGCAGATCGAATAATCGACGAGATTGTAGAAGAAAAAGCAACAGAATTAATTCCAGAAAACAACCCAGAAGATACTGTTGAAAACGAAGATCAAAACATCTCAGACCACACTGTTGAAAACGAAAATCAAAACATGGACGAAGACGGAAATGAAACAATACATACAGCAGTAGAAAACCCAATTCTTGGTATACCTATTTCGGAAAAACCACTTAACTTCTATAGTAACCAAATTATAGTCAAAATTGTCAACTACAATCCACGACCTCCAGCAATTATACAAACCTTTCCGAATAAAAGACGTTATCATATCCAGCTATCGAAAGATCAGTTAAAAGCTGATACCATAAAAATTTTTAAGGAACACCTCAATCCGAAAAAGAAATATGCAATTTTATTTGAAACAGAAGAAGAAATTTTTGCAGAGATTTGCGAAATTATTAGGAAAACTTTTAAAAACAACGCATACGACTTAGTAAAATGTAATCTTTTATTGGAAGATGTTAACCTAGAAGAACAGCAAAAAGAAATTATAAAAAACTATCATGAAGGAAAAACGAACCATAGAGGAATAGCTGAAACAGAAAGTCAAATAAGAAAACGATATTACTGGCCTAATATGAAGAAGGACATAGAAGATATCATAAACTTTTGCGATATATGTCAAGAAAATAAATACGACAGACTTCCTCCCAAACCGAAATTTATGGTTACACCAACTCCCACTAAACCACTGGAAATAGTTCACATCGATTTATTCCAGGCTGATGGACAAAAATTTTTAACCATAATAGACGCATTTTCAAAGTATGGACAAGCCTACCCAATAAATGGAGGAAATGCAATCAATGTACTCAACGCCCTATTAATTTTTATAACACATCATGGACTCCCAACAATGATAGTAGCTGATAATGGTACTGAATTTAAAAATGGAGTAATACAAGAATTTGTAGACTCTCACAAAATCTCAATCCACTATACGACACCAGAGAATCCGCAATCAAACGGGATGATTGAGAGATTTCATTCTACATTAATCGAACATCTTCGAATCTTAAGGAACACCAAAGCAAAACTCCCGATAAAAGAACAAATGCTATACGCTATAATTGGGTACAATAATTCCATACATTCAGCAACGAAGTTAAGACCCATTGACATATTAAACGGACATATCGACGCAAAAGATCCTTTTGACGTTGACATACAAAAAGTAATACTGAACGATTATATCCAAAATCATAGAGAGATAACAAAGGAATTATACAAGGAAGTAAACCAGCATATACAAGAGAATAAAAATAAAGTTATAGAAAATAGAAACAAATCAAGACAAGACCCTATTACGTATAAACCCAGCACAAAAATCTATACACGAAAAACAGTTACCAGAAATAAATTACTTCCTCGATATTCCGCAAAACATATAAAAAGGAATAACAAAGTGTATCCGTACAAATAACATCCGTATTTTAGCAGTTTACAAAATTTCGACCAAGCTCTTAGATACCAATTAAAATCAGCTCAAGAAAAATTCTCAACAATTTACCCCTATAGCAGAACAAGAAGAGGGCTAATTAATGGCTAGGAAGCATTATCAAAGCAATTTCTGGAAATCTAGATCAAGATGACGCAGAAAAATATAACAATGCCATAGAAACCTTACAGACGAATCAGGAAAATTTTATAAATCATCTTAATCGTCACATTAGCTTGAACAAGAAGATTATAAAAGAGTTCAACGAAACTATCATATTACTAACACACAACCAAGAAATAATAGCAGAAGAAGTAAATAATATCAGCACGAATCTCAATACATTCATTTTTGACTTCAATCATTATTTGCAAGCAAGAAATGTTCTGGACCAGTTAAATTTGACCCTTCAAATTATACTTCAGTTACTTAATGACCTAGAAGAAGCCATTACCTTTTCTCGTGTAAACACTCTCCATAACAGTGTGATCAAGAAAGACGAAATAAAATGGATCATCAATAAAATGCTAGAGCACCATAAGGCAGACCAGCTTGTGTACATCGAAGACGAAGACATCCTAAAGTACTACGACATCATCAAGGTAGATGCCTATTATTCAAACCATACTATTATATTTATTCTTCATTTTCCTGTTCTACATCCTAATTCCTTTACTTATTATCATTTATTTCCTATACCTACTGCAAATTCTACTACAATCATTCCTCCTGAGCCATATCTCCTCATAAACGAAAAATCCTTTCAATATTTGGAAGAACCATGTGCCCGAATCGACACAAGATATCTTTGCCAAGAGGAAACAATACTAGAGGCAACGAAAACTGACGACTGTATCAAACAAATCCTGCAGTTGAGTACCCGAGAAGCTTCTTGCCAATACACCCCCGTCCAAACTCGAGATATCATCATACAAAGATTATCAGATGCCCACTATATAGGAATATTCCCCGAATCAACCAAAATTACAACTCGATGTTCTACTACAAAAATTTTGGGCCTAAAAGGAACTTATCTAATCAATCTTCCACCCAGATGTGAATTCAAAACCCCAATCCAGAGTTACATAAATTCAAGGACAACCATCCCAGAGGAACCGCTAATGCTTCCCAAAATTAGGACTATAGACATTCAAACAGCGATTAAATTCAAACCATTAAGGATAGATCACATCCCCTTAGACAAACTGCACGAACTCTCTAAAGAAGAGGAACATCTAGAGACAATTAACCCGAAATTATGGAACCATAGCCATAATCATTTTTGGATGACTCCTTTATATATCTTTATTACAATAATCTGCCTCTATATATGTTACAGGTATAAAACAAATAACAAAGAACCCAACTCTAGCGACGAACCCTCAGAAGAGGCCAACCCAGCAGTTCTGTTCGTCCCTCACAAAACTTCTTCAGGGGATGGAGTAGTTACAGTACAATGACCGCTACCATCCAGTAAATTCTACCACGTGGATTCTACACGGGACTACCGCTCGATCATTCTGGACTGAATTGCGACGTATTGGACTGCAAGATCAGCAATTATTAAATTATAAAAACACTATGTAAAAATCAATATTTTCAGTCTGATTTAATTTATTGTTGTTGCTACTAAAATCTTTGTAAGTCGAAAATAAAAGTTTTATTTGTGAAGTTCAGTTTTTAAAAAAGTGTTTTTCCCAAGAACATTCATAATTCGCATGTTAAAGCTATCGGTCGGTATGACTCGGAACTTGTTTTAATACTATTAGGTTTTTGTATAGGTATAACTGTGGATTCACGACATTTTTCAGGAAATTTGTGCTGTAGCCAAATAATATTAAACAGATTTAAAAGTTGTTTGTGAGCGCTATCTGGAAGGTGTTTGATAAAAATACTAGGAATATCGTCCGGGCCAGCGCTAGTTTCTTTGAGATTTGATAATGCTTCTGTATACTCTAATTCAGAAATGGGTAAATTTAACGGTTCATCTGTATTAGGTATAACGCTAATTTTCTTATTTTCTTCTTGCTGTTTGTATTTAATGAAAGATTTTTTATAATTAATATTACTGGATCGGTTTTTGTATGTGTTAGCAAGGATTGTGGCAATCTCAGTGTTACTAGTAACTGCCCTTCCATTTACTTCGAGGCTTTTGATATTCTGATTACTATTCAATCCGGATATTCTTCGGACTTTGTTCCATACTTCAGTCATGGGAGTGTTTGCATTTAACGTTGATACATATTGAGTCCACGACTGGCGTTTGGCATTTCTAGTTGTCTTTTTGGCTATAGCACGTTGTTTTCTGTATTCAATTTTATTCTCAACAGTTTTGTAGCGCTTGTATTGGTTAAAAGCTCTTTTGCTAGATTCAACTGCTGCTTTGCATTCGTGATTCCACCATGGGACAGGATTGCGTTGTTTTATACATGTAGTCTTTCCTATTGCTTTTTCTGCTGCGTTTGTGATAATGGTAACAAGGTTCTTCAGTGTCTCGTCTATATTTGAGGTACTTTTAAGTGTGGTTATACTGCTATCGATTAAATTTGAAAAATGATTCCAGTTAGGGTTTTTTAAATTCCATTTTGGAGTAAAAGACTGTCCACATTGGTTCTTGTTGTTATGAATCAAGAGTGGATAGTGATCACTGTTGTATAGGAAGTCGAGCCTATCCCAGGTGAGCTGTGGGGTCAGACCTGGTTCGCATATCGTAAGGTCTATACATGAAGATTCACCGTTTTGTATATTGAATCTAGTGGGTCTGCCGTCGTTTAAGACTGAAAGGTTGGACTGTTCAAATGTCTCTTCTAGTAGTCTTCCCCTAGCGTTTATAGTAGAAGAGCCCCATAAAAAGTTGTGGGCATTAAAATCGCCCAAAATAAGTCTGGGTTGGGGTATTTGTTGTAACAGCTCCGTTAATGCTTCTGAGTCGACTTGCGTTGATGAAGGTAGGTATAAGTTACAAACGTAGATATTTGGACTTGAGTTAAGTTTAATGCAAATTGCTTCTAGATTAGTTTGGAGAGAAATTACAGTGGATTCAATTGACTTTTTTACAAAAATAGCTACCCCGCCGCTGGCTTTTTCGTGGCTAGTTCGATTTTTGCAGTAACTTTTAAATTGTTTTAAAGCTTGTGTTTTTTCATTTTTGAAATTAGTTTCCTGAAGACAAATTATATCTGGATTGTATCTAGCCAGAATTATTTGAAGCATCGGAAGGTTATTGTAAAAACCGTTGATGTTCCATTGCAAAATTGAAGAGAAGCCCGTGTATAATAAATAAAAATTTAAACTTGGGATTGTTACAGAAGTTTATGTCTCGATTCCTGAGATAACTCACTTTCAGTCTCTGATGTCTCACTATCCGAGTAGGTCATCTGTAAATGTATCAGTAGTTTCTTTTTTATTTTTGTACATCTAGATTTAATGGATCTTTGTTTAAAATAAGGGTATATTGCTGTTAGCATTTTCACTAAAGCTTCTAAATCGTTAGTGTAGTTTTTTATGACGCTGACTGGATCCTGTGCACCATAAACATTTTCAAATAGATCGGATATTTGATTAAAATCAAGAATAAATGGAGGGTTTTGCTCTGAGATGAATGCCTTGGCCGGTTCCATGAGTATGTGAGTTGGCGTCTTTTCCTTACTTTTCTTTGGTTTTTTGGATGGAGCATCATTTGGTTTAACAAACGGGTCTAGACTTGGGTTTTCTGAATCAGCGTCTTGCGCTGGAGGAGGTGTGACTATTTCTTCTAAACTGCGTTTTGAGCTATTTTGTGTAGGCTGGGTTGTATCTATATTGATGATTGGTTGTGAGGTTTGAGTTTTTGAGGGGTTTGTTGGAAGTATTTGATTAGGTGTGGATTGCGAAGATGTCTGGGAGTGAAGGTTTTGGTTATAATTTTCAGGAACTGATTCTTGGGTTATTTTACAATTTGCTGCGGTATGGCCTTGCCTTTTACATGAAAAACATACCAAGGAATCTTGTGACAAAAAAATCCTATAGTTGGTGTTATCATAATTTATTAATATGGATTCGGGTATTGAATCAAGTGGTGGTGAAATAAAAATTTGTCGTCTAAAACTATAAACGTGGCTGAATTCCGGCAAACCGGCACTTATCTTGAGAAATGACATGGGAGACATGGTTTTAAGGCCCAATTTTTCAATTTCTTGAGTTAGTAAAGCATGCGGAATGGTGGGACAAACGTTTGACAGAATTAGTCTTTCTGCTGGAGTGACTAGTTTGCGTGCTTGGACTTGTTGGTTATTAATTTCTATAAAACCTCCGTGATTATTCATAAAATGTTCAACAATGTTTTTGTTTGCTAGGTACATACACACTCTGTTGTTAGAAAGCCGTGAAGAAAATAGAATATTTTTGGGCTCGATCAACATTCCTAATGGAATCAGGTAATCTTGAAGTTTTAGGTTTTCCATGGCTGGGAATACAATAGCTTGATCTTTGGTAGGGAATTGTTGTTCAATCACAGCAGAAGAATAAGTTTTAGTATTATTTTCCTTTTGGGAGCCTCTGTAGTCAGAAGTCCCGTCAGTTGGGTTTAGCATCTTTTCTTTATAATTTAAATTTAATTTAGATCTGAAATACGGACCTGTTTTAGGACAGGCAATTTTATCATGTCGTTATAGATAACGAATAAACTTGTTTAGAGTTTTTATATCAAGCCGACTTATGATAAATAAATACAGTAAATTCCTGTGAAATGACTCTGTTTTATATAATTTTAGAGAGTACTTACAGGATGGAAGAGAACGCACTTTTATACACTTATAGTGATAAAATCAAAAAATTTTAATCAATAACTACTATCTGAAATAACTGTTTTTGTTTGGAGCTGACAAATTCGCACTAATTAGTATACCTGTCAGGACCGAACCGCATTTTGTATTGTTCTCTCTAGTTTTAGGACTAAATCTTCTAGTTCTTCTTTTGTGTTTATAGCTGGTATTGCTCCGATGGCTGTTGTTTTTATTGCTCCCAGGGTCAATACAATTAGATTGTGTGTTAAATCTCCCTCGTTGATTATTTCGTTTTGTTGACCCACGTTTTGTAGGATTGCTATGTCCAAATATGTGGAAAGTCTGTCTTCACCGTGGGAGCATGTCGGTTCTCTGGACCACACTACTATGGTGTTCTGTTTTTCTTTAAGATAGTCACACAACAGTCTCCCGTTACGATTTATGGTTCTATCGTACCAGTTGGACGATCTCGCGTTCAGATCTCCAATAATAATGGTGTCCAAGATGACATTTAGTTCCTCACTAAAGATAGGATCCTTTCGGTCTAATGACGAAACGATTTTCAGCATGTAGTTTTCCGTTTTGATCCTTACCATAATGGCTTCCATAGTGACCACACCATCTGGTATTGAAATTGCTTGATGTTCGATTTCATCCTCCTAAATTAGCACTGTAGTCATTTCTGAAAACATCATAGTCCGAAAATTTGGTTTTTATTTATTTTTTTTTTTTTCTGTTATCTTAATCTCTTGTAAAGCTATGATGTCTAGTTTATGTTTGTTGGCAAACTGGTCCAGGGTGTTAATTTCCTGTCTTAGCCCTCCAGAACCCCATTTTCAGATCGTCCAATCGATTAGAGAGTTCCGTTAACACCCATACTATCTATTGCACTCAGTACACTGATCATTTTCTGGAACATTCTGGAAGTTCTTAATTTGTTTGTGCAGAATTGCCATAAAATTTGCCACTAAGGTATAACAAGTGTGATTATGTTAAACATATCCGAGCTAAATAGTTATTTATTTACCAAGGGTGTTGTTAAGACGATTACGCCCGGAGAGCAATATAATATAGCCAGAGAGTCCATAACCCAAGGGATGGATGTTGCTTGATAGACGTAATCATCCGGTAACACCAATGGTACATACAAGATTTTATTTTTCACTTTACATAATATAAAGACTAAAATTGAGACGTTTTTACTTGTTTGGAGTAGTACTATGACATTTGCTCTTTATTCTTATACAACAGGACGTTAAAGGCCATAAGGATACCTAGGCCATGCCCCAGAATCATCGAGCAAAAAGACAAAAGAGGGAATCTAATCCTTATGAAAAGGAGACCAAAAAAGTGGCTTCTGATGGCGGACGTATCCGGAAATGCAAAGGCGCTAAATTTAAATTTTCCGACATTTATTAACAATAGCTATAAAATATTTTTCAGACGAGAAAGTTTTAATTAAATATTAACGATAATAGTCTAAAAAGTGACACAATTGATAAAAAACTTCAATAAAAATAAAATTTCATGTGACAGTTGGGACAAATAATAACATAACCAAACTAAATTTGATTTCTTAAACAAGGAAAGAGACTGTCTTTCCTTGTTTAAAGTGGCCTCTCAAGAAAGTGCTATCCTGTCTAACAATATTTTTGTCCCCACTACCTTTACATTCCCTCTTTTGTCTTTTTGCTCGATGCCCAGAATATAACAAGGGTGTTTATTGTAACCTTATCCAGACTAAAATAAACAAATTATACGCAAGTGAAAATAAATATTTTTATTTATATGTAGCTAATATAAAAACTTGCACGGAAGTTTTATAGATTATATTTATAATATAATGGGAAAATAGGAAATATTTTTAATAAATAAAAGTAAAACGTAAATAAAATATTTTTAATTATAAATTATTAACTCAATAAAAAAAAATTGTAAATTAAACACAATATTACTAACGTTACTGTTTCGTCCGTGTCACTACAAATAAAATCACTGTCACTGTCAGTCTTACCAATGTTTATAATAATTGGTTGGGGAAAGGGCTAAAGGCAAATAATTTTCAAATTAGTGCAATATCTTTAATTGTATATCGATCGTAATTTACCCTATAACTGTTGAAAACTTTCAATACTTAACATCTTCTTCTTGGAAACAGTGTTAGGTACTTTATCCGATTTCCTACTATGATAAGGAGCATTCCACATCAGCACAACTGTCTTTTACTTAAACAAACAACTTAAAATTTATTCAAACTCATAAAAAATAACACTACCGACACTATTGGGACCGTGCAAGTTCGGAACAGCGACACCTGGTGTCGTAAATCAGCAAAATTTACTGCGCTTTCATGTAAGATCGAGGGTACCGGATAACTGTCAAGGACTTAGACTTTTAAATATATTATTAAATTACAACATTACTGTTAATATGGATGCAATAATAAAAACTGGATTTGAGAAAAATAACTTTTCAACCAAGCATTGAGTCAAATGGAAAAGCTTTAGTAGTGGCAAATGTCAAAAAAGAATGGAAGAATTATGTGGAAGAATTAAGAAAAAAAATTACCATAAATAATGCTAATGCATAAATGCATAAATTAGCAGGTTAAGCCCATGATATCATCATATCGGTTTGAACAATTAATTCTTTCCCTGTAAACTTTTGGACAGAGAATATATCTTAATGCATCTTCAGAAAAACTTGAACTTGATGCATTTTTGTAAACTTCAAAAAAATAAAATTTAAACATTAAACTTGATTTTTGGGTTAAAGTGCTAAGTGAGTGTTATGAAACTAAAATTTACACTTAAAAGTGAACTTTTATTTATTATTTGTTTCAAACTGACTTTAAAATCGGGCGCAAGAATAATGCATAATTTAGGTTATGTTACTTATGCTTTTTTTATGATATAAATCCACATTTCTCTTTGTAGTAATTTGTGCTCCGAAGTTGGAAACGAATAAAACTTAAATTGACAATTTTTTGTTGTATTTTTATAATTTATAACGCAGCATTTCCTAAATCCCATTTTTTTCAGTGACAGAAGTAAATAAACAAACGAATATGAAATATGACAATTGACAATATGAATTTATGAAATCTATGAAATTTGCAGTAAAAAATGCAAGATTTCTTCGCTACTCGCGCACGATCGTTTCTCGTATCACATCTAAGTACTTGCACGTCGCCAATAGAAATAATCGCAATTTTCAAAGTTACTGTAACGCTATAGATTTTGACTCTAATCAGGTCATTATCGTCAGGTCAGACGTTCGACAGAGTCCAACACAATACACTTTTCGACTGCCTACGGACAGCAGGACTTGACCACTATGATATAAGACTGCTGAAATATTTATATTACAATCAAGAAGCCTCTATCCAAATTGGAGACAGTCCCACTGAAAAAATACCCATCAAACGTGGAGTACGGCAGGGTTGTGTTTTGTCATCCACTCTTTTTAATCTGTACTCTGAAAAATTTTTAAGGAGGCTTTAGATGACAGACAAGAGGGAGTAAGACTAGGTGGAGAAGTAATCAACAATACTAGATACGCTGACGATACAGCCATTCTTGCAGAAAGTTTACAAGATCTCCAAACATTACTAAATCTAGTTAGTGAAGCAAGTTATCGGAGAGGCCTAAAAATTAACATTTCAAACACAAAGTGGATGGCAGTTGGAAAGATCCATATAGATCAAGGTCTGCTTTCTCTTAATGGAGAAGAGATAGAAAGGGTAAATCATTTCAAATACCTTGGCAGCTGGTTAAATGTAAATTGTGACTCTGATGAAGAGATAATATCCAGGATCGAAATATCACGTAAGGCTTTTATGACCTGGAAACCAGTTTTATGCAACAGAAACCTGTCAATGAATATTCGTAAGAAGGTCCTGAAATGTTATGTGTGGTCGATCCTATTGTATGGTTGTGAGACATGGACGTTAAAAACCACAATGCTAAACAAGTTAGAAGCATTCGAAATGTGGTGCTATAGACGAATCCTAAAGTAATCGTGGGTTGCGCACACTTCCAATGAAGATGTTCTTCAAATGATCAATTCAGAACGTCTGCTCATAAACACCATAAAGAGGAGAAAAACAGAATACTTCGGCCATATAATTAGAGGACCTAAATACCATTTACTTCGCCTTATAATACAAGGAAAAGTGGAAGGAAAGAGATGGATTGGTCGAAAGAAACTTTCATGGCTGCGTAATATTAGACAATGGTGTGGTTTCACAGTAGAAGAATTATTTCGCGCAGCAGCCGACAGAGAAAGGTTTCAGGAAATTGTAAACATGATGACGGCCAACGTCTGAATACGGACACGGCACCCAAAGAAGAAGAAGAAGGTCATTATGGAAAACGGTATTAAATTGGTTTTCTATATCTTATAAGTCCAGATCTGAATCTACCTATTATTGATATTACTGCTATTTTCTTGATTATTTACTTAATTAGTTTTTGTGCCTATCATATGTATTGGAGATATGTAGCACTGTTTCCATTCTTCTGGAGTATTCTTGAATTCTTGAATATCCTATAGTATTTAGATAGTAGTTGTTGTTTAATTTTATACAGCAAACCTCTATGCCACACTTTATCAGAAGCCTGTGTGATGTCGAAGAAGACTGAAGAACAATAGCGCTTTTTTTGCAGCGTGTTTTTATCAAAAACCAAATTAGTAGTCAAAAACTAATCAGTTTTCTTTTAAGAAAAAAAATCAATTTCTTTATTATTAGTTGCTCAAGAATTTTGGCAAGAATTGGTAATAAACTAATGAGTCTATATGAAGTTGCGGATTCTAAAGGTTTGCGTATTTTATCGATTCAAATAACTTGAACCACTTTCCATTTTAAAGAAAAATATCCTAATCTTAATACCGCGTTGTAGATTTGTGTTAATAAGAGGATCACATTTAGTGGAAATTGACATAAGTAAGTAATCATCTCGTAACTAGGAGCTTTCTTTTTATTAATATTGAGTATTGCGTCAATAATTTCCGTTTTTCTAAAAGGTTTAAAAGGTTTAAAAGGCAGAGACATCTGGTATGGGCAGTCCAAATACGGTACGCTAGTAACAACATTAAGACTTATAAACTCTGGCGTACCTCAAGGTAGTGTGCTTGGTTCACTCTTATATCTATTGTACACGGCCGACCGATCTACTCCTAATCAGTATTCCCTGGCAATAGTTGCTGATGATACCGCCATCTTCTAGTCGCACATAAATTCGATCGACGCATCTAGGTTACAGGTTCACTTAAACACCATTCAGATGTGGTTAAGAATGGCAAATCAAGGTTAATGAAAGTAAATCAAACCATGTAATTTTTACAACTAAACGTCTGACATGCCCACCTGTACAACTAAACAATCAAGATATGCCACAATCCGATAATGCAAAATACCTTAGTAGTCATCTCGATAGACGACTTGGAGAAACTACATCTTCAATATACAAAAACAACTTGAATTAAAATTAAGATCTTGGAAGAAGATCTGAACTATTAATAGAAAATAAATTATTAGTGTCCATCTGGATCTATGGCATTCAACTGTAGGGTGTGCAAGCGATATCCAATATTGAAATCCTGCAGAGATTCCAATCAAATCGACTAGGTAGATTATAATAATAATTATTATTAATGCACCATACTACGTCCCTAATGAAGTCATAGATTGTGATCCCTCAGTGAGTGTTGTGCGCGAAGAAATAAAAAAATTGTAGTAACAGGCATTTAAAGCGGTTAGAAATTCACCCAAATTCCAGTGCGGTAAACCTACTGAGATCGAAAAGTTTTATTCAGAACCGCACAATACAATTAAGTTAACAAAATCTAGAGATATTACTTACATTTTAGGAGACTTTAATGCAAGAATTGGAAGAGGTACAGTTGAAAATATAGTTGGACAGTTCGGACTAGGAACTAGAAACGAGAGAGGAGAAAGGCTCATAGAACGGTGCCAAGAAAAGAATATGGTCATTGCCAATACTTGGTAATTGCCAATTCAGCGTAATAAGAGAAGACTATATACATGAACGTCTTCTTCACATACAGAAAACCACATTGTCAGAAACTAGTTATACTTTATACTCGTAAAAAGCAGATATAAAATCTCTATAACCTCAGTTAAAACTCATCCTGGAGCAGATGTTAACTCAGACCACAATCCGGTAAGGGCTGACGTGAAAATAAAATTAAAAAGAATTGAACTCAGAAAACAACAACCAAAAAGTATTTTAAGAATGCTACAAAACGAAGAAATAAAAACAAGGTTGATATAACATAGGTCAGAGGCTAAAAAACAGTGGATAACAAAAGAAATACTATTACTGATGGAAGAAAGAAAAAAATATCAAAGAATGATCTACACAAGTATAAAGAAATACAACGAATAATTAAGGAAAAAATCAAAACAGCTAAGGAAATCTATTTGATGAAGCAATGTACTCTGGTTACACCGCAGAGTATTAAAAATATCATGGATTGATAGAATTATAAATAAAGAAGTACTGGAAATGGTTGGTAAAGAAATAAAACTTATCACCACTATACAAACCAGAAAACTGGAATACTTAGGCCACGTGATGAGGGGACCAAAATATGAAATTTTGAGACTCATAATACAAAAAAAGATTCAAGGAAGAAGATCTGTTGGCCGAAGGCAGAACTCATGGTTAAAAAATCTACGTGATTGGTATCAATACAGATCGATTAATTTATTTAGAGCAGCAAGTTCTAAAATAAAAATGGCCATTATGATTGCCAACTTCCGTAGGGAATGGCACTCTAAGAAGAAGAAACCTACTGGACAACAGCAGGGAAGTGAGAAGACTTAAGAGACACAAACCTTTGGACTTACCAGATAGATTTCGTAAGTAAATTGATTAGAACATAAGAATTTGTTTTTAATTAATTTTAGTTAAATTTAATTACGAAGTTACTAGCACTGGCAGGTATTCTTTGCTCATGTTAATTTCTCTGTTTGAATTATCAAATTTGATTATTGTCCAAACAGGATAGATTGCAAATCTTAACTTGGAAAATAAAAAAAATATTTGTTCATTTGTTTGTAGAAATTTTTCTCTTCTTTTTTCCTTTCCAAATATTTTTTTAATTTTTTTTTAAATTTTACGACACTAAAATTGCATGGTGCGTGTTGGTTATTAGATAACGTATTTGTTTAATTAGTTAATAGTAATAAAATATTCAATTTAAATTTTCAAAGAGATGGACAATATAAATTTAATGGTATGATTTTAAATATTGCCTTGAATACTAAATAGATGGTCAAATAAATCCAAACTCAATATCGATCTTGAAAAAACAAACTAATTAAATGTATTTCTTAACGTTTGTAGCATATGAAAATTTAATTTCGGTGACTATGGCGATGATGCTACCAATTCCTACGCAAATTACACGGTCGTAGGCAGAAAAACATACAACAAAATTGCTTCGGACAATAATGGACTAATAAAACTTTATGTCTATTCGTTGAGGTTATTGGCTTGCGAATGTTTTAGAGCAAGTAATTGGTCTTGATTTATTGCACGAGGAAATAAAATCCTCGAAAAGTGGTAATATAAATACAATACGATTTTATTTATAAAGAATAAAACGTGGCGTTAATGGCAAGGAAAATATAATTCAGAGTACGGTAAACGAAGCTTTAGAAAAAACTATATTATACCAATATTGCAAAAATGTTTATCGGATTGACGATGGATATTTTATTTACGTTGTATCTAATAAAATTTTCTATTGCTGTTGCAAAAACCGTTTTAATATAACCACAAGTCCATGGAAGATTTTTAATGGGTCAGTATGAATCATAATAATATATAAAACAATACTACAATATGTAATAACAATTTTATATACCGTCAATTCTTACCGGTATAGGTAAGTTTGCACGGCGTATATAACTTGTATGGTAGCGGGTGGGAACTCTTTAAATTCTTGAAGTTCTATTAGGCAAATGAATTAATCCCTCACCTAAATGGCGGTTTCTTGACCCGGAAAACTGGTACCTGTTTAGGGTCCACGGTGCAGATGGCGGAAGTGGTAAACCTCGTTTATAGGGTTAATATAGAATCCCAACCCAACCCAACCCAACTGATATTAAACCAACAACCGCTGCAGAGAGTTCAGAGATTCAAATACCTTGGATGTTGGATTACCCAAAATCTAGATCCATCCTTCGAAATTCGATGTAGAATTGAACAGGCAAGAAACTCATTTCAAAAATTCAAGCCTCTATTATCCAATAACTCATTAAATTTGGAAATCCGTGAAAAGTTTACAAGATGTTACGTGTGGTCTGTACTTTTGTATGGATGTGAAACTTGGACTTTAAACGCCGATATCGTGAATAAAATCGAGGCGTTTGAGATGTGGTTGTATCGAAGGATACTAAAAATTCCATGGAATAGCAGAACCAGAAACAAATAAGTTATTCGAAGAGTGGGACATCAACGAACTTGGTTGTAAACTGATTTTGTTTACAACCCTGTAATTTTCAAAATAGTATATTTCCCCTTGTTCATTAACTTTACTCCACCCTGTAGGCCAACACGCCCATTCATTCCAATACCTTACAAATAAATTCTAACGGTACTGGATAATCTCTAACGGTACTCGGACCCTATGAACAATTACTTAGTACCCGATTTCGGCGACCGATTGTCGAAGAAAGATAAAGCCACTCTCTCTGCTAGTAACCCCCGAGGAAGACGGATGGTGCTTTTAATACAAAAATTTGTGATTTTGTGAGTTGCGATTCTCGGAGCGTGCCTATCTCATCAAGTGGTTAGCAATAAGAAAAGTTGTCTCCGCGATTGTGAACCATAACTTTGTGTAACCACGTATATTATATATTAAAACACAATATATAACGTACCCGTTATATATTGTGTTTTTGTGTTAAGTATAGTACGTAGAAAAATAAATATTAGCTACAAGTTACTCGTATTCTTGACGTACAATAGACACTCAAAATAATACAGTCCACTCAAACACCCCAGAGAATACCGGCGGTATAAGTTCGTAGCAGATCAAAAGCACGTGGAATCGCCAATAATTCCACCCCAACGCCGGCATTTTCTCCAGAACTCTATTAAATATTATTCAGAGGGGTAAACTAGAATATCTTGGACATATAATCAGAGGACCAAGATATGAGTTCCTTCGGCTAATTCTCAATGGTAAAATCGAAGGAAAGAAATTAATAGGACGGAAGAAACTCTCTTGGTTGAGGAATTTGCGGCAATGAACAGGTTTGACAGCGGACCAATTGCTACACGTAGCGCAAGACCGAGATCAGTATAACAATATTATAAACATGGTAGTCGCCGACATTCCGTAGGGATATGGCACTCTAAGAAGAAGATAGAATCAAAACAGTAGAGTCAGTAGAAACGGCTATGAACAGCGTGGGCGGATGATATAAAACTCACCAACTCGTATACCATATAGACATGGTGAATACTAAAATGAACGGAAACAGTCCCCAGGTGTGTGGAGTATGTTATGCCAAATCCCACACCCAGAAAAGAGTCTGCCTCGTGGAATCTGGGGGAGGCAAGAATTCGCTTAGTACACACAGAATGCATATCGGAACATATAACATCAGAACGATAAGGACAGAAGATAATCTAGAAGAGTTGCAAGAAGAACTTAAGACCATAAAATAGGACATAGTAGGCTCATGCGAGACAAGGCTTAAAGGCGAAGAAACGACTCTACTAAAATCAGGGCACACTTTGTACCAATACAATTCAGGAAATAACCAAGGAGTACGAGGCGTAGGCTTTTTGGTACATAAGAGAATTGAAAACTTGGTAACTAAATTCCAAACAATTTCTAATAGTCATCTATCTGGTGTTTAAACTAAGTCGTAGATACAGCATTCAAATGATCTACTGTTATGCCCCAACTTCTTTTGCAGATGATGAAGAGGTAAAACAACTTTATAAAGACATTACAAGAGCCAGAAACTTCTAGAAAACATATTACGCAATAATTACGGGAGATTTCAACGTTAAAATAGGAAATAGCAAAAATAACAACGACAGCGAATACATTGGAAATTCTGGACTGGAAAGTAGAAATCACAGGAAAGATTCTTTTTCTTATGGTGCCTACCCATTTCGGATGTTGGCGATCACCATGGCTAATCTAACTTTGCTTGCTGCTATTCTGAATAGTCCGGTTGTCGATGTATTAAACCCCTTTCTCAGGTAAGAGGTTCACAGGAAAGATATGCTCGAAAATTTTCCTAGCAAAAAAAACTATTCTGTTTAAACACATTCTACAAGAAAAAGATGCAGAGAAAATAGACGTGGCACAGCCCAGACGGCAAAGTAAACAATTAAAATTTACTTTATATTCTGTAACTTCAAAAACATTGCTAAAGATGTTACTGTATTAAATTCTTTTAACACTGGTAGTGATCAGCGATTATTTAGGGTGCGAATAGAAGTAAATACAAAATTCGATAAAAGAAAATTATTAACACAGGATAAATTGCCAAACATAGAAGCACTCGAATAAATCAAGAGGAATACCAAAGTGAACTAAGAAAGAGACTAGGATCTCTGCCTGTATTCAACAAGAAAGATATAAATGAAACAACACAAAAATTTATGAATTACATCTGTGGTAAAAGTAAAAATCCGAAAAAAACGAAATTAAAACAAACAACACTGGATTTAATGGAAGAAAGAAGAAGAACATCGAAAGAATCATCAGAGTATAAGGCTATTAACAATAATGTTAAAAAGATCATAAGGTCAGAATTACGATCCTATCAAAGAAAACAAATATTGCAAACCATCGAAAACATTAGAAACATGAGAGTTATGAATCAAATTTTACTAAAGGAAAATCAAAGATAACTAAAATCAAAAACCAACAGGGGAATACGGTGACGGAAAAAGCTCAAATAATCAAGGAAATACAAACGTTCTATGAGAATCTGTATACATATACTATACAGACCCCCGGAACAGACCAAAGAACAATTCTAAACGTCGACTCGGAAGCTCTCCCTAAGAGAACTTCTTCGGAAACTAGACATGCCTTACAGCAAATGAAAAATAAAAAAGCTGCTGGTGAGGATCGTATAACGTCTGATATGTTAAAAATGGCCGCCAACATCGTTGTAGAGGTTGTGGAAGTTTTGTGTCTAACAGAAAAAAGAATCTGTGGCCAGTCTGTGGGAAAACGTTGAAATACTTTTACACAAGAAAGGAGACACTACTAATATTAAAAACTAACGACCTATAAGTTTGTTGTCACACTTATACAAATTGCTAACAAAAATAATAACCAACCGCATAACACAAAAACTTGATTTATACCAACCGGTTGAACAGGCGGAGTTTAGAAAAGAGTTTGGTACTTACGATCACTTACAAACCATACAACTACCCAAGATGCATACAGTCTTGGGTAGCTTTCGGCAAATTAAGTTTTATCTTGAAGAATAAAGATACACCAATGTGTCTAAAACGTAGAGTTTATGACAAATGTATCTTGCCTGTAACTACATATGGACTGGAGACCATGGCATTTACAAAGAAGACCTTAGAGCAGCTCAGTACAACCCAAAAAGCGATGGAGATGGCCATGCTAGGGATTAGTTTGAAAGATAGGATTCGAAATATCGACATTCGGAAAAGAACAAAAATTATTGATGTCGCAGAACGTATATCAAGGCTCAAGTGGCAATAGGTCAGACATGTGGCCCGAGATAATCCCGAAAAATGGACACAGAGATTAACAAACTGGAGAGTTTTAATTATTTATGTGGTCTTGGAGAACCACATAACTAATCAAAACTACTAACCAATTAAAACAAGAAAATTGGAATATCTCGGACATATTACACGTGAAAACAAATACATCTTGCTTTAACTGATTAGGCAGGAAAAGATCCAAGGAAAGAGAAGCATAAAGAGGCGTAGAATGTCATGGCTGCGCAACCTGAGAGAGTGATACGGATGTACATCAAATGAACTTTTCAGAGCAGCCGTCTCAAAAGTGCGAATAGCTATGATAATTGCCGACCTCCGAAGGGAGATGGCACTTGAAGAAGAAGGTTCTCTTGGGTGATTTGTATTCAGTTTTTATTAGTTGCCCCAAGGACTGTTTAGGATACAGATGCTGTATTGCAAGAAGAGAGCTGAGCGAGTCGGTGACAAAGAGAGGTTTTGAAATTCTTGAGAGGTTTGCATGATTTAGGGTACGGTACAAAGCAAACAGTTCAGCAGTGAAAACACTTGAGCTAAGCGGTAGTTTAAATTTTTTGGAGAACTCTATAGAGAGGTGATGCAAATTAGGATGCTTATTAACCATGGAGTCAGATGTTGGAGGTTACACTGAAATACATCTCAAATTGTTGTGTTAAAATTATTCAGCATTGATCTTACTTACAACGTGTTTTATAGGTCTAGAGATCATTTTACCTTTGAACGTTAAGTTACTAATTAGTGGATTAATTACTATTTATAACTGGGAATAAGCCACAATTAAAGATAAAAATACGTTTATTGACGTTTCAATTTCCAATTAGGAAAAAAAATTGAAATTGGAATTGAAAATCCGAATTGGAAATTGAAACGTCAATAAACGTATTTTTATCTTTAATTGTAACTTATTCCCAGTTATAAATAGTAATTAATTTACAATGCCACAAGAAAATAGCTTCAGAACAATACTAATTAGTGGGTTATGGTCAAAGTCAAAAGCTGCTCTATGGCAAGAAATTACTAAAAGAAAGCTGCTCTGCGGCAAGAAAAGATTTTCTAAAGACAATCTATTTGGTTTATAATTAATGTTGTATTGTTCAGTAACTTGTGGAGATTTCCATATATATAACCGTCTGGGTGATAGATCATACATATTGTTTATATATCTTCTCATCCATTTCTTTCTTTCTTCCAAGCCAAGTATGGTTTGATAGAAAGCAATAACCTCGGTGCTAAGGTATGAATTATTTGTGAGATTATAAATTGGGGATTTGAGCTTATTTGAGTACAGTCTATCATAAGTAGTTATCTAATGAATATTCATTGAAGCATGGGCAGTATGTGCCCTAGCACCACCTTGCTGAAACCACACATTCCTTGGGTTTATCCCTTTTTTCGTAGTACTGGAACCAAAAAGTTGGATCATGTCAACGGAGTGAAAAAAATTAACGGTGACAGTGGGGCCAGCCTCTTCGCAAAAATATGGCCCACTAATGCCAATAGATTCTTCTACAGGGTAGAAGAATTTGAGAGCTTAGTTTAACTGCACTTCTGCTGACCTCTTTAGAGCAGCGGCGTCGAAAGTGCGAATTGCCATGGTGGTTGCCAACCTTCTTAGTGAAGAAGAAAAAGAAGAAGTCAATAAATCAACACTTTTACTCCATAACTTCAATCTTTTATTATATTTATCATCGTCGATTGACAAGAAGCGGACAAAGGGGCATTTACAAACCGATTCGATCCTCAAAACTACGCTCGAAAGTTTTCATTTGTCCCATTACTTCTTCTACCGCTCGTTTTCCTACCTTGGCGTTAAAATCACCAATAATTATTTTCTTTCATTAGATTTTATTGGTTTGTCCTGGCATTCCTTACTTGTTTATAGAACTGGTCAGCTTCTATGTGTGGTTTGTCTGCTGTGGGAGTGTATACCTGAAGTACATTTACATTTATGGATTTGCATTCCATATCTACTCCACTTATATCTTAAGTATATTGTGTGTCAGTTTTAGAATAGTAGAAATTAAATATATTATACTGACATACCCCGTTATTGGGCCATCTGGTTTAAGTAATGCACATGATGTCGATGTTCATTTTTTAAATCGCGTTAACTGCGTTGGCGATCTTTTCTGCAGTAAATAGCGTACTAACATTTCATGTCGTTACTCTATTTATTAATTTCACTGTGTCAAGCCGGGAGATTCTTAGCGCCCTCTCATGATAGGACCTGCTCGGCATCGAAGGTCAATTATCTAGGATTTTATATCATAGTGAAATTAATGTAGACACCATAATTCTCCTGAGGAAATAAATACTTTACTGTCATCGTTATAGGTTCCCGTTACTTTTAACGATACATGAAATTACATTTCCGTAATATTGTTGATACTGTTGATACTGTTGATACTCGGTCATTAGAGAGTACCAGTTAACAAGTTACCACTCGTGAACGTCAGATTGACAATTGAGTCTCTCTCTCTCTTCAATCCTGACCCCCCAGGGGGAGTGTAGTGGTCGTGTATTGTCCGTCTCCAGAGATCTCTGTCTCTGGTCATTTCTTTTAATTCATGCATAGGTCTTTGGCATATTCCTGTAATTTGATCTATCCATCTTGTTGGGGATCTTCCTCGTGATCTTCGGCCTTCTACCTTTCCTTGTATTATGAGTCTTTCCATGTTTTCTGTGTTTGCTCTCATAACATGCCCAAAATATTTTAATTGTTGAAGATGGACTTTACTAGAGAGTCGTTGGCTAAGTTTTAGCTCTCTTAAAATTGAATTATTTGTTCTGCGGTCGGTCCAAGGAATTCGTAACATTCGTCTCCAACAGAACATTTCAGTGGCGTCTATCTTTCTTCTCTCCGATTGTCTCAGAGTCCAAGATTCACATCCGTAGGTCAGTATTGGGAATATTAAGCAGTTGATCAACCTCATCTTTATCGCTCTTGAAATTTGACAGTCCTTCTATATTTTGGTCATTTTTGCTGTGGCAACTTTTGCTAGATCACATCTACGTTTAATCCCTTCTTGTAATGACCCTGTGTTTGTGATTAATGATCCCAGATATAAGTATGAGCTCACAACCTCGAACCGGTCAATTGTGGTTATGTGTGGATGATTGTTGTGTAGTCTATCCACTATCATGATCTTTGTCTTTGATATGTTTAATTGCAGACCAAATATTTGACTTTCGTTTTCGATCAGTCGTATAAGTTCTATCAGCTCTGCTTGACTATTTGCAAGAAGGGCTGTGTCATCTGCGAAACGTAGGTTGTTTAGTTTATGACCATTTATTGAGATGCCCTTTTCCCATCCTTCAAGTGCTCTTCGCATAATATACTCCCCATATATTTTGAATAATTGTGGAGATAGTATACATCCTTATCTGACACCCCGTTCTGGATGAAATTCGTTCGAAAGTGTGTCAAGTACTTTAACTGATCCAGTAGTGTGTTCATATAGTTCGGTTATAAGCGTAATTAGATGTTGTGGTACGCCTACTTCTTTTAGTATTCGCCATAAGTGTCTCCACTTGACCCTGTCGAACGCTTTACGGTAATCTATAAAACAGATGTATAGTGGGATGTTGAATTCCCTAGATTTCTCGATTATCTGTCTTATATTCAGCAGGTGTTCTCGAGTACCTCTACCTTTGGTAAATCCAGTTTGCTCTTGTGGAATTTCTCTTTGAAGGAATGTCTCATTGATTATATGTAGCATTATCTTGCTGGCATGGAATATAAGAGAGATAGTTCTATAATTGTCGCATTTATGGAAGCTGCCTTTTTTATGTATGGTCGTTATTGTAGATTTTGTCCAGTCTTCAGGCCATTGTTTGGAATGCCATATTTGATTAGAGAGTAGATGAAGTAACTTTACGCCGGTTTCTTCTGTGGCTTTAAGCATTTCTGCTGATATCATATCTGGACCTGGCGCTTTGTTATATTTGAGCTTGTTGATAGCCTGTCTTACTTCATTTTCGAGTATATCAGGTTCTTCTTCCACCTCGTCAGAGATTTGGCTAACAAGCTCTTGGCGTTGATCATCTTTATATAGGTCCCTGCAATACGATCAATTGAGTAGGAGAACCTATTTAAGACGCATCCTACCCGGTCAACTCTTCCATATTTTATCCACTCTGTATAAATCAACTACGAACCTATCTATGCCAATCAAAATTATTGTCTGGCTTTCATAGTCGAATATATTTTATGTAAATCTGAATTTGATGTATATTCTGAACTTGAGTCTGATTCTATAGAGATAAATAAATACAAATTTATACAGTTTTTATTAATTTGCGTATGGAGAAATGCTAATAGCCGATTAAGACGGATATTTTAGTGCGTTACCTTGAATAGGTGCCGTATTATTATTATTATCAAGGTGGAAATCATCGTTTTGTAAGGATTTCTATTTCTATAGAAAAACAGTTAAGAATGCAGCAGGTGATCGCTGATTAGTTACTTTCTCGTATAGTAAGATTCATCGACATTTTATTTGATAGCATCAGTACGCGCGCATTAGTAGGCCAATATTTTATTTACTTTTTATATACTTTTATATCCAAGATATGTAAT
Organism: Diabrotica balteata; assembly: GCA_918026665.1. NCBI lineage: Eukaryota > Metazoa > Arthropoda > Insecta > Coleoptera > Chrysomelidae > Diabrotica > Diabrotica balteata. The sequence goes on from OU898277.1 coordinate 41,798,784, forward strand.
ATCGCAGTTATTTTAGGATTTCCAATCTTAACTATTATAGTTATATTCCCCTTATTTTTGATTAAAGTTAAGTCTCTATTATCCTGAACACGCCCAAAAATAATACAAATAAAAACTATTAAAAAAAGAGGTTAACGTCAACTTATAACGTCAAGACCAGATATCTGCCATTTGGTTCAATATATTATTTCGCATTAAAGTCACTAATTTTGTATCATACACAGTGAACTCTTCTTCTTCGTCTTCGTCAACCATTTTCCATCCACTCCTGAATGTAGGTCTCTCCCAATTGCTTCCATCTTTCTCTATCTTGTGCCAATCTAATCCACTGTTTGCCTGACACTACTCTTATGTCATCTACCCATCTTTTTTGAGGTCTTCCCATGCTTCTTGTTGTCGTCCTTGGTCTCCATTCTAGAATTGTCCGTGTCCACCTGTTGTCATTTAGAGCCATTTCATTTTTGTAATTTCTTCCACAATATCCATAATCTTCGTTCTACGTCTTATCTCGGTGAACTAAACTACCAAAAAATAGACCAAGGACACTGAATATACTTGACTCGAAATCACCTTTGCTCAGTAGTTGTAGATGATCAGAGGGGTCATTTAGGCGATGAGAAACACTCGAATGGCATACACAAAATAACAACCAAAAAGTAAAAGTGAAAAGAACAATTTTTCACAAGAATCTCAAAATATATCCTTTTATATTAGAATTCTAAAATAAAACAGAGATTACATGCTTAGGATATAAAAAAGACTAAATGGAAGACCGATATTAATGTCAGAAGGAAATGAAAATATTAGCAATATATTTGTGTATTTAAATAAAGTTTACGCAGGTAATATATTATGTTATGTCATTTTACCCCTACAAATTGCAGATTGTCCAGAAATTAATGGAAAAAGATGTTAAACAACGTGAGGGTTTCGCTAGGAGAATGCAAGTTCTTTTGGAGGATAACTTGAGTCAGCTTTGACTTCTAATGAGCAACGAAGCTCATTAGAATAAACGAGCATTTTCATTTTGACAGTACTGGGCTCCTGACATTCCACGAAATCTCCATAAGTGCTCTTTACATTCCCACAAAGTCACAGTGTAGTGCCATTGGTTCGACTGGCATTATTGGGCCATATTTTTACGAAGAGGCTGGCCACACCGTCACCGTTAATTCTTTTCGCTACGTTGACATGATCCAACTTTTTTGGTTCCAGAACTACGCAGAAATGGGACAAACCCAACGAATGTGTGGTTTCAGCAACATGGTGCTACGGCACATACTGCCCATGCTTCAATGAATATTCTCCCCAACCTGTTCCCAGGACAACTCATTTCACGTTCCGGAGATTTGCCGTGGCCTCCAAGGTCTCCAGACCTGTCAATTTGTGATTTTTTTCTATGGTGGTAAAGAGTCATGTATATGCTAGCAAGTCTCGTTATTTGATCGACTTAAAAAACGCAATTGATCAGGAAATGCTGACTATTGATTAAGCGATGTTAGAGTGTGTTATGGTGGATTTCATAAAGAGGATTGAAAATTGCCTCCAACGTGATAGTCACTAGGCATCACATTATCTAGCTACGGAAAGCTCGAAACCGAAGTGGAAGATCAAGTGAATAGAGCAAACAGAGACGCAGGCTGCTTACATGAAACAATATGGAGAAATAAAAATATTGGGAAAGAAACGAAAGGCAGAATTTACAAAACAGTCATCAGACCAATAATGACATATGCCACAGAAACAAGACCTGACGCAGAGAAGACAAAAAAGATGTTAGAAACAGCAGAGATGAAAACAATTAGAAACATTGATGGTAAGATACTGTGGGACAGGGCTAGAAGTACAGATATACGACATAGATGCAAGGTGGCGAACATCAAAATCCTTGGTAAGTAATAAAAGAGTAGAATGGAACGATCATACTCATTTCAAAGAGACGATTCCCCAATAGGAAGACGATCAGCAGGAAGACCACGAAAACGATGGAATGACAACTTTCTGGAGGCACATTGGAAAACAGGCAGAGTCATGTCTATATAAAAAGAAGACGAAGAAGAAGTCAGAGTCGCCATCTTAATGATATTATTTTCCATATTTTATTAGATTATAAATGGCATAATATAAGCTTCATTTTGATGTTAATAAAATAGTATTTTCTTGTAAATTTCTTATGTACCATTTAGTTGAAAATCATCCTATTGCTAATTGTCAACCTGTATAAACAAAGAACAAATACCATGAATTAAAAAATTATACAATTCACTATATAAAAGTGTATATTTATACAGCAAAAGAACCTTATAGAAATCCATGTATATAAACTCTAACTCCTGTTTGGAATGGATTAACTGTACATATTAACAATTACAAAAAAAACGACAAATACACTTAATGGAATTATAAAAAACATGAAATATAATTATAATAGGCAAATACCCTGACCAAACTAGTACCATGATGTAAAAGCATATTCGACAGTATTAAACTCAAAATAACTGTTATTAAGAAAAACTGCCTGTTTTCTATTTGTTAGGTATGATCTAAATAGATTAAGAGTGTTTCCCCTAATATCGTATTTATGCATTTTTTCCAACAGTAATTCAAGGGAAACACAGTCAAAAGTTTTGGATAAGTAACACAATGTCAAAGACACAAAAACACCTTCCTCCAAGCCATCAACTATATCTCTCACAATTTTCTGTATCGCTAGTGTAATGCTACACTTTTTTCTAAAGCCATATTGATTACAGTGAAGTATTTTGTGTTTTCCTAGATAGTCTATCAAACGAACATTTAGAATACTCTCAAAAATTTTGCCGAAAATGGTAATGATTGAGATGGGACGATAATTTCCAATTTCATCTAAAGCTGCCTTTTTGAACACTGGTAGCACTTTTGTAACTTTTAAAACATCTGGAAAAATCCCTTCAGTAAGACAATTATTATAAAGTATAATTAATTTGTCAATAAATATGTCGATTATTTTGTACAATTATTTTTTTGTGTAAGAAATAAAATCTTTGTTTATAGTGAGAGATCGCCAAAATAAATAATAATAATTGCAATTATGTATTATCGATGAACCTGAGTATACAAAAAATCGAAAATCAAAAGTTAAGCGATGCTGCGGCAAAGATGCAAGTTGAAGACAGAGCCAACAATGGCCTGAATATTCGAAATATCTCGCGAGAGTGCAAGTTATCCTGCAAGAGATCAAGTTTCTGTATTTGGTATAATGACCTTTCACAAGTGCCGTGCGTTTTTCAACCTTGTAATATTATTTATCGTGATTTGCTTTTGAAATAAGTTTTAACAATTGGCTATCTATTGGCAAACTTTATTTTAAAGTAGAGCAAGAAATATTCTTTTAGAAATATGACTTATTGAGGATGGATGGATGTTGGATTACAATATATTTGCTGCACAAAATCGGGTCAAACTTCGAGACATCGGAAAAGTAAACATTGTAAAGAGCTTACTATTTAACTGGGAGTAAGCCACATTTAAAGATAAAAATACGTTTATTGACGTTTCAAATTATTTTTTTTTATTTTTTTAGAACGATTTCCGAAGTGGAAATTGAAACGTCAATAAACGTATTTTTACCTTTAATTGTGGCTTATTCTCAGTTAAATATTAATTAATTTAAAATGCTACAAGAAAATAGCTTCAGAACAATATTGTAAAGAGCTTCAAGACATAGAAGTAAAAAGTTACAAATAATACTATTTCAAAAGATGTATCTATTTTAATTAAGCAAATTCTTTTTAATGTAATTAGATCCACTAATAAGCTAAGAATAATTCATATATTTGGCAAAATGGGCATTATTAAGTACCGGACAAGCGGTATTCGTATTACAACGTAAGTATAAACTAACTGAAAATAGAGATAATCATTTTAAAAATAGAGAATTTTTAGGAGAAATCTAGGAGAAGAGGATGACACCGATATGGAACAAAGCTGGGGTTACATTAAAACGAAATATACCAGAAGTAGCGCGCGAAACATTAGAAGATTCCATCTATCTATCTATACAGCCCTAAACATCTATCCTTGGATATAGGCCTCCTCCTCCTTCTTCTATGCCTTTCTATCTTGGGCAATTTGCATCCATTTTAACCCGGCGTGTTTCTTCAGGTCATCTGGCCATTACATTTGTGGCCTTTCCCTTTTTCGTTTGTGATTCCATGGTCTCCAATATATAATTGTCTTAGTCCATCTTTCATCTTTCTGCCTTAGGGTGTGTCCGGCGAACTTCCATTTAAGCTTTGCTACTTGGGTTGAGACATCTGTCACTTTTGTTTTATTACGGATCCATTCGCTTCTTTTTCTGTCTGATAGTTTAATGTTCAGCATTTGTCTTTCCATGGATCTTTCTGTCTTTGCTAGTTTTTCCATATTTTCCTTTGTAAACGTCCATGTCTGAGAGCCATATGTGAGGACAGGGAGTATACATTGATTGAAGACTCTCGTTTTTAGGTATTGGGGGTATTTTGAATTCTTTAGAATATAAGACAGTTTTTCGAGTGATGCCCAGGCCAATCTTATTCTTCTCTTCATTTCTTTGGTCTGATTTTCTTTATTTAATTTAGTGATTTGGCCTAGATATATATACTCTTTTACTTGTTCTATTCTTGTTTGTGCCACTGTAATTATTAGTTCTTCTGGTTAATTAGTCATGGTTTTTGTTTTACTGTAATTCATCTTGGGTCCAATTTTTGTCGATTCTCTATCTAGTTCTTCCATCATTTTTTGTAATTCGTCACTTTTTTCTGTTAATAATATAATATCATCAGCATATCGTAAATGATTCAGATTTTGCCCGTTTATGTTAATTCCCAAGCCATCCCACTGTAGTCGTTTGAAAACATCTTCTAGCGCTTGGTTGAATAGCTTGGGCGAGATGGTATCTTCTTGTCTTACTCCTCGGTTTATTTTAATAGGCTCCATTTGTTTCATTAGCTTAATAGTTGTTGTTGCCTTGTTGTATATATTTGTAATTAAGTCGGTATATCGGTATCGGTAGTCTATTCTGCTGTTTTGTAGGGAATTCTGTACTGCCCAGTGTTCCACACTATCAAATGCCTTCTCGAAGTCAATAAATGCCATATATAGCGGGATATGATATTCGTTAGTTTTTTCGATTAAAATCTTCATCGTTAAAAGGTGGTCACTTGTACTGAAGCTCTTTCTATCCGGCTTGTTCTCTTGCCTGGTATCCATCTAATTTAGTTGTTAATGTATTTGTTAATATTTTGGTTAATAGTTTGTACATTACATTTAGTAGATGGGGTGACATACAGTCACCCCGTCTTTTCCTGGCGATTTATTATTCTTCATCTCTTTGAGTGCTCTTCTTATCTCGTTCTTACTGATTTCTGGTTGTAAGTCGTAATTAACATTTTTTATTTTTATTTGTAGTTGCTTAAGGATTTCTTGGGTTGGTTTCTGTTTTGTATTGTAGAGGTTTTTATAATATTCTTGTGTTATCTGTATGATTTCTTCTATATTATTGGTCTCTGTACCTTCTTTGTTCTTTATACCATTAATTTGTATGGTTCCAAGCTGTGGTTTTAAGCACTTCATGTTTTTATTTTGTTCAAATGCTTTTTTCTATTTTTTCTTCCTGTACGCTCCTTTTATATTCCTTCTGATAGCTTTGTTTATCTCTTCGTAATCTACTGTGTTTCTCTTATCTTGTTCCAGTAATGTTTTTCTTTTACTCATGAGATTTTTGGTTTCCTGGGATACATAGTTTTCCTTTTTTATTCCTGTTTGTGCTACCTCTTTTCCCGCCTTTGCTAATGTATCGGTTAATAGCTGATTTATTTCATCGATATTTTTGTTTTCCAAATCTGTAGTGACCGGTATACTTTCCTTTATTTTTTGTTTATATTCGTCTTTTGATTGCTTAAGTTTTTCCATATCTAGTTTCGATACATTTTTCATTTTCTTTTTTGTTTCGAATTGGCTATTAATCCTGAGTTTGGCTCTGACAAGTCTATGATCGCTACCGATTGAGAAGCGGTTCAGTACTGTAACATCTTTGATGATGGTTTTTTCTGTTGTAAGGATGTAATCTATTTCGTTTTTTGTATAACCGTTGGGACTTATCCATGTCCATTTTCTTTGTGGTTTTTTGTTAAAAAACGAGTTCATAGCAAAAAGTTGTCTCTCCAAGTAGTTCATTAATGTGTGAATGAACTATTGTTTCTTTCGCCATATCCATACTCTCCAATTCTGTGTTCTTCTCCATCTATTCTTCCCCCTAATTTGGCATTGAAGTCTCCAATTATTAACGTCAATTTAGTTTTCTTTTCTTTCATAGCGAGTGTTAGTTCTTCGTAGAAGTTTTCAATGTCTTCATCTGTATATGAACTTGTTGGCGCGTATACCTATATAATGTTCAAAGACGTTCTTTTTAATTTCAGCATAATGTAGGCTACTTTGTCTGATATACCCTTGGTGGATTGTATGTATCTGACGACTTTCTTGTTTATTATAAAACCAACTCCGTTGTTGGAGTTATCTTCATTGCCTTCGTAGTATAGCATGTTTCCTTAGTTTAATAGTATTTTTTGTTCACCATTTCTTCTTATCTCTGACAGACCAATGATATCCCATTGTATATTATTTAGTTCTTCTTCTAATTCGTGAATTTTAGTATCATCATTCATGGATCTGATGTTATATGTTACTATGTTTCATCATCATCACAGTCATTAACATCTTAGTAGGTGTGTTGTGGTTCATAATTGGGCTTCAGCAGCTCGGACAGTTTGTTTGATAATATTTCTCCACTGTTCGCGGTCATCAGTTATATGTATTGCCTCAGTATACTGTTTATTGAGAAGCTTTTTAGTAATGTCCGCCCATCGCTGTGGAGATCTTCCGCGTTGGCGTTGAGTCTGAGGCCTTCCTTGGACCACCAACCGCTCCATTTTGTGATCACTTCGATGGATATGGCCAAAGAACTTTAAAATTCTAGAGTAAACGGTACTGGAGAGACGTTGATCCGGTTTAATTTCATCCAGAACCGAGATATTTGTACGGCGAGCCGTCCATGGAATTCGAAGCAGGCGTCTCCATGTCCACATTTCAAAGGCGTCTATACGTCGTCGATGTGATTCTTTGACTGTCCATGTCTCGCATGCATAGTAAAATATGGAAAAGACCAGAGTTGAAACGAGTCTCTTTTTGTTTGTCATAGTAATGTGACGATCACGCCAGACCCCGTTTAGTTCACTCATTGCTGCTCTTGCTAGTTGAATGCGTCTTCTAATTTCGGATTCACAACTGCCTGTGTTGTTAACTAGAGCTCCAAGATATATCATAGATGAGACTACCTCGCATCCCGCAATAGTTTGGGTTTCAGGAAACTGTTGTTGGCGATCAATAACCATGATTTTGGTTTTGTTGTAGTTAACCATGAGTCCAAATTTAGCACTTTCTACCTCGAGTTTTTTTAATAATCTAGTAATTTCTTCTGGAGTAGAGGCTAGAAGTGTAGTGTCGTCTGCGAAACGCAAGTTAGATATCTTAACACCACCTAGGTTTACTCCTCCCTCCCAACCATCCAAAACTCTGCGCATTATGAACTCCGAATAGATGTTAAATATTAAGGGAGATAAAACGCATCCTTGGCGTACTCCCTTCTCCAAAGTGCATTTGTCAGACAGATATCCGTCCATTCGAATATATGCCAGGTTATCTTGATACAGTTTGCTAATAAGGTGAGTCAAGTGTTTAGGTACACCCATTGTCGTCAATATGTTCCATAGTTTGTCCCATCTAACATTATCAAAGGCCTTTGTATAATCGACGAAACATATAAATATCGGGATCTGGTATTCTCTGGCTTTTTCTATGATGTTTCGTACATTAAGGATTTGTTCTCTAGTACCTCTGCCCTTTACAAATCCAGCCTGCTCAGGTGCTATTTGCCAACTTATGAAGTTTTCTAGACGCCGTTGCAGTATGTAGAGGATCACCTTACTGGCGTGTGATATTAGAGCTAATAGCCTGTAGTTGTTACAATTATTTGTTGAACCTTTCTTATGAAGAGGTATGATTATGGTCTTTCTCCAATCCTCAGGCCAGACGCCTGTGTGCCATATTTCATTGCACAATCGATGTAATATTTTCACTCCACATTCCGGAAGATGCTTCAAGACGTATGCAGTAATGAGATCATATCCTGCTGCTTTGTTTAACTTAAGTCTTTTTAAAGCGAATTCCACGTCGGAAAAAAGTATGTCAGGTTCAGACTCAAAACTAGTGTGGTGTGTCTCTGTTGAAGGAGAATGGAAAGTGGAGGTCTGGCAGTCAGGTACAAACGGGGCGTCCGCTGGCATCTGGTCCGTATTGGCGTATAAAGACTTACAATACGCCCTCCAAACATCAATAACCTTGTCCAAATCCGTCTGTACATTACCTTCATCATCTTTGATAGACCAAGATTTCTGCTTGAATTTACGTGTGAGTTGTCTGACTTTATCAAAGAGTTCTTTGGTGTTATTTGTGTCGGCGTGTAGTTGAATTTCTCTGCAGATTTTCTCTATATGCTTGTTTTTGTCTCGTCTACAAGCAGCCTGAATAGCTCTAGATAGCTGTCGGTACTGAAAATTCCTGAGAGGGTTCTCGATTCCAGCAATTTTAAGTTTTCTACGTTCTTCAACGAGGTCAAAAGTATCTGCAGACATCCACACTTTTTTTGGTCCGGTTGAGACGGCATTAGACTGTGCCTCGCAGTCAGTCAAGGTCTGTATCAAGGTATTTTTAACTATGTTAGTTACTATGGTTACTATGTTTAGTTTAGTCGAATGTTTGTCTCCCCCAGAATCCTTGAGGCAGACCGGTTTGTCGGTGTGGGACTTCGAGATGTTATCTCTACCCACCCTGGGTAATTTTTCGTTTGTTTTGTGATTCGACATGTTTGTTGAAGAGGGGTTTTTTGACATTTAAACGCCATGCTTGTCAGGCGGGTTGACGAGTGAGGAAACTTAGGAGTGTGTGAATGGGGAAAGGCGCAAGTTACGCAGTTTGTGTGTAGGGTGCGCGGTGTGTATATGCCACCCACACCCCCCGCGTAAAATGGGCCTCTTTCACTCAAACACGGTTAAGAGGACTCATCCGACACTTGGGGTGTGGGTGAGATAGGTTCTAGGTAAATAGATGGGTAAACGACGAGATGGAATGGTGGGTAGGGACAGCGGTCAGCTGCTCCTGCAGTCGCCTCTTACGACCAGTAGGAGATCCTGTGGGTGTATTCTGGTGGCCTGCATCCCACATGGGGCGGGAGGATTACACAATATATATATAAATATGAACCTCTGAAATCAAAAACCTTTTCTTCTTATACCCTGCTCGAATACCGTGCGTTGTATATCAAATTGGCTATACTAATGGAGATAATGGGGATTAAACCCTGTTCTCAGGTTTTTATGCCATCACGTTGGTCTTCGGCCTGTCCCCCTTCTTCCATTTATCTTAAATCAAAAACCATCGAAATAGAAAAAATATCACTTTGTTGCGCACACTTTGTTGTGCTTTGGTACGCACGAAAAGGCTGCTGTGTGATTATTTATACAGGAAATATAGAATTAGATGGTTAACTGGTTAATTAAAGCAATATAAAATGAAATGTATATGGTTGTAAATCTAAGAACAATCAGATTAGAATCAGAATTAGATACATTATCTAAAATAATAAGAGATACCTAATTCATTTAATTTTTTATTTGGTTTAGAAATCATTATAATTTAAGCGATTTACAGGACAGATGGAGATTAGCGATTGAATCTTTATTTTCGGCAATCAGAGAAATACTTTTCAAATTAAAAAAAACTCTTTAAAGTTTGTGAAATTAATTGCAACCAACAGATTAGTTATTAAACTTAAATTATATATAATCGACCGACGTCACTTAGTCGTTTGATAGTCCGTCTACAGGTAGAATCAATATGCCTTACACTAGTGGTTTAATCTTAGTATAAACTTTGAAATGGGGATGAAGTTACTGCCATTTGAAACGTCTATTATATTAACGACCCTAAACAAATTTACATTAAATTCCATTACTTCGGGCGTAACGTGAAAATGGTGAAATTTACTCCTTTATTAGGTTTCATAATACATCATTTCGACATAAGTGATGTTAGCTTCGTGTTGCTAAAATATTGCTTATTATGCTATTAAATTTGGTATATACCCAATTTGGGGAGAGTTTTTATGTCAGTCTATAATGTAAAGGAAAAAAATTAATTAAAAGCGACAAACGTTTATAAAATTAGTAAATCAATTTAATGTATAAATTGATATAAGGTTGAATGCTCGAATAAACAAACTTTGATAAAATAAAACGCCGATATCGAGTACAGTTTTATTAATTTAATCTTGCCCAAGTACTTTTACTTCTAAAGCATCGTCAGGGGCATGGACGTATAAACATAGATGGACACAGCAATAAGATACTTTTAACACACAATGTTTTGAAGCTTTCATAGAATGTGATTCTTCCGCAATGAGCATAAGCGTGCTTGAATTTTTACTCGCGGGTAATTATTCAGATTTTAAAAATTGGAAGTAGTAATAATGTATAAAAACACGTTCAAAGAATTTAAAAAAATGAGAGTGTAACTATTAACAAATCACGTCTTTATAGAAAAATTAAAATACAATTTTATTTGCTTTAAAATTAATACAATAAAATATAGTTGAATTCAATTTAATTTTTAATAGGTATCTAAATAAAGCTACAATAAAAAATCTTTATGTTTTCTCCTAAATTTGCTACCAAAATAGTTCGATCGTCAATATTATTTGGAAACCTACATAGAAAAATAAATGAGTTTCATTCATTTCACTAATTTATTTGCATCCATGAGAAATATTAAATTAAAAAGGTACTAAACAGATCTTTTTCAATCAGATGATGTCTACTTACAATTTAAAAATGTCTACTAATTTCATGAACTTATATCTTATTCAATACATTAATGAACATGAATAAACCCAATGGTACGCCTATTAAAATGTAAACAAACACGCTTCCTCATTTCCTCATCTTAAATAATGTAAATTGTATGTACTTACAAATGAAATGAGAGATCGGGATGTAAATATTTCGTTTATTTTATTTCACTTTTCACAAATATCACTCAAAATACAGCCAAAATGTCGAAAAACAACTTTTACTAAAAAGTAAACAAACATGGAACAGCATTTGAAGTTTGACGTACATCCATAAGACAGAGAAATGTAAACAACCGTTACTATTTATAAATAGTTTTTAGTGCTTCTACATATAAAATAATTGATTGATATCTATTATACGCTATTATTAAATGATAATGCACACTATGTGCACACTTTATATTTGATTACAATTAAATATATTAATCTAACCATTAAATTATTATTTTGGTTTGATAGCACCTGTAGAGTATAAAATACGGAGTAATATTTTCAGCGACTCGCGAATAAGAAATTTTAAAACAAAACGTGACAACAGTTGAAGGTGCTGAGAATGTGACCTATTCAAATAATTTTGACTTCACAATTTTATGTAAATAACTGAGTCCATCTGTGTTTATACGTCCATGGTCAGGGGCATCTGAAATAAGCCAAAAAACGTTTTTTTGACTGAAGTAATTAACTTAGATAAAAACTCAAAGTTGATAGTTGATAAAAGTTTTTATGTGAATAACGTTTTAGACTTACTTCGTCAATTGTGACCTATCCAACAAGAATCAAATGCTATAAACACAAAATTGTACATCACACTACACTACACAAGGACAAACACTTTAAAATTTTAAAATAGGTGAAGCTACATTATGTTCGGAAACCAGAGACAGAATAGGTTCCGGTCTTAACGAAAATAGTGAGGTAACATGTGACATATGACAGCTTGGATAGGCAGTCACAATCATGGATATGTAATCTTGACCAAATGAAACTAAGCATTGACTAAAGGTCCAACTGACACTATAGGAAGTCAATTGATGAAATATGATAATATATCTCACATAATCCATATCTCACACTCAAATCTGTCTATAATAATTAGGGTCTTAGTTTGAGAGCAAAGTATAAATTCCAGAAATAGACTAAACAATATATTGGACAGTAGGTGGTTGACTAAAATAAAAAGGTCTACTAAACACTATCAATAATGTAGAAAAAAGAAATCTGACTATGTAATTAAAATATTAAAAATTAAATATCAAAATTGAAAGTAGAGTATATAAATGAGGTATAATCCAACTAGTTCAGTTGAACCCACAGTCAATGGGAGAATTATAAATTTAATATGTCAAAGCGTTACTCAAGACCAACTGACCAACAGTGCGAGATGTTGAAATATACAACTGTGGAGATGGTATATCTAAATTACGAAGAGGTATGGAGAGTGTAAATAACGCCAACTATAGATAAATTGAACCCGGGCAAGCTAGTTTTGTAAATTATTGAATAATAAAATAGTACTATTGATCAAAGTATAAAATTAATAAATTCTTAATGGATATACTCAGTGCAGAAAGTCTAAATAGCCGAGCTGGGTCCCCTACGAGGTGAAGCTGCAATAAAGTTTTTAAAAATAGGTTTAAATTAGGTACAATTTAAATTCATTTGAGTATTAAGACAATGAGAGTTTCCATTTGTTTCTCCAAATCCAACTCCAAATAGTTTTTCTTTCTACTAATGTCATGTTAAATAGATGAACCAGTATTGATATTAAAATTGTGTTTACTGGATAATAAGTGTTGACCAAAACTTGAAGTTTGGTCTTTTCAAATGTTCTGAAACTCTAGTGGATAACTTTTTAATGGTTCTACCTACATAAGAGGCATCGTAATCATTACATTTTAATTTATATTTTGTCAAGTGTGTTCATCCTATCTTTGGTGTTGATTAAAAAAGAACCTAAAGTGTTGTGTGACTTGAAGAAAATTTTGATGTTTTCAATTGTAGAAGTAAAAAGTTTAGATATTTTATTGGAAATGTTGCTAATATAAGTAAAGGAGAAATATCTGATGTTATTTGAAGCGTTAGGTTGAAGAAAACATTTTGATGAATATGCAAGCTTTTCTGCTATTTTGAGTATGAGTGCAAGATTTAATTAATCAAACTGATTAATAAAACTGTGCTAGATATCTGCCTTTTATTTTATCAAAGTTAATTTAATATATATTGGTTAGAATAATATTACTACTACGACTATTATTATTTAAAACTTTGATCTTCTTCTTCGTGTACCTTATTCTTTAAGGACATTGGCAATCATCATGGCCCATTTTACTCTATCTGCAGCAGTTCGATGGCAGCATGGATGACAAACGAAATATTACAAATTATGGAGAGGAGACGGATGGTAAAAAACAAAAACCTAACAAGATACAAAGAGCTTAACAGAGAAATTGAGAGAAAGATAAATGCAGCTAAGGAAGAGTGGATGAAAGAAAAATGTAAAGCGGTAGAAGATCTGCAAAGGAAGCATAAAGATAGAGAATTACACAGAAAGGTGAAAGAAGTCGCTGAGATATGGAAACCCAAACATTTATCTATTGTAACAAACACGAAAAACCAAATGGAATTAGACCCTGAAAAACAGAAGGAAATATGGGAACAATATCTTAAAGATTTGTTTGGTGATCGGAGAGCAGAAGGGCCCCCACAAACAGATACCGATGGAAAACTAAGTATTCTAACCGAAGAAGTCATGCGGGCAATAAAAGACGCAAAGAACAACAAGGTACCCGGCGAAGATCTAACAACAGCCGAACATTTTAAACACCTGAGTGATGATGCTGTCGGGAAATTAACCTACCTCTTTAACATTATATATGAACATGGCACTCTACCGCATGACTGGCTAACATCTACATGTGTAGCTCTTCCTAAAAAACAAAAAGCAAGGAAATGTGAAGACCATCGAACTGTATCCCTAATGAGTCATGCTGCTAAGATTTTTATGCGAATAATTTATAACCGCATTCACAATAAGTGTGAAGAATACCTGAGTCGTTCTCAATATGGTTTTAGGAAAGGTACAGGCACCAGAGAAGCAATAATGGGATTGACACTAATGGCAGAAAGGTATCTCGAGGTTCAAAAACAGCTGTATGTGTGCTTTGTCGATTATAGAAAGGCCTTCGACCGCATTAGACACGAAAAATTGATTGAGGTGCTAAAAGAAGTAGTGCTGGACGGACACGACATAGCTATAATAAGCAATACATACTGGAACCACACAGGATGTGTTCGAACAGACAACGGAAATACCAATTATGTAAACATAGAACGAGGAGTGCGTCAAGGGTGCATTCTGTCCCCTCTTCTATGTAATGTCTATGCCGAAAATATCATCGGAGTTCCTCTTGAAGATCGCCCTGAAGATGCCAGAGTCAATGGAATCATCATTAACAATGTAAGATATGCCGATGACACCGTAGTATTAGCAGAAACAGAAGACGAACTAAAAATATTGATGAACATACTATCAGAAGAAAGTCACAGACTAGGTTTGGATATTAATCTTTCCAAAACCAAAATCATGGTATTCCACAAGAACCCCCATGAACAAATTACACCCAACATACAAATCAACGGTATCACCCTTCAGAGCTCCCAAAGTTTCATGTATCTGGGCAGAGAGCTAAACAGTCAGCTAGACCACTCAAAATAAATTAGAAGACGTATTGAAATAGCAAGATCTGGCTTCATGAACATGCGTAAAATGCTCTGTAACCCCAAGCTATCAATCACAATAAGGTTAAGAACACTAAAGTGTTATGTGTGGTCTCTACTACTATATGGCTGTGAGATCTGGGCATTAAAACAGTATGACGTCAACAAACTGAATTCATTCGAAATGTGGATTTACCGCCGAATGCTAAGAATAAGCTGGACCAGTAAAACTACAAATGAAGAGGTACTGGAAATAATGAACACACGACCTCATCTGGTTTATACAATCAAAATTAGAAAGACGTCATATCTAGGACACATAATGCGCCATAAGGAATTTGAGCAGCTCCAGGTAATATTAGAAGGCAAAATCGAGGCTAAAAGGGGTATAGAAAGAAAGAAGAAATCCTGGCTCCGAAACATCAGAGATTGGACTCACACAACAGGAAATGAATTAATCCATCAAGCCCAGAACAGAGAGAACTGTGCCATATTGACCGCCAACCTCAATAGAGAGGCACTTAGGAGGAGGAGGCAGCAGTTCGAAAGAGTTTTTTTATTCATTTAATAGCTTTGGATAACTTGATCAATTCAGCCACAATAATGTTTTTAACTGATTAAGTTTTTTAATAATTTATTGACCTATTGCATTTGTTAACAAAATAGTACTTCGTTTAGAAGTAAATTAAAAATATATTAAAAAGAAAAACACAGTCAAGATTTGATTTTACATATAGTGCGTCTGTGTATCTGTTGATACGTATTTCGCCATAATAGGGCTCGTCAGAACAGCTATTCTGACATTATATCTGACATTAAAATCCGTAAACTAATTTTCGAAAAAATAAATATGTTGGAAATAAATATAGAAATATAAATATAAAAATATATTGTAAACATCAGCATTACAAGAATCAGTAAATTAACAAAAAAACCCTATAGGTAAAGAAATAATAATAAGACTTACTCACAATCAATTTAATTTAACAATCTGACGACCGGTTTCGCTTTCTATAATTTGCAAAGCATCTTCAGGTCGAGATACAAAGTTAAACTAATGCTGCAATAAAATAAACCCAATTAGGGTGGTGTCTCATAAAGATAAAATAAACAAATAAATAAATTAGTTCATACAAATTATAGTAATTATGCCAATATTACATGTCTGTGGTTTTCAAATTGAATAATTTGAATATATAAAAGGTAGTAACAGACAAGGTAAGGCCCACAATTGGTATAAAGTAGCAATCTTTTGTTGTAATAAATTAATAAATGAGCAAATAAATAAAACAAAACAAAACAAACACTACTTACATGCCGGTACTCTATTAATTGATGGATGGTAGGTCATGGTTGCAAAAATCATGTATTGTTGTTTTTGCAACCATGACCTACCATCCATCAATTAATAGAGTACCGGCATGTAAGTAGTGTTTGTTTTGTTTTGTTTTATTTATTTGCTCATTTATTAATTTATTACAACAAAAGATTGCTACTTTATACCAATTGTGGGCCTTACCTTGTCTGTTACTACCTTTTATATATTCAAATTATTCAATTTGAAAACCACAGACATGTAATATTGGCATAATTACTATAATTTGTATGAACTAATTTATTTATTTGTTTATTTTATCTTTATGAGACACCACCCTAATTGGGTTTATTTTATTGCAGCATTAGTTTAACTTTGTATCTCGACCTGAAGATGCTTTGCAAATTATAGAAAGCGAAACCGGTCGTCAGATTGTTAAATTAAATTGATTGTGAGTAAGTCTTATTATTATTTCTTTACCTATTTGATATGCACTCACACACGCAACACATTCATGATTTTAAAAAAACCCTACTTTCATTCGTTACATTCAGCGCCCTAAGCAACTTAAAGTGAATATTTAGTAGCAGCAAGGGATTACATAATACAGGGATACGTTTCACGCTAAGGTGCCTTTCATAGCGACTTTATTACAATACAAGACAGGTAACAGCTTAGGAATTAATATATAACATAAGAATAGACAGAGGAAACAGAGCTTGATTTGTACATTACCATTACACATTCTATCCTAAGTTTTTCTTTTAGTTCGTTTTAAATATCCCCAAAAAATTTGGTTAAGCCTAATATTACGAGAGATATATAGAATAGCTGATTGATTCAGAGGAAGAGATGTTTGTTGTTTTATCAGATTTTTCAATATGTACTTAATACCAGCATCATTGTATCTGCACCCGAACATCCAATGATTTATATCGTTAGTGTTACCATTACAATCAAAGAGTTAAATTAAATTTATAAATATAGACTTTCACAGTAGCATGATTAACAAGGCAATCTAACAAACATTGAATATACTCTTTTATTTGGATGACTTCTTGCAGCAAAAGACGCAGTAGGTAAAACAGGTTGAATTTTTGTATATAGGTCGTTACTTCCGTTACAGAAAGCATTCCATTCAATGTATCCACACGATATAAAGTGATCTTCTAGGTCTTTTAAACATAGTGTTAAAGAACTTTTGATTTTTTACAATTTCTATTCTATTAATGAGTAGGTACCTGTCTCATGTATTGTATTGTTTTTTTTTATATTTGACGAATGTAATAATGCAGATATTTACATGAACAATTCTATCTTATACTTTTTTAAATTTCCCACATTAAAGTCAAGATAAACAATAGTATAATAGAAATCTTTAAAGTCCACTATCATCTAAAATGTTTAGACATCTAAATTTAGACAATTTAGACAGACTAAAATCATCATAATATTAGAAAAGTTTATACAGGAAGCAAACATTAATAGAACAAGTCTGATTTTCTTCTTCTTCGTGTGCCTTGTCCGTTCTGAACGTTGGCAATCAACATGGCTATTCTGACTTTGTTTACGGCAGATCTGAATAGTTCAGCAGATGACAATCCGAACCATTGCCGCAAGTTTTGGAGCCACTAGTGTCTTCTCCTCCCTGGACCCCTTCTGCTGTCTATTTTCCCATAAATGATCAGCTGTAGTACTCTATATTTATTCGTGACCTCATTCAAGTCTCATAACGTGACCCAAGTATTCCAACTTTCTTTTCTTTATACTTATTCCTACCTCTCTTTCTTTACCTATCCGGCGTAGTACCTCTTCGTTGGTCACTTGCTCAGTCCAGGATATACGTAATATACGTCGGTAAGCCCACATTTCGAAGTCCTCTACTTTTTTCATCAATGTTGCGGTCATTGTCCACGCCTCCATTCCATATAACAAAACCGGGAATACATAACATTTCATAAGTCGAATTTTGAGAGGTAGGGTGAGGCTTTTAGAGGTGAAAATTTGCTTTATGCTAGTGAACGACGCTCTTGCCTTTTCTACTTTTATACGTATTTTCTTCGCTTGATCCCAATTTGAGTTAACTGTTGTTCCCAAATAAATAAATAAATGAAACTGTTGTTTCATTGTCTAATATCAGTTGCTGTGATGGTTGTTGGGTTTTGCTTACTAACATCCATTTGATTTTTGTGATATTTAGTCTGAGTCCGTATTGTGCACTTGTTTTTGTATTTTACTCATTAGGCAACTCAGTTCCTCCATGCTACTTGCTAGAATCACAGTGTCATCAGCATACCACATGATCTGATGTACCACAAAAAAACATCACTGCTTAGCATTTGCGAACGACTTGTTAATTTTAACTAGAAGGAAAATAGAGCTGATGGAAACAGTGATAAAACTGAAAGAGAGGGTAAAAACCAATCTAATGTATATAAATGAAGCAAAAGCAAAGTATGTGGAATTTAAAAATAAGAAATTCGTTCGAGGGCAGTACATAACAATGATTACAGCAAAGGTAACATAATATAAATTCGAAGAAGTTAAAAGATTTAAGTACTTAGGAAATGTCTTCACAAGAGAACCTAACTGTGAGGAAGAAAGACAGAAAATAATTATATCTGGCAACCGCGAGGTATATGCTCTCAATGGGTTGTTGGAAACCAAAGAGCAAAACTCAGGACATTCAAGACCATAATAAGGCCAATAGTAATAAATGCTTCTAAAACTTTATCACAACAAAAAAACACCAGGAATTTTTATTGGTTTGGGAGCGCAAACTCTAGTGGCAACACATTAGCGGTAATTAAGGTTCAAAGACTTAGATGGCTGGACCATGTGCAGGGAATCATTTCATCTAGAATTCCCAGAGTGGTACCATCTAGTGCAATAGCAGGCAGAAGGCGAAGAGGAATACCGAGGTCAGATGGAGCAACGAAGTTAAAGAGGATATGAGAAAACTTAACGTAACAAACGGGGAAATAAAGGTAAGCGGCAAAGAATAGTAAATCAGCCATGGGCCTACTAGGCTCGAAGTGCTTACATATTATTATCATTATTCTTCTTCTTTAGGTACCATCTCCTCTAAAGAGGTTGGTAATCATCACAGCTATTTTCACTTTTGAGATTGCAGCTCTAAACAAGTCGACGGAACTGCAATTATACCATTTTCTCAGATTGTTGACTCAGGAGATGTGTCTTCTTCCAATACTTCGTTTTCCCTGTATTTTCCCTGTATTATGGTTTGTAGCAACACATATTTATCCCCTCTCATAAAGTGGCCGAGATACTGTAACTTTCTTATCATCATTAAACAATACTTATTAAGGATAATTTTATGTATGAAAATTACAAAAGAGGGCATTTAAAATATTGTGTAATATTGTGTGAATTCACCACACTCATATTCGATGGCCAGCTAGCTCATCCGATCTAAATAAAGTTGACTTTATCATTATTTATTTTGATTTTGAGTTTAGTTCAGTATATACCTACAAATTTTGTGTATCTGTATTACAAAATAATCATTTAAAATTAGGAAGTGAGAGTACCTTGTATATTTGAAAGTAATTTTAAAATTTTTAGCTGTTCTCGACCCATTTTTATGTGGATACCACTTTTTTGTATCTTTTTAAATACCTGAAATATCGAACTCTGGAGTGTAAGTTAATCAACCTGTACTTACGTGTAATAAAAGATAATTAAAACTTGTTTTATAAAGGATACCTATGTGAACAAAAAAACTATACCAAAAATCAATAAAATTAAATTAACTTCAAAATATATTGATGATTAACCCTAGAACCATACGGTGATAATTGGGACATAATCTAGTACCGTGACGTCGGATACGACATCATTCTAATTTTACTGCTATTTTATATCGAAAACTTACTTTATTGTACAATTGTAAACTAAATAACCAAACTCATAATAGATTTAAGTGAAAAATACGTTTATTTATTTTATAAAAAAAATTATATAATACATTAGAGGTACATAAACGATTAAACAAAAGTAATTCAATTCTTAATATTTCAAGTTATAAAATGGAACAAAAAAACAACAAAAACGGTTAAACAAACTAAAAAATTACAAACATTTTTATTAATTAATTATAATGCTGGGGACAAACAATTTGTTTGTGCTCACCACACACACTTTTATTACAATGGCCACAAATTTAATTTCCTCTCCTTCTCTGATCACGGAAGGCACACAATCCTAGTCTTTTTGAGCTTCCTTGTTGAGCGTCAGTAGCTATATTTGTAGCAGAAGGGACATCTTCATCCAGCAATATAGATATTTGCGTCTTTAGAACAACTGGAATTTTCGAATTTTGAATTCGACGCTCCATGTGAGTAGCCGATAAGGCGAGCGATAAGTTTTTTAAAAATTGAGATCTCGAAACAGGTGTATCTACATTCAGTTTGTAAATTACAAAAGCATTCACAGCAGCAGCGTCAAGAACTCCAAAAAAATACCTCATAGGTCATCGATTGGATTTTCTTTTGGTTGTCTTTGAACGATAGAGCTGATCAAAGACGTCGACTTCCCCCTTCGTCATATTGTAGAATTCTATTATATAAGGTTTATTTTAAATTTAATTTACGTCTCCAGTAGAATGCATTCACGAGATCAGAACTACGTTTTAATTTTTCTTAGGTACATATGATACGAACATTTTATCTGGACTATACAAAAATCGGGATGACTCAGTAGGAATCCATTTTGTGTCAATAAAGGATTTAGGAATCTTCCTCTTATCTTTTCGAATGGTGCCTACTAAAGTTAGATTGTTCTTCCCAAGTTCCTCAGACAGTTTACAAGACGAAAACCAGTTGTCCGCGGTAACGTTTCTGTTTGAGTTCTTGATGGGTTCTACCAGCTTAAGAACTATTGAGTTGGTAACAGCAGGTCACTTTGTGCTCTGTTCTCTTTGCCAACGTAAGGAATTCCTCCATAGAAATAGAATGTTCATGCATCACAAAAAGAAATAATTTTAAGTCTACACCTATCTGGTTTACTTGGTATATACATTTTAAATGGGCATCTTCCCCTAAAGCTTAACAAAGTCTCATCTACGGTTATATACTCCGATGAAATGTAATTTTCTTCTGTAATTACTCTCGAATAAACTCCAGAATTCTCTGAATGAAGCAAATTTATCTGTTCTCTTCCGTTGTTCCCTCATGATCTTAGAATCGAAGCGGAGCAGTCTCAACAAAAACTCAAAACGATTTTTTCATGACGCAACGAAATAAACTAGGACCAAAAACTGGAGAAAACACATCCATTAATATAGCAATTTTAGTGCACCAAGCAAATCTCTCTCTTCAATCCTGCCCCTCAGGGGGAGTGTAGTGGTTGACGTGATGTCGTGTATTGTCCGTCTCCAGAGATCTCTGTCTCCGTTCATTTCTTTTAATTCATGCATAGGTCTTTGGCATATTCCTGTAATTTGATCTATCCATCTTGTTGGGGATCTTCCTCGTGATCTTCGGCCTTCTATCTTTCCTTGTATTATGAGTCTTTCCATGTTTTCTGTGTTTGCTCTCATAACATGCCCAAAATATTTTAATTGTTGGAGATAGACTTTACTAGAGAGTCGTTGGCTAACTTTTAGCTCTCTTAAAATTGAATTATTTGTTCTACGGTCGGTCCAAGGAATTCGTAACATTCATCTCCAACAGAACATTTCAGTGGCGTCTATCTTTCTTCTCTCCGATTGTCTCAGAGTCCAAGATTCACATCTGTAGGTCAGTATCGGGAATATTAAGCAGTTGATCAACCTCATCTTTATCGCTCTTGAAATTTGACAGTCCTTCCAAATTTTGGTCATTTTTGCTGTGGCAACTTTTGCTAGATCCATCTACATTTAATCTCTTCTTGTAATGACCCTGTGTTTGTGATTAATGATCCCAGATATAAGTATGAGCTCACAACCTCGAACCGGTCAATTGTGGTTATGTGTGGATGATTGTTGTGTAGTCTATCCACTATCATGATCTTTGTCTTTGATATGTTTAATTTCAGACCAAATATTTGACTTTCGTTTTCGATCAGTCCTATAAGTTCTATCAGCTCTGCTTGACTATTTGCAAGAAGGGCTGTGTCATCTGCGAAACGTAGGTTGTTTAGTTTATGACCATTTACTGAGATGCCTTTTCCCATCCTTCAAGTGCTCTTCGCATAAAATACTCCCCATATATGTTGAATAATTGTGGAGATAGTATACATCCTTGTCTGACACCCCGTTCTGGATGAAATTCGTTCGAAAGTGTGTCAAGTACTTTAACTGATCCAGTAGTGTGTTCATATAGTTCGGATATCAGCGTAATTAGATGTTGTGGTACGCCTACTTCTTTTAGTATTCGACCAAGCAAACATAGCAAGCCAATAAAGGATTTTATTTCTGTAACATCTGTTTAAGATATGTAAGACTGTTCTGAATTATATGACGATGATTTTCTCTCAATTTCTTCATTAGTATATTGAACAATCACTTCAATCAAGTCAACTGTTATAAAAAAAATAAAAATATTTATTTCGTCAGTAAGATCTTTGGCTTTACCCTTTGATCCTGGAAGGTGGGTAATAATATTTCTCAAAGGAGTTCGAGAGTGTATACTACTCAATGGAATGTCAGTTCTCTTGGTTAAAGAATATCAGGGAGTGAACAGGAATAAGGAAAGCTGAGCAACTCTTTAGAATAGCTCGAGACAGAGACAGTTTCGCCATGTTAATCGCCAACGTCAAGGGTACTTGATAGGGCACGTTAGGAAGAATAAGAAATGTCAGTTCAAATTGTTTCATTGTCTGTACCCGAAAAAAAGTTTCTCTCATCTAGTGGTTCATTTGCTAAAGGCACGTCCATACCTTCGTCATTTTCGTCACAGTAAGAGGGTACATACTCGATAGCCTCATAGTCATAATCCGATAAAATATTGTCCTCAATTTCACCTTACAATGCCATCTATGGATGAATCGCTTTCTCCATCTTCTATTTTAAAAATTTATTCCAAAATCTCCTTTTTAGATAAGTGTGCTCGATTAAATTTTCTAAAAAAAAACGTAATTACGTAAACCACACGGTAACGTCGTATCCGACATCAACGCGTAATAAAATCCGAACGGAAACCGTTTGACTCACCTTGCTTCGTGGGCATCAAAAGAACTAGTTAGAGGCTACTTAGGAGGGTACTAGAGACGGCAAAAAACGCCAGTAGACGCCATCCTCACCCCACTACCTTATACTTATACGCATAAAATGTCAGACTCGATGTCGGATCCGACGTAACCGTGTGGTTCTAGGGTTAAATATTATAATAACATCATCATCTCCTTATAATTAAATTACCCAAATTATATATAAAAAAAACTTAAAATTAAGAGTCTTTCCTATACACTGCATTCAAATGTTCAGTGAAGAAGCGTTCAAGAGTACGTCATGCGCGAAGCGGACCGATTTTGGAACATATTTTGATGGTCAGCTTCTAGTGTATTATCGTAAAAATTGAATAATTGCAAGTTCAGTTATGTTTTATTAAAAAATGGCCCTTTAATCCGATCATACATCGAATGGGCTTCCAAAAATTAATGTAATAAATACATAAGTCACATTACCTTTTATTTTAAGGTCAGGTTATAAATTTAATTTAAAATTACAAGTACAAACAGTGGCTATTCAAATAATCATCGGTGATTTACAATAGTGTCATCTATGAATGATATTCTGAAGTCTAAAGTAAAATATGTTCAGCTATCAGTTACTCATCAGTGTTAATTTAAGGCGACAAATATTTTATATTGTCTTTCTAAATATATATTTATATTCAAGGCAATATAATACAAGGCGAAAAACTCGGGTTCGTTCGGAAAAATATCCCAATGAGATTTTTTTGCATAATCACTTGTATGAGATACTCCAGAATAAGGTTCAAGAAGTCACCCAAGCGAAAAGTGGTCCTAATTTATTTAAACAATTTTTCAACAACATCTCGGTATTAGTAATATCTTCAAAATGGTTCTAAACAGCACAGACCAACAAGGTGATCCAATTCTTCGAGAAAAGTTCGTTTTTTTAACAATACTATTTGTAATTCACATTATATACCATATAAGCTGTAAACTGTAAAATGTAACTCGTGCTAATAACCATAGATGTCGCACGCACCTTAATTTTAAGAAATAAATAAATAAAGATCAACTTCTTCGACTTTAGAATTTATAAACAATTTAAAACTAAAAATAAAACGAAAAATGACGATTTTGAAGGCTTAAAACACAAGTAAAAAATATTATTGTTGAAATCACCAAGTGTTTAAAGTTAAGTTAACTATGCGATCCCGATGTTAACAAATCAAAAATATTGGTTTTGAATTGTTAATGAAACGCTTATGACAGGACGGGTACACGGGCTGCCGAGCGTCTGTACTTATATAATAATACAGTAGTCTCTCTTTATAAAGATTCCCTATATAACGATAATTCCTCTATAACGATGAAAATAGTAAACGTTGGTTGGTTCGTCATAAGGACAATATATTAATTCTTTCTCTATACGGATATCGTTCTCTCTTTATAGCGATGAATTTTCAGCGTTTAATAGTCGATGACAGATGTGTTATTGTGTTTTAAGTTCAGATTACCGGAGTCACGAGTGGCTAGGTCATTGTCCAGCGGTTGTTTTGTTTTTGGAAGAAGAAGAAGTTGCTGAAACCCCAGCACGAAGATTTAGATCGCGCTATGCTACAGTGGTTCTAGCAGCAGCGTATGAACCATATTCCACTTTCTGGTACTGTGGTCAGGACAAAAGCTGAGTTTTTTGCAACTGAGCTTGGAATTGAGAATTTCAAGGCATCTGAGGATTGGCTAAGCAAGTGGAAGCTGCGAAACAAGATCAATTATAGGCAAATCAGCCGAGAGGCTCGCACGATAAACAAAAACATAACGGATGATTGGCTAGAAAACGTGTGGCCTGAACTGAAGGCACGATATGCGTCAGACGACATATTCAATGCTCATGAGACTGGATTGTTTTTTAAAATGACACCAAACAGAACTTTAAAATTTAAATCGGAAAAGTGCGTTGGTGAAAGCTCTCTAAGGAACGCTTTACAGTTTTAGTGGCCGCTAACATTAAAGGTTCGGTGAAGCGAAAATTGTTAGTGATAGGGAAGTCTAAAACCTACGTTGCTTTAAAAACAAAAAATCTACCGTTGACCTATAAAGCAAACAAGAGTGCGTGGATGACTTCGGACATTTTTAAATAAGAAAGTGGGATATCGAGCTGAACGGGAAAAAATGATTCTGCTTGTTGGAAATTGTCCTGCTCATCCTGTACTGTGCGACCTTCAAAACACTGAACTTTGTTTTCTGCTAGCAAACACAACGAATGTCCTTCAGCCCATGGACGAAAGTGGCATCAAGAGTTTAAAAAGTCACTACAGGACAAGACTTTTGATGGAATTGGTCGAGAATAATGATGATCTTAAACTAAACATTCTTGACGCAAGCCTAATGATTAGTAAATCCTGGGACGAGGTGACGAGCAATACAATAAAACATTCTTTCAAACGCGCAGGGTGGCCAAAAGATCAAGGATTGAATGATGATGAAAATGATCGCCATTAGATGTTTGGGCCAGACAGTTTGAACTTACTATCACCTACAGATCGGAAGACCTAACAGATTTTAAAGAAGTTGATGAAAATGTAGCTACAATATGTGGACTTTCTGACGTGGACATCCTACAAGCAGTTCGTGTAGAAGAAGAAGAAAACAGTGATCCGGAAGTGGAAGCAGAACCAGAATCAGCTCCGACCCCTCAGTAGGCATTGGATGCGGCAAAAGTATCGCATCGATTCTTCATTCACCAAGAAGACGATATGAGTACTGTGGAAGATTCTATGCGACTTCAGGACAGGGTCAGGTCAGTTCTGTGGAAAGGGAAAAGGAAACAGACCAAGGTGACAGACTTTTTTGGTAATATGGCTAACTATATTTTCCAGTAGCATATTATTTTTTTATTGTACAGTACACATCTCTTAATTTTTTTACAGTACAGTCATTTTTTATACTGTTTTGCTTATATTATTCTTTAATAAATCTGTGGTGTATAATACAGTGTTAATTCATATCAAAAAATATATAACAGATTATCATAATCTATTAAGATAACTTCTTCTTCTTCATGTATCATGTCCTTTCAGAACGTTGGTTACCATCATAGCTATTTTAATTTTATCCACTGCCACCCCAAATAGCATGCTTGTATCTACACCACACCAGTCTCGTAGGTTCTTCAACCATGAGGTTCTTCTTCGTCCTGGACTGCGTTTGTGTGCTATTTTTCCTTGCATGATATTTTGTAGCAATCTATATTTGGGAACTCTCATTACATGTCCGAAATATTCCAGCTTTCTCTGCTTGATGCTTTTTATGATCTCAGTAGTCTTGCTGAGACGTTCTAGTAATGTGGAGTTACGAATCTTCTCCACCCAGGAAACTTTTAAAATTCTTCTATAGCACCACATTTCGAAAGCCTCAAGGCGATTTAGATCGATTTTATTCACAGTCCAGGACTCGACAGCATAAAGTAAGACCGAGAACATGTAGCAGCGAAGTAGGCGGATCCATAATGCCAATTTTAGGTCTCTGTTACATAACACCTTGGACATCCTTATTAAGATAACGGTTATGATTATATACTATGTAGCTCGGCGTAACCATGTTTTTTAGGTTTAATCATTGAGATTAAGCAAGGGATAGTGATGCGCTACGTATAGCCTCTTCTATCCAAATGTCAACCTCACCTGCCAGTGTGATGATCTTGATTATGGTCGTCCGGTGCATCCTGCTAGATTAGAAATGAGGCTCTGACGTCCGAGATATTGCCGGTATAAGCAATCCCCCACTTACTGACCAACGGCTTAGGGCAGATGAGTTGTTGAGCGGTAGGGCATTCTTTTGTCCTGGGGTTGAGAAATCGGCCCCGAAGGCGGATGAATCAACAAATAATGATCAAGGGCATAAGAATGCAGAAGGCAAAGGGAACCACTGCATTAACGGCTGATAGAGCACCCCCAGGAAAATCACCATAGGATTGACACTGCATTTGCAAACCGTTAGTAATCATGGAAAACGGAGACCAAGATTTGACAGGAGAGGAGAAACATATTTATACCACGAGGTTTTTCAGGTCGTAAACATGCGAAAACCTCGTAAATGAATCCTAAAAATAAAGAAATCTAATATTTTGGAATGTGCACATGGAATACTAGAAGTCTAGTTGCGGCTGAGAAACTTGACAACGCAATTCAAGAAATGATGAAAATAATGGAAATAGACCTACTAGGAATTAGTTAAATGAGATAGCCACAGTCAGCATCATGTAAAAAGGACGGAAGTGTATTATATTATTCCGGTAACAGCACAGAAGACCGGCATCACGAAAATGGTGTAGGTATATTAGTAACATCAGAACTGAGTAAATATGTAACCAATTTCGAACCAGTCTCGGATAGAGTAATATTACTCCAAATAAATACTCAACCATTTAAAACTAACTACAAATATATGCCCTGACATCTATGTGATATATATCGTGGGTATACTGCAAAAACTGACCAAGTCAAATATCATGCTTTCGAGATAATTGATGTTGAATATTCTGTAATTTTATTTGAATTTATTTAGAAATCGTTTTAAAAGGATATATATATTTTTTTCCAGGTATTAAATGGTTGAATTTAGTGATTCTAAGTAGCTGTAAAAATCGCATTAAACTTTTTGTTTTTCGAAAAAAAAATTGACTTTTTTTATGTAGAAATTTGCTCATATGGTCACAAAAAAATAATTGTTGATCAATAATAAAACACAAAGAAACAATTTTTAATTTTATTTATTTACAGTGTAAGGCTTAAGTTTCAAATAATAGTACATTGTTTACCGGGTAGGAAAAGCTTAACATTCCTGGACAACTGTGAAGATTGCTAAGTCGAGGCGCAAGCCTTAGCAACACAGAGTCCAGGAATGTGGCTTTTCCTACGAGGTAAACATACTATTTTTCCGCAAATCGTTTAAAATTCGACAGATATTGATTGATTTAAAAAAAACGCGATAATTTTATTCCCAAATAAATGGTGCTTTAAAATTCCTAATAAAATTACTTGGGTTACTATGGAAACGTATTGAGGTTGAATTGTCAAACTTGACGCTTATAAATTTAATTGCTGGTGTTCTCGAAAGTAAAATGATAAGTGATGATGAAATTTCCATTCCTGGGACTCCTCCAGAGCTGGTTGAGGCAGTGAATACTGCTTCATTAGAATTATTGCCAAAGAAATCAAGAGAAAAGTACGAAAATGCATACAGACGTTTTATGGATTATCGCATGAGTAAAAATACGAGTTCTTTCTCAGAAAATGTTGTAATGGCATACTTTCTAGACCTTTGTTTAAAGATGAAATCTTCAACATTATGGGCCAATTATTCAATGCTGAAGTCAACCCTTGCACTTAAACACAATGTAGATATATCTACATACTCAAAACTTCGTTCTTTATTGAAACGGCAAGCTCAAGGTTATAGGGCAAAGAAATCTAAGATTTTAACGAAGGAAGAAATTGAAAAATTTATCCAGGAAGCTCCAGATAAAGAAAATTTAATGATTAAGCTAATTTACAAGGTTTTAATTTCTATTTAGATTATAGCTTTATTTATTTTTTAGGTGGCTGTAATATTTGGTATTTCTGGGGCCTGTAGAATGGATGAGTTAGTCCGAATGACTGTACACGATATAGAAGACTTAGAATCTAAGCTTTTAATCAGCATACCTGATTCGAAAACCAACAAACCAAGATCATTTGTAATTAATCAGATCTACTTGAATGTTTATCGAAAGTATGTTTCGTTAAGACCAGAAAATATGAACAGTGACCGATTTTTCTTTAAATATCAAAGCGGAAAGGGTTGTAGACAAGTGGTAGGAATTTATCAATTTAGAAAAATGCCCAAAATAATTGCTACTTATTTGAACTTGGTAAATCCGACAGAATATACCGGTCACTGCTTTCGTCGGTCTTCTGCAACAATATTGGTTGACTCTGGTGCCGACATAACTAGTTCAAAGAGGCATGGCGGATGGAAGTCATCAAACGTTGCTGAAGGATATATCGAAGAATCGCTTAACAATAAGGTTGAGGTGGAAAATAAAATTTTCACAGTACAAAATATTCAACAAAATGACACTTCTACCCTGCATGTTGTCCAAAATGTTTCTCATGGGTCTAAAAGTGTTCCTCCAATGTTCAATAATTGTACTAACTGTCAAATTACTGTAAATATAACAAATTGATCTTAAAAATGTATTCAGCAATGACTTGATGTTTTCAAAATATAAATTAATTCCTTATAAGCAATGTGTTTTCTATCATTTATGTAGAACACTAACAACTGTACGGAAGTATCATTTCCTTACAGTAAGGAAATGACATTTTCTTACAGTAAGGAAGTCCTGACTTTTTCTTCAAGAAATTTTGACAGAAATGTCAAAATTTCCTGGCGATTTGCGGAAAAAACATTTTCCGCAAATCGCCAGGAAATTTTGACATTCCTGTCAAAATTTCTATTGCTTACTATTCTATATGCTTACTCTGAAATTTTCATTCAGTAAAGTCTGATACTAGGAAGTCGATGAATCCCCATTATAATTAGTATACCTATGAAAACTTTGAGCTCAGTTACGTTTAAATTTAGTTATGTACCCCTCTCATGAGCATACTTATTCGATTCCTCGACAATTTTCTCTAATATTTTTTGTATTAAGTTTTCCGATTTGCTCTAAGTAAAAATATTAAGTTACTGGCTATAAGTTTGTTTATTCTACTCTGATTTTAAGATTGTTTTTTCGTTTTCTCTAATTCTTCTCTCAATATTTTTTTTGATTTCTTAACCAAATTTTCAATAATTGTTTGTGTAATTCTTATTTTTTATTAAAATGTTATACAATGTCTGCAGCATAACAAATATCTTTTAGGGTACAAAATTTTTTGAGAAAAACGCTTTAGTTAATTTATTATATTTTTTTATTTTAAAACTAATTTCAAATAAATAATTTTCTTTAATTTATTTAATGGCCCAAATATATAAACAAGAGTCTTACAAAAAAGTCTTTGGGCTTACAAAAATTAACCAATGAAATGGTATGTTCATAATGTATAGCTACAAGAAAATTTTCGATGGGAATTAATTATTTTAGAAAGTATCGGTGTATTAGAAATACCGACATCTATCAGATAAAATCCTAAAGGCCTGACATGTGGCCGTCTTAAACCAGACTTCTCTGTTAGTCCACAATCCAGTCACTGAACAATTTCTGCTAGGAATTATTTAAAACTGCATTGATTTTGACAGAAGTTCTAATTTAACTCAAATAACAAAAATTATATGGAGCTGACATGTGCCTGTATCTTGGGTGAATGCCATCTCTTCTCAGGATTTTTAATTTTCAATGTCGAAATAATCTCAGAATTGCTTTTTTCACTCCAAAAGTAAGAAAATTACGAAAAACTGTCCTTGAAAAAATTAGATTTCTTTTGATAATCGTTTTGCTATTTTTTAATTTTTGTAGCATAAAAATTAAATGAGTTATTACCATAGAAAAGCAGCACTTGCGTAGGAGGGACACCTTTGCCGAGAAATTAAAGATCGTAACTGAATAGAGATTAGAAAGGGTTGAGATTTACATGGTCTTGTATGGTATAAAATTTCATACAAAATGGTATATGGTGGATAAAATAGATAAAAAATGAACGGAGTTGTGTCCAAAAATTTAAATGTGGTTTTAAGGGATAATTCTGGAGCGTGTCAGTCTTTTAAAGTTGGGAACATTTATACTTTTGCATATGATATGCTTTATAAGTGTATAATACTTGTAACACACATATAAATTAAATGTTGTGTTTATATGTGATTAAGCCACAATTGATTGTAATAATAATTACATTTTTACCCACAAAAATTGGACGTTTCGATTTCCACTTCGGAAATCCTTCCCAAAAAAAAGAAGGTATTTAAAATTTTGTTGAATAGAATGAATAACCGCCAATGTTGTTAACAAGGGTAACATCATTTCACAAAATTGAAAAATTGAAAACTGACACACTTGGCCGCAGTGTTATCGGCAACAGGCATGCTTTGGCTGAAAAGATCTGGAAAGGATTTGAAAAAGAGGTTGGATTTTAGCCATGTGGAACTTCAAATTCTGATTATTATTAATACTAACTATTCTGCCTCAATAATATGTGCTATACACGCTTGTGTAAGGAAGAGTGTTTGCGTATGTTTGTTGTGTATTGTGTGTTGCATATTTATTGTGTAGGATTAAAAATAAGTGATGAGATTAATCAGCTGTTGTTGGTATATTCTTATTGTTGACTTCTTCTTTCAGTCTTAGCAACCAAAGCGTGCTACATTCTGCTAATGGATTTGCTACACATTTCTCTTCATTGAGTGGGATGAGACTGCTTCTTTGATTTTTCTCTTTTTTATATCTGTCTCTTATATGATTATTATTGCATCTTTCCATTATACTCTGTGTTCATTGTCCCAGGCATGTTTGCACATCTGAGATTTGTTGAAATATTTGTTCTTGACATGTTTTTCAAGCTCGTTTATCATGACTCGTAGTGGTCTTGCAGGTTATCTCACATAGAAATTGTTGCATTCACGGGGTATTTTATAAACACAGTTCTTCGAGCAGTTTCGAAATTACAGGAAGTAGGGATATTGACCTATAGAAAGAAATTTCAGTTGCTGGTTTTCCAAGTTTATCGATCTACTACTACCTCTGCTACCTTCCATATCTTCTGTCTGAATGAGGCATTAATAAGATAGGTAAGCTTCTAATGCTTTCCTAGGAAGATCCGGTTACTAAATCATACCCAGGAGCTTTCTTAGGGTTGATGTTTTCTTTTATTTCATTCGCAATCTCTTTTAGTATAGTGTGTCTAATTTCGTTTACTTCCTGTAGAAGGTGTCCTTTTAAGATATTCAGAATATCTATTAGCTTTCTGTGAATTGCTTTTTGCGCAACGGTCCTTTTAGAGGGTTTTGCAGAATCGGTCTTTTTAATCTCGCAGTTGCTCTTCAGAGTGAATAGTCTATTTAACTGTCGGCTGACAATTCACTCAGATAGTCACTAATTGTCTCATTTTTTTTCTTTAGATTTCTCTTTTTAGCTCTTTTAGGATTCTTCTTTTTAAATATTCTTCTGTTTTTTTTCTTTTTCCTCTTTAGAAGCAATTCTATTTGTTCATTGAAGAATTAATAAATACATCTATGGAAGGTTGTCACTCCATCTTTTGCGTTGTCCTCCGATACTTCTTCTGCCGGTTGGTGACTTATCTGTTGCTATTTTATTGACACGGGTTTTCCCAATTCTGCTTATGCGGTTATTCCATTCTTTTTTCTATTTAGTGTCCATTCGTTTATACACTGTACTTTACATTTTCTTCTAATGTAATCACTTCTCCGTCAATCTCTTGGCGTATTTCCTGTAATGAAATAACAGAGATGAGTACTCTCATCTCTGTCATTTCCAGTAGTCTTTGCATTGTGGCTGTGTCGGGTCTTGTTTCTAAGGCAGTCATTTATGATTAGTCTTACACTGATTTTATAAATACTTGACTTAATTATCAGTTGCCGCTACAGCCCTTCGTGAGCCTTGGCCTGCTTCAAAACATTATTCCAGCCTTTCCTATCGAGTGTCTGTCTTCTCCAGCCCCTCACTTCAATCTCCCTCAAATCGTCCTGTACATCGTCCAGATATCTGAGTTTAGGTCGCCTCCTTCTTCTTCTTCCCACCGGCCTGTTTAGCATAGTTATTTTAGTGGGATCACTCTCATCCATCCGCATAACGTGGCCCACCCACCTTGGGCGGTTTATTTTGATGCTCTTCACAATATCTGCATCACCAAAAAGTCTATAGAGTTCAAAGTTATATCGCCTTCTCCACAGACCCTGTTCGTTTACTCCGTCATATATGGTCCTCAATACTTTTCTTTCAAAGACTCGTAGTAACTCTTCATCTCGGGTCGTCATTGCCCATGTTTCCGATCCGTATGTGAGCACTGGGCGTATTATTGTTTTATAAAGTTTGCACTTTGTTGCTATTGACATACTTCTCGCTCTTAGTTGAGGGCCCAGGCCAAAATAACAGCGGTTAGCCACGCATATTCTTATTTTTATCTCGTTGTATGTGTTATTTTTGTAGTCTACCAGTGATCTTAAGTAGCACAATTCTTCTACCGTTTTCACCTTTTACCAATTTCTATCGTTTCGTGTTGCACCTCTAAGTTATTTTATTGAATTCTTGATATGGCTGGCATATATTCAGTTTTCTGTGTGAAAGGGTTCTTCCAATTATGACGATATCATCAGCGTATGCCATTATTTGTATACTACGGGTATATATTGTACCTTTTGAGTTTATTCCCGAATCTCTCATAACTTTTTCTAACGCTAGGTTGAACAGCGTGCACGATAGCGCATCTCCCTGGCGGCGCAGTCCTCTGTTGGTGTTAAATGGTTTTAAAACATCCCCTTGTACGCGCACTTTACATTCGACTTTCATCTTGACTTACTTGTCCTTGACTTCACCTCAGTGTTAAACATATATCAATTCAATACATCATACATTTTCTTTACGATAGCCAAATTTTGTGTATTATAAAACCGCGGAAAATATATATAAAGAGATTCAAATTGCGTTGAAGTAGAAGTGAGGAGGACAATGAAAGCCACAAAAATAGCTAACTGTCAAAACAATACAATATGGCGTAATAAAAACATTGACATTTGACACCGCAGAGACTAGACCAGAAACAGCAACAACCAAAAGATTGCTTGAAACAATGAAAATAAAGGTACTTCGTGGCATGGCTGCAAATATTCTTCGGGACAGGAAAAAAAGTGAAAACATACGGAATATATGTGGGGTAGCCGATAGTTTGCGTGCTAAATAGGAAAAAGGGGAAATGAACCTGGTAGTAGAATTAAAGAATCAGAAGAGTGAGAAGAAGATCCTTGGGAAGAAGCAAATCGTTGCTCTAACAAACGAAAACACCATAATTCCAGACAGAAATGAAATAATATAACTCGTGACTAACTTCTATAGCGAACTATATAAAGCCCCTGAAACACCTAAAGAAGTAATCAGTAACCAAGAAGATGTACCAAAAGTCCTTCCGGAAAAAGTAGAATCGACAATTATAAAAATGAAAAGCGGTAAAGCAGCTGAAATAG
Source organism: Diabrotica balteata (assembly GCA_918026665.1). Taxonomy (NCBI): domain Eukaryota; kingdom Metazoa; phylum Arthropoda; class Insecta; order Coleoptera; family Chrysomelidae; genus Diabrotica; species Diabrotica balteata. The sequence goes on from OU898277.1 coordinate 41,833,106, forward strand.
ATGGTATAACAGTGGAACTTCTTAAATAAGCTGGCAATACAACCTGTAAAATCTTAGCATATTTTAGACATATTTACGAACTGCCTAAGATCGAGATGCATACCAGATCACTGGAATACAGCAAACATAATTTTCCTTCATAAGAAATGTAGCAAAGGGGATATCAAACAGCGACAGCTTGCTTAAACGGAAAATCAACAGAAATATGTAAAATACAAAAAGGTGTCAGACAGGGTTGTCTACTATCCCCACTGTTATTTGGGCGTGAAAGTTAATGGAATTCTGATAAAAATAATCAGACATGCAGACGATACAGTTATTTTAAGTGATGACATGAATGGACTACAGTGCCTTTTAAATGCCATTGATACAGTGGGAAGAGAGTTTGGCCTAAACATAAACTGTTCAAAAACAAAACACATGGTGTTTAGCCGTTTAGAACATCAAGATGCACGATTATATGATGATGGTCATATAATTCAAAGAGTGTCCAGTTTTAATTATCTTGGTTGACATATTACTGAACAACTAGATCCAGATCAAGAGATAAAATGTAGAATCGAGATAGCCCGCACGACATTTTTAAAAATGAGGTCATTCTTCTGTAATGATAACTTGCAACTTCAACTTCGAAAGCGCATGGTTAAATGCTACACTTGGTCAGTCCTCTTATACCGTGTCGAAGCATGGACATTAAAAATATCCACCATTAATCGTCTGGGGGCCTTTGAAATGTGGCTGCACAGACTTATACTAAAAATTCCATGGAGAGCTATGCTGACAAATGTGGCAGTCCTTGAGAGAGCAAATGCTGCTCGCGAGCTGCTTGATAACATTAAATGTAGAAAGATGCCCTATTTTAGACACGTAGTGAGGGGAGATCGATATATATTCTTCAACTTATTATGATGGGTAAAATCGAAGGACGCAGAGGAATTGGTAGAAAGCAGGCCTCTTGGTTGAAGAATATCAGGGAGTGGACAGGAATAAGGAAAGCTGAGCAACTCTTTAGAATAACTCGAGACAGAGACAGTTTCGCCATGTTAACAACGACAAGGAGACTTGGTAGGGCACGTTAAGAAAAAAAAAAGAAATGTAGCAAAGGGGACATCAAAAATTACAGACCTATAAGTCTACTACCAATCATATAAAAGATCTTCACAAAGATCATCAACAACAGATTAACAAACGTTTTAGATGCTGCACAGCTGATCGTGTCAGCTGGCTTCAGAAGTAGATTTAGTACCATGGGTAAAGATATTTATACGCTTTAAGAACTAATGAGTAAAGCTAACGAATATAAAATACCGCTAGCATTAATCTTCATACATTTCGAGAAGGCTTTCGATTCTATACTTCTATATACATAGAAACTTAGCAAATATAACAATAAATACAAACAATAATAAATTATTAATTTATTAATGTTTGTACTTTGAGAACGATTTCCAAAGAGAAAATTGGAATGGCAATAAACTTAGTTTAACCTTCAATTGGTGTTTATTCCAAATAAAACAGTATCTACTTTAAAATGCCACAAGAAAATCGGAACAATATAAAAAGATAAAAGAAAAAAATTGATTTCATTAGACGTCTCTGATAAGAAAAGTAAATTGAACAAGTATTGAACAAATATTTGAAAAATATTTGAAATAAATGTTAGAAACATAAATTTTGGAGAAAATTTAAAAAAAAATTAGCGAATTGTGTTTTTCAAAACGAGAATACGATAACTAGAATCTAAAACAGTATATTCAGCAACACAAAAATTTTTCCTATTTATTAAATATTTTACAAAAAATAGTATTTAATGAAAAATTATATCTAATGATATTTAAGTCAAGGCCAGCAAAACCTGTGACAATTTATTTTAGAATAAACCGTGGGAGGCTCTATAAACAGCATAGTTCAGAAACATTATGAGCAAAATCAGATATACAAAAAAGGTAACTTGTTTTTTAATTTATTTATAACCAAGAACACCCAAAAGATTATTTCGCGTATTCTTGATATAATGTTTAAAATATATTTAAAACAAACTCTACAAACATGCAGATTATAGACAAAACTATTGAAAAATGGACAAATCTATATAAAAAGCCACAGCTTTTTTGTGCTATTATCATAGAGAGCCATTCCTTTGATTTTGACGAACGTGCGCGGTGTTCGACTGACTGTGAGTTATGCGTCACTCACTGTTCTAACAAACCATAGCTTTAGAATGGATGAGAGGATTTTTAAAACGATCACCTAACTTGAGCATCAGACAACCAGAAGGATATAGTCTCTAGCGTGCTACATCTTTCAATAAATATAATGTGTCAATTTTCTTTGATAAATTGCACAATGTCTTGAGCAGGCACGAAAGATTTGCTGATGACTCTAGAATAAGGAATCTAGATGAATCTGGGACGACAACTGTGCAGAAACCAAAAAAAGTGATCGCTTGCAAAGGAGTGAAACAAGTGAGTTAAGTAACTAGTGCCGAAAGAGGGTTTTTAGTAACGACCTGTTGCTTCATAAGTGCTTAAGGAAACACGATTCAATCAGCTATTATATTTCCTAGGGCTCATTTTAAACCGCATATGCTTCGTAATGCGCCAACTGGTAGTTTGGGACTTGCAACACCTTCGGGCTGGATGAACAGCGAGTTGTTTGTAGAAGTTATGCGTCATTTCATAAACCATACAAATTCCTCAATCGAAAATCCAACATTCCTGTTGTTCAATAACCACGAAAGTCATCTTTCAATTGAATGTGTGGATTTGGCCAAATCCAATGGAATGACTATTTTGCATAATAAACTACAATCATTAGATGTTGGCGTTTATTTTTCATTTAATGCACACTATAACAGAGCTGTCGACTATTGGCTCGTACATCACCCCGGAGTTCCAATGACCATACCGGAATGTATTACGAGTGCATTTCAGCATTCAATGCGATTAATATAACATCAGGATTCCATAAATCGGGTATTTTCCCTTATGATCGGGATGTTTTTGCAGAAGATTTTCTTCCTAGATCCGTCACAGACCGGCCTAAACAGTCAACATCTTCAAATGGTACTGTTGAATCTCTAGTTTCAGATTCCTGCACAATGACCATGATTCTGAAGCAATCGTCATGACAACAAAATCGTTTTTAAGCCCTCAAGAGTTTCGAGGCTACCCCAAAGGTGCTTCAAGAAAACGAGTGCAGAACAGAAAACGCGGAAGAAGTTTCATTCCAACAGATACTAAAGAAAAAATTGAACTTTAAACAAAGAACCCTGAAAAAAGCAAAGGTAGAGTTAAGACAGTAAAAAAACGATTTATCGAATCCTAAAATAGTTCTTCAAGTGACGAAGCAGAATCCCTGAACAGTTCATCTGAATATAATGCCGACCTTGATGCTCCATTAACAGGATTAGAAGAACTGGATAGAATGCGTAGTAGTCATTGATGACTATGTTCTTGTAAAGTTCGCAAGCAAAAAGTCAGTAAAATATTTTGTTGGCAAAATTTTGACTAATCTTTCCGATGATTTCGAATATGAGATCAATTATCTGATAAAAAAAAATAAATCGAACAAGTGCTTTTATCCAAATGTTCCTGAAGTTGCTAGTGTTTTATCGCAAGACATAGTGATGGTTTTACCTGTACCAGTGTATTGTTCAAACAAAGAGGCAAAATAATTGTGTTCAGTACGAAGTGAATTTTGGCGTACTACATGTTCAATAAACGATGTCTCGTTGTGTACCACTGTGTGTCTCGGTGTGGACCACCGTGGTACACAGTGAGACACTTTGCAAAGTCAAAAAGAATTTTTTTACAACTTATATTTTTACGTTCAAATATATTTCTGTGTATTTTTGTAAAATAAAGACCAATTTACAGGATTATTTTTTTGTTTTCAATAGAAATAGAAAAAGTTGTGAAAAAATCTCCAATGACTAAAAATAGTCTCACTGTGGACCACTCTCCCCTACACTTTATAAACCATACATATACACTTCGAAAGCTATCAATATGACATTAAATAAAAATACTTAATAAATTAGCGTAGATATCACACCACAATATATGTAAACAGTACGTAAATAAGAGCGAGTTGCTTCGCACGTGACGTCATGCTCCAAACTTGCCAGTTTTGTTGCAGATTTCCTTAACAAAGGTAAATTAAGGAAAACATGTTTAGAAACAATAAACTCGCACGGAACTTATGTTTGGATTTAATCAAGGCCCTTTATCCCATTAGTTTATTGCTAAACAATAGGACGGGCTACAAAAATTTAGTCAACGCCAACAACATCTTTTACCGATCTGAATATTTATGCGTTAGTTGGTGACAAACTAAACCTATTCCTACTTACTAATTTTACTTGCTAAGACTACATACTAAGCTTACTTGCTAAACTTACAATCTAATCACTTTGGTCCTAAAATTTCAAGTATTCAATAATATTTGCAAAATCAAGTCAATTGTTTATAAAAGCGCCATCTTAGTAATTATACCAAAATTACAAAAGATAGTTTCAGGTAAATTTATACTTATTTGTGTTTTGCTGGATTTAAGTTATGAGATAAAAAACTAACTTGATTTACTACTTTCTCCTTATTTAAAAATATTAATTTAAACAAATTATTTTCATTTTCTCGTCGTTTATTAGTTTTGTATTATCTATAAAAATTAAACATTCTAATCATATTCAATTTAAATTCAAGAGCAATAGAAACTTTGCTTGGTTATAAATATCGGTATAACAACATTTAAGATATTTATAAACATCGAAACGTCTCAGGAATTTACAAATATTTTAATAATACTATTTTATTGAGAATAAACCACGATTGACGATTATAATAAGTTTATTGATGTTTTAAATTCCACTTCGGAAATCGTTCTCAAAATACAAACACTAATGAATTATTAATTTAATCACCATCATCATTGGTGCTACAGCCCTAGAAAAGAGCCTCGACCTTCCCAAGTCTATTACGCCAGTCAGTTCTATCCATTGCCAACTGTTGCCAGTTTGCTGCGCCTATTTTTCTACCATCCTCATCTACACCATCCCCCTATTTGAGTTTTGGGCTACCCCTACTTCTACTTCCCACAGGTTGTGACATAAGAATTCTTCTAGGAGGGTTGTTCTGCTGTGATCTTGCCAGATGTCCTGCCCATCTTAGTCTTCGTATTTTTATAAGAGATACTACGTCTTTACCACCAAACACCATTTTCACAGATGCCATTGAATATTCTTCTCAAGATCCTTCGTTCAAATATAAGCAGGAGGTTTTCATCTGCCTTGGAAATGGTCCATGTCTCCGATCTATATGTCATCACTGGTTGTAAAAGGGTTTTGTATATGGTTATTTTTGTTTTTTGGCTTAAGTTACTGCTTCTCATATATATCTACTCAATCCAAAATGGCATTTGTTTGCTAGGATTATTCTTCGCTTGATTTCTTCCGTCATGACGTTCTCCTTGGTGATCAGGGAGCCTAAGTATGTGATATTGTCCACAACTTCAAAGGTAGAGTGAATTGGTGGCCCATGTTTCTGGCTCTATTGTTGGGTGTTGATGCCATTATATTAGTTTTCTCCTCATTTACTTGCAGGTCCATATTTTTTGAGGCACTTTTCTTAATTTAATAGTGTTTGTATTTTGAGAACGATTTCCGAAGTGGAAATTAAAACGTCAATAAACTTATTTTAACCTTCAATTGTGGCTTATTCCCAATAAAATAGTATCTACTTTAAAATGGCACACGAAATAGATTCAGAACAATATTTGGATATTATAAAAATATATGTCTTAATTCCGCACTTCCTTCGTTTTCTGTAACATTTTATCTATCTAAACAGCGTAAATTTGTTCACTTCTGAACTTAGGCCTCCCTAATTTTTCTTTTGATCTAGTTTCCAGTAATTATTTTTATATCATTGGTCCTCTGTCTGTTTTCCAATGTGCCTCTAAGTTTTCGTTCCATCGTTTACTTGGTCTTCCTACTGATCATCTTCCTATTGGGGAACCGTCTTTACTACTATTTTCGTTACTATTTGGATTATATACACTGCTAACTGCAAAAAGGGGACATCTGCATAAAAGTAAATTTTACAGGAGAAGGTAAAAACTAAATAATTATATATCCAAATCACTTAGAATCAGGAAACTTGGTATACATGTTCAATATAACTTTATATACAATGATGTAAATAAGTGGTAAATAATTTTAATTATATTGGTATAATATTCACATTTTAATGTTGTGTAGAAGTCCCCTTTTTGCAGTTAACTGTAATTCAAATAAAAATTATGAGGAATAATTTAATAATATAAACACTACTTGCCAGAAAACACCTTTATTTGCCATTATAATCAAGTAATATAAAGTACCAGTTCTATAAGTAAAAAACTAGGAGTAGAAAACAGTCGATAGTATTAATTGTCAACTTGGTGGACAGTGGGCCATTCTGTTATTTCCCTCCAAAATGGGATATTGTCGTCGTCGATGAATCTTAGCATTTTTCTAATGTCTTCAACCTTGGATGCCATTAATGGGCGTTTTTCAGAGTAAGCTCGCGTTGAAGGCAAAACTATCACTTCTTCGGTTATTTTTCGAAGGTTAAACTTCTCAGATATGGCACCATTAATGAACTCACTGCATGTGAGGATGCCAGGTTCCGCTCTATCGCATTTCATGTGATGGTAAGTTGAAATTTGAAATCTTATTTTTCTTTCCTTGGGAACTTTTATACCACAGGATGAGTTACTAAGACACGTTTTTTTATAATAACGTGGCCACCAATTACCGAAGTCGAGAAAAGCATCGTGTCTCAGCAGATGTACTCGAAATTTTGACGGGTTTTTAGAAGCACTCATTATCACATTAAGAATTTCTTCTATCAGATACAGCCTGTCAATTTTCTTTAGCTTCCTCTTGATCAAGGCAAAATCTCGATCACACGGCATGTATGAGTGACCCCTAATCGGATAGAGCAATTCAACGCTGTCAAATTTACCTAGTTCAACAAGTGTCATGATAAACCTTGCAATAGGATGGTTTTTATTTTGACCAGCGCAGTTATCAGCAAAAATTTTCAATTTTTTTACGTGAGGGTCACATAAAATGTATGTCTCAATATAATTACTCAACAGACTTAAAACCTCGTTTGGGCCTTTGCCACCCTCTCCTTCGTGGTAAACATAGCAGACCATCGTTCCATGTTTCAAATTATGAATTCCGAAAACACTAACTGTCAATTTTCTGTAATAGTAGAGATCTTGCACAGGTATAATAGGTAAAGATATATTGGCCATGAAATCTATTGCAATTGCGGCAGTTGTTTGGTCTTTATCCTCCCGTTCTGCTCTGAGGTAATTATAAAATTTTTTGCTCCTTCGCTTATGAACTAGCAACTCAGCAACAGCCACTCTTTTTGCGTTGTCATTTAAAAATTTATTTTTAATTTTTAGTGATAACTCTTCACAAGTTACACATGTATCCTGCTGAGGTTGGCCAAATTTAAGATCAAAATTTTCGTTAAAGTATCTCCAAAAAGATTCGTAACTAATTTTATGATCAGCGTGTTTAACTTTGTACATGTCGTACATTTTCTGCACATTAAGTGTGGAATCCAGATATTGCATTTCGTGAGAAGTATAATGAGCTGTTTTAGTGGGGTACGAAGCAATGTGTTTATGTACTTCCGAAAGTAGTTCAGTTGGTATTTTATTATAACTGCTACTTTTCCCGCGTCGATCACGAGGAGTTTGCTGTTTATGAAGCAGATTGGATAACCGCTCACATCTTTTCTTTGTGATTCCAAAGCTCGCCAAAAATCCTTTTTTACAAATAGCAACTCTACTGCCATTCTGAAGTAAATTGTACGTCACTGTCTTGGATTTAGGCTTTTTATTTTTATCAGCGGGTAATCGCCGCTTAGGGACAGCGCAATCCATAAGGCCTTGCAAGAAAACATCCTGTTCATCTTTATTGGATAAGCTGTTGAATTTGGAGAGAAGCGTGGCCTTCTCCTCAGCATTCCAGTGAGACAAACACTTCAACTTGCATCTGAAATAAATGAGGCAGATATTAAAACAACTTAAAATAATTGACAGATTAACATAACTTAAATAATCTTAGTAAATTGTGTTAGAATGTCAGCCAAATGCAATGCGAATGATTATTATATTAAGTTACAAAATAAAAGCACAATTAATTGAAAAGTAATAATATTACTCTTATTTATATTATGGCTAAAACTGCTACTTACCCACATTCTAAGGCGGGAACACGAGCTAGTATCTCCTTTCCGGCTGCATTGACAAAAGAAACGCCGCGAACTCTTGCATCACGATATTTATTTCGTGCATATTTATAAGAATTCACAACACCCTTTTTTCTTATGCAAGGTTTATCCGAATCACTATCACTACTAGCATTGCTACGAGCCATTGCAAACAAAGTTAGAGATATGTTACAACAACACCTCTCTTATAAATAATTCAAGTAGAACTACCGCGGACACCGCTGTTGTCTACTGGTAGTCGTGCTGGTATTGAAGAGAAAACATGCGCCGACACGAGCGCAGCACCACACTGCGGACTGTGTTTTAACTGCAAAAAGGAAACTTCTGCTGTAAAAGTCCCCTTTTTGCAGTTAAAGAAATTTTAGCCGCCATTTTTAATATACTTAGAATAGACACAGAAGTCCCCTATTTGTTGAAAACGATGTGTTTACGTGTAAAGAACGCAATAATAACATAAAGTAAATTTATGAAAATTTGTTGGAAGTCCCCTTTTTGCAGTTAGCAGTTCATATGATGTTCACTTGATGTTTTCCACTTTTGTAACATCAAGACAATTGCCGCTTATCCATCGTATATCTGTAGATTTAGTTCTGTACCATAAAGTCTTACCATCGATTTCTCTAAGGGTTTTCATCTCTGCTGTTTCTAGCATTATTTGTGTCCTCTCTGTGGGTCGTGTTTCTGCCGCATATGGTGATTATTGGTCTGATAATTGTTTTGTAAATTCTGCCTTTCTTTTCTGTCCCGATATTTTTATTTATCCATATTGTTTCATTCAAGCAACCTGCAACATTGTTTTCTCTATTTATTTGATCTTTTACTGCTGTATAGAGCTTTCCGTAGCTACATAGTGTGATGCCTAGATATTTTGACTCCACCACTCATTCTATTATATTATCTGACCCTTCAGCAATCTTCTTTGATATTCTTTTTCTGTAAAATATTCCGTGAATTCTGTATTTAGTCCTTCGTCTCTGAATTTTGTTTGTGTTGGCGCCGCTCTCTTGGGTGTGAAGTATTTTATAATGATTCTTTTTTACATAATACTAAGCTATGGTCGCTATATCTGCTCAGTTGAGATATCTTACGTCGATTATTTTTGTTAAACGTAAACCTCTGTTGGTTAACTCTGTTGTTTTTTGTCCTGGATGTTATTCAATGTATATTTGTGTTAATCTTTTTGCTCAAAAATGTATTGTTCATTATCGTGCAGAAGTTTATTATTAGTTATTTTCGTTTTTAACATTCTCATCCCCAATATTATTATCTTTTCTCTGACTTTATCTACTATTTGATGTAATCCGTTATAAAAACGTTTTCCGTATTGTCTCAGGCTCGTTATTTTTTGAGCCATCTACTTCGATGATATTCAGGTCTTCCTTTTCTATTCTTAGTTTTACTGTTACAATCCTTTCTGATATGTACTGACACTCTTAAATGTGATTATGATACCTCTTTAGTATATTAATAGGGCTATACCTTCTTTGGTCCTATTTTCTTTTGCTACTCCATTGTAGATTAGTATGTATTCATCTAATTTTGATTGTCGTTTACCTTTCTTTGTTATTTCCTGTAGAGCGGGAATGTCTATGTGTTTCTCTTTCAGCACTTGGGTCCTTTCTGGATCGCTTCAGTTATGCGATCTGATATTACATGTGGTAATTCTCATCTAGGTTTTGGATATTTTCCGTTTGTCCTCTTGCAATCCACTTCTGAGGTTGTATATTGTGTCTTTGAGCAGTGTTCATTTTTACGATTGGTTAGTTGCTACCCTTGCCAATCACCCTTCAGATTTTATTTGGGCTTGGGACTGGCTGTGGTAGCTGCACAGCTATTTAATCCACCCCGCAATTACCCCAAGTGGTATTGTATAAGGAAATAAAATTCGGTTGGGCAGAAATGGTATGGCCATGTAGAAAGGATGAATGATCAACGATGGCCAAAAAGAATTTTACAGTGGATCCCCACCAACCGCAGGAAAAGGAGAAGACCAAGAAGATCGTGGAGACAAGAAGTAAAAGGTACAATGGAAGATAGGGGTCTACAAGTAGATGACTGGAACGATCGCAAGCGTTGGAAACTAGGTTGCTGTAATAAGCTCGTTATATATATATATATATATATATATATATATATATATATATATATAATATATATATATATATTTATATATATATATATATATATATATATAATATATATATATATATATATATATATATATATACATATATATGGGCAGAGATAACCAGACATGTGAGCTCCCACATCGCCTAGGATTAGCCTGGTCAGCGTTGGGTAAATTAAACTATATATTTAAATCAGACCTTCTCATATATACGTCAAAAGGAAAATCTTTTACCAGTGTGATCTGTACTCACTTATAGAGCGCAAACATTAACAATCACAAAAAAGGTAGTAAAGAAGATTCGCGTGTCTCAGAGAGCTATGGAGATATGGAGCATCAGATGTTGGGTGTCTCTCTGAGAGACTAAATCCCAAACGAAGAAATACATCGTAGAACAAAAACAGCAGACGATATCGAAAGAATTGGGTCGCTAGATTGGAGTTGGGCAGGACACATCGTCTGACTATCAGACAATCGATGAACGAAACGTATTGTGGAGTGGAGGCCAAGACAAGAAGCACCTACGGAGAAGAGGATGCCCACCATTCAGATGGATGACGACCTGAATCTTGTTAAAGTAACGGAATACAAGCCGCACAAACCAGGAACAAATGGAAAGAGCTAAGGAAGACATATGTCCAGTAGTGGACATGTACAGATTGATGATGATGATGAAGTCGTTATAAACAACATAATAGTAATATGTTTTTTTTTTGTATAATTTCTTATTATTAGATTTAATGTCAACTCCTATCAAATTCAGAATTTACTTCAGCTATTTTTAGCTGAATTTAAAGTAAATTTTATTTTCATTTTCATTATATGGCCCACATATTCAAACTAGAGTCGAAAGGGCTTACAAAAATTTTTACATAAAAGTTATGCAGACAATGTTAGTAATCATGTAAAAGGATATTTTCTCTATGCTGTAAATAAAATAAAGGAGTATTGGTATATTATAAATACCGACATCTAGCAGAGAATATTTTAAAAACTGCCAAGCTGTCATCTTTAATAACAACACTATTTTATTTTTACTTAAAATATGGTGAAATATGAGAAAACAAAGTTATTAGTTCAACGATACAGGCTTTGTGGCTTCCGATAGTGTTTACCGCCGTCTAAAGGTCTATTCAGACACATCAGTCCCGTCACAGTCTCGGCGCCGAACCGGTCCTGTTTGGTCACAGAACTATCAACTATCTGACAGCTGGCAAACTGTTCGTCAACTGATGAATGTGAATGCCGGCGCCATATTTCTATTAAAGAATATTTTGTATGACGGATTGTTCGGTTCGGCGCCAGGACTGTGACGAGACGTGACTGATGTCTCTGAATCGACCTTAAAACAGCAAAAAAAAAATTCTAGACTAAAGCCAACAAACGCAAAAAAGTATCTTTACAAAGATTTGTAATAGGAGACAATCAGAGCCTAAATTTATGACTTAATTGATTGATTACAAAGGATCTTGTATCAAAGTTGTTTGTAAATCTCATGTGGTTGTTATATATTTCTTGGTAGAACTTTTATACTTTCCGTGTTTTTTTTTTTGTTAAAAATTTAGTTTCTCAAAAAAAATTTTTGAGTTCAAATTCTAATTTTGTAACTACGTTTGTAGTATTAGTACGGTTATTTACGTTTATATTATTTTAGTGCCCTTTGAGTTTAATAAATTAGATGCAATAAATAAACTATGTACATAAGGGCTTCAAAAAGTTTTTCCCAAGTGCCGTGGGAAATGCGGGAAATAACTGACTAAACTAACTTAAATCTAACTTACACCTAACGTGAATACCGTAGGGTTTCACATTTACATATCTGGACGAAGCTTAATTTTATTTGGATAAAATATCTAGTGACATCTATTGACGACTAAGTCAATTTCACAAGAAGTAATCAATTATTTTAGTTACTCAAACATAATATTCTGAATTTTGAACTTATATGAATTTTATTTATTAATGCCTCGGGCATTATATAAGGGATACCTAATTTGTGAAGGATATGTAAGGACAAAAAATTAATAGCTAGGATAGGGAGCAAAATAATAATTCTTTTCCAGGATACAAATTCTTAAATCATCAGGAGAGGACAGAATACCAAACTAACTCCTAAAGTAAGGAGGACTAGACCTGACCAAATAACTAATAAAACTAATCCAAAAAAGAATAGAACAAAACAAGTGTAAGAGAAATAAGTAGAATACAAAAAACCTGCATATCTATGTTTCGTGGACCTTAAGAAGGCATTTCGCAAGGTCAAATTAAAGACGTCATTCACTTACTGTGAATGACGTCTTTAAAACAGTAAAACAACTTAAAAAAGCAGACAAAGCAATACTACTCTCAACTAAGCAGACAAAGCAATTGGTGCAGCATACGTTGTAATGATTTACAACGTATGCTGCACCAATTTAATATAACCGCCAAAAAAATTAACATGTTAATTTCCCCAAGAAAGACGGGATGCATGGTAACAGCAGCAAATTTACTTAGATGTAAATTGGATCTGAAAGGTCAGATAATAGAAGAAGTGATGGAGAGTTTAAATATCTAGTCATCACATTATCTAGCTAGTAGGAAGTGGAAGATCAAGTAAATAGAGCAAATAGAGTCGCAGGACGCCTAAATGAAACAATATGAAGAAATAAAAATATAGGGAAAGAAACGAAAAGCAGAATTTAAAAAAAAAGGTCATCAGACCAATAATGACATACGCGGCAGAAACAAGACCTGACACAGAGAGGAGAAATAGGATGTTAGAAACAGCAGAGATGAAAACACTTAAAAAAATTGATACTAAGACACTATGGGACATAGCTAGAAGTACAGATATACGACATACATGCAAGGTGGAGAACATATAAGCCCAATGACAATAAATTATAGTAGTAAAGACGTCAAGAGACGGTGCCCCAATAGGAAGATGATCAGTAGGAAGACCACGAAAACGATGGAACGACAATTTACTGGAGGCACATTAAAAAATAGACAAAGTAATGTCTATATAAAAAGCACAAGAAAAAGAAGAAGCATTCGAAAAACGCATAAAACTGTCTGAGTTTGTTTTTGTTTAACCTATTGATAGATAAAATTATAAAGAAGGTAAAAACATATCAAGTGTGCAGAATGGGGAAAACCTAACTAAAAATTATTTATTTATTATTTTTATTATTATTATTGTTTTTAAACTTGCTGCTCTAAACCAATCAATCGATCTGAATTGATACCAATCACGTAGATTTTTTTACCATGAGTTCTGCCTTCGGCCAACAGATCTTCTTCCTTGAATCTTTCCCTGTATTGAGTTTCAAAATTTCATATTTTGGTCCCCTCATCACGTGGCCTAGGTATTAGAGTTTTCTGGTTTGTATAAAGCTAATTAGTTCTGTTTCTTTATCAACCTCTCCAGCTCCAACTCTTCAAGAAGAACAACAAGGTTGTTGGAACAACCAACAAGAACAACAAGAAGAACAACAAGAAAAACAAGTTGGAACAACCAACTCTCCCAGAGTACTTCTTTAGTTGTAATTCTATCAGTCCATGACATTTCATAATAACATTATCCTTGAAATGCAGTAGAAAAAACGATATTACCGAGGTATTTCTTTTTCTTCCTCTTTATAAGCAATTGTGCATATTCATTAGCGGATTAATACCTCTATTGAAAGTTGTTAAATTATCTTTTGCGCGGTCGCCCAATACTTATTCTGTCGATTGGTGACTTACTCTTGCTATTTAGACGATTGCTAATTTAAGAACTTATTTTTGCATGCAAGAAACACCGATTAAACTGAGGGAATCATAAATGTAGATAAACAACCTTACTAAGGAAGAAAAAATGCGCACCTAGATGGAAGGATTTCTGCACGGGCGACATCCCAATTAAATAAATTAAAACTATTAAAGACTCTCAGATCCAAAAGGATAAATGCCGATAACGGACATGACTTAATGGGAAATATTCTTCATAAAAAAAAAGCTTTCAAACTGGGACTTCTTTAAACCAACCATCTCCCATATTATTGACAATACGTCCCTAATATTAGCTTAATAATGCCAAATACAAACAGTGGCACGTATTAGTCTAGATCTAACATTAGTTGGTAATTTAATGAAGTAAACAACACTAATTGATGTAGCGATACTTAAAAATAATAATCTGCGTATGAAATACAATGAAAAGATTAATAAAAACAAAGATCTTGAAATTCAAATACAAAGACAATGGAGAATGGAAAGTACCCAAACTACATATTATTCTTTTTACTACTAGAGTCATTCCGAAGAACCTTCTAAAAACTGGGTCTAAATGAGCATCTCTATAAGACTATGTAGAAAGTTGTACTACGCTCGACGTTCAGATGTGTACGAAACTTTTGGGAGATACTCCAGTATACCAAGTTACCTAGAGATTGATAATATGGAAAGAGCCCCACTAGAGCTTAATTTGTTTGGTATTGTAGATATCTGGGTTAAGTAAATTACCGTCAGGAGATAACGAGAGCCTTGTGGCCAAATCTGGATTGTAATAATAATAAATACCCTTAAGTCAAAACCAAAAATGCTGATATGGATATATAGCTCAAGGAAGCATCCAATATCTTACCAAGGCCTGCCAGGCATTTATCGGAACTAATTATACAGAACGCCAAGAATAATATTTACCAAGAACTGGCTAACAAATTGGGAATTTCCCAAATCGACCATCTTCCTTATTTTCAATATATTTTTCACAGGATATTAAAAAATGACAAGTACAAGCCATACTGGAACCGCAATGTATTTGGAGAGCAATCAGTAGCACATAATAGACTAGATCTCATACTAGTTAATAAACTAACTAGACAAACAACACTAGAAACAACTTGATGTAGCGATGTCTAACAACAATAATTTGCATGTTAAAGACAACGACAAGATTGCCAAGTACAGAGACGTGAGATACACATAAGAAGACAGTGGATAATGGAAAGTACCCAGACGATACCTATTAATCTCTTTACTATTAAGTCATTCCAAATAACCTCCTCTTAAATCATAAAACAGAATATCGACCGAATAGGCCGATAGTACTCTGTCGATGCATTTGTTTAAAGAAAATAATTAAACAAATTTGATAATTTAGAATGAAGGTGGACTATCCAATAATAAAATTTAGTTACCGGAGACAAAATAACAGAAGCGGTAATTTAATAAATAAATAAAGCGGACAGAATATCTACGAGTCTAGATATTCTAGTATTGAAAAGAATGAATAAAGATGAGAAACTATTAACAATAGTTCGAAATCTTTAAAAACGATAAGTATAGTTTTCTGCAGTTCATCGCTAAAGGAAAGTTCGAAGGAAAACGAGGCATCAGACGAAAGAAGTTTTCTTGAAATGTACGCCAATTGTTCGACATCAAGGAGTCCCGAACAACTATACGATTAACATAGGATAGAGAAGAATTTTAGTTTATGATCGCCAACTTCCGATGAGGAGAGAGCACATGAAAAAGAAGATAAAGGAAGTACAATATACTTCATAAGTGAATTAAAATTCTGATCTATATTTCGGATACAATACATGTTTTTAGAGTTTTGTGTACGGACGGAAACAGGTGTTTATAACAACTATAAAGAACTGTTTTTAATATAATGGTTTGTTGCTCTTAAATTATGCTCCTAGAAACATGCAGTAAGTAATATTATCAGATAAATAGCTAAGACAAAGATTTAACAATTAATATACAAATTGTACCTTTTTACGATCTTATAAATTGACATGTCCCTATGTAGTTTTATTTCAAGCCGATAAGATGGCGCTGTTATAAACACGAACCACCTATTTTTATAAATACTGATAAATACCTTAAACTTTTATTGTCAAATTGATTAGATTGTAAGTTTAGCAAGTAAGCTTAGTATGTAGTCTTAGCAAGTAAAATTAGTAAGTAGGAATAGGTTTAGTTTGTCACCAACTAACGCATTAATATTCAGATCGGTAAAAGATGTTGTTGGCGTTGACTAAATTTTTGTAGCCCTATCGATAGTTTAGCAATAAACTAATCGGATAAAGGGCCTTAATGAAATCAAAACATAATATTTCTGCCAGCTGATATTCAGATAATGGTTCGACTTAATATGAAAGCTTCCTTGTTTTTATATTAAGGTAAATATAAAATCGTTTCTGCTTAACGTTCCATTAGTTGCATAGATTTTCACACCATGCACAGTCACACCTGTCCAAGAGACCGTTATTTATTAAACATTGTTTTTGGAAAAATATGTGGATTAATAATACACACATATAGTAAGATAAACCTATAGTAATTTTAATTTTAATCAGATAAACTACAACTGCAATTATACCTAATAAAGAACTTAAAAATTTCAATCTTAAAAAAATGACAATTTTTATATTTAAATTTTCAATAAGACAACAGATAAATAATAGAGAAAACAAACTGTATTCCTCTAATAAAAAGAATAATAGTCACAAATTTTAACGTGGATCAACCTAGTTTATTGCTATATGCAAATGCAATCTCTCCTCCACAGAGGAGACACTAAGAAAGCAACCCAAATCATATACAAACTCCTTGATAATTAAAAATGTTTTTGTAGAAATTTTCTACAGCATACACTTACCTACAAATTGCAGTATACTCACAGGCGAGACCACAGCTGTATTAAAAGCATTGATTTTTTTCAAAATGAGTAACACGATTAATAGCGTCATCATTACAGAATCACTTAATGCGTTATTGAAATTAAAGCAAATTTATACAACAAATTCCATTATACAAGGAATAAAAAATGAATTAGAAACACTTCATTCCATGTGAAAGGACCCAGCTTTCATTTGGGTACCATCGCACACTGAAATCTGGGAAAATGAAAAAGCAGATCAACCAGCAACTACAAGCCGTATGAACTTAGAAGATACTACAAAAATTACAAAATATCCTTATGGTTACATGACACATTTGATTTAAGTTCATTGCAATAACATTTGGCAAAATTACTGGGAAAATTCAGCAACGAAATCAAACCCAATATGCCCAAAGGTAAACAGCTCTTTAAATAACCCCACAAATAGACGAGATCAAGTAATTATAAATCATTTAATAATTGGTCATAGTGCTGTCACATACAAATGTTTAATTTGTAAAGATCTGTTCCACTTCGTTGACAGTGAAAAACTTCCTGCTTGACTGAATGAAGAATGCATGGAATTTCAGACGATCTCAAATCCATTCTGATAAATAAAAATTTAAATTTATTAAATTATTTGAGAGATATAAAATTTTATTATACTATTTAATGTACATAATCGTATTAAAACTATTGTGTTCGTCATCTCACTAATAATCCTGCGTGGTTGATGTAGTATAAGTGATTTAAATAAAAAAAAATTATGACAAAATCGATAAATAACTGTAATGTCTTCCAAACACATGTTAGTGCATATTTATGAAACAGGCGTATTTTGTTTTTCGGTTCTTTTTCCAGTCACAATAACTGCCAACTTTCAGATATTGAATTGCTTAGAGAAGCGGATTGAACAGCGTCTTTAATGTCACACGTATCTCTTAATCGACCCCTAAAGATTTCTTGGTATATTTTTCATTACAACCAGTGTTGCCAGAAGTACGATAATTATCGTATTTGTACGATAATTACAGTTATTGTACGATGTACGATCAATATTGAATAAATGTACGATAATTTCTGAATGTTGATTAAAAAAATATATATACTAAAGGCTGAAGGACCTCGAAACGGCGACTGTTAAACTGTATTTAAAGTCGATATGAGTTTCCAGACAAATTCTGTGATTCCATTTCTTTCATACGTTGTGATGAGATTCTTATTAGCATCGGCGCCACTGCCTGCTGGTTCGTTGTTTTTCGGGGCATCTCGGGCGAGCGATTTTCAGCAAATGGCAATGGCAAGAGGATTTAATGTTTCTGTTTGTATTGTATCGTGTGATCGTACACTGACGTGCCCTGACTTTGTTTAGATATAATTTATGTGATCGGTGTTTAGTTTCTTATTGTGAGTTTATATTATTCAAAATGTCTTCACCTTCTTCCAACTGTGAAAACGAGTGGCCTTCAACAAGTGAAAAACTTAAAAGTATTGGTAAAGTAGTTGCAAAACATAGACTACAAAAATATCGTAAAGCATGGGAATCTTTGGCAGACTTTAAGGGTTGGTTGACTGAGGCTACTGGTAGAGGTAAGTTTTTTTAAATTTTGTTAGCAGCTAAGCATGTAAGTAATTATTTTTATATTTTAGATTCTGGAAAAGCTTTTTGTCGTGCGTGCAATAATATTATGACTGCCGAAATTACAGTGATAAAAAATCATTCAAAATCAGCTAAACATATGCGAATGGTTAAAGCAATACCAAAAAATAATATATCTACTATGTTTAAAACAGTAGAAAATCCGTTAGAAACGCAAATAAAAAGAACGGAGTTAAAACTAACGGGATTTTTAACTAATCATAATATTTCATTCAGATGTGCTAATGATTTAACAGACATTTTAAAAGAGTGTTTCTCCGATTCTAAAATCGCAAAGGGAATTAAACTACATCGAACCAAGGCTACAAAAATTGCAACAAATGTAATTGGTTTGTGCAGCGAAGAAGAATTAAACGCGCTTTTAAAAATCACTAAATTTAGTTTGATAATTGACGAAGCAACAGACATTGCCTCGGTGAAAACTTTGTGCATTTGCGTTAGATTCTTTCATCCTAAATTTGGAAAAATTGTGACACTTTTTTGGAACCTTATTCAGATATTCTCTGGAAATGAACCCAATCAGGCAAATATAGGAGCCACATCTGAAAGATTATTTACGGCCATACAGAATGAATTTTCATCTAAAAATATTCCTTTCGCTAACATTATTGGATTTGGCTCAGACGGTTGCAATACGATGTTTGGGAAATATAATTCTGTTGCAAGTAAATTAAAAGATGCTCTTCCAGGACTTATGGTTCAAAAATGTATATGCCATTCACTTCATTTATGCGCAAGTGAAGCTTGCAAGTCTTTGCCCAGAAGATGTGAGGATATGGCAAGGAATATATATAATTTTTTCAAAAACAGTGCAAAAAGACAGGCTATGTTTAAAGAGTTTCAGGTTTTTTGTAACGTAGATCCTCACCAAATATTGCGACCAGCACAAACCAGATGGCTTTCTTTGTTGCCTGTAGTGAAAAGAATATTAGAACAGTGGGAACCATTACGGTTATTTTTTACTTCCACTTATATTGAGCATCGAGTTCTGGCCAGTGAAGAAATATATAATGATCTTAATGACAAAGCAATAAAGCTGTTTTATTTATTTTTAGAGTGGGTTTTGCCGAAATTTGTTGATATGAACAAATATTTTCAGAGCGAGAAAGTCGTTATAATGAAATTGCATACGCAAATGGTCAACACCTATAAAGATTTATTAATGGCGTACATGGATTCTCAATATGTAAGGCAAACAGATATAGAAAAATTGATCCAGCAAATAAAGAAAAATTTAATTCCCCTAATAATATCTATCTCGGAATTGGCGTTCTCAGACATATTAATGATTTAGAGAATGATATTAAAGAAGATTTTTATGAGAGATGCAGACGCTTTTTAATTAATTCTTGTTTAGAAATTAAAAAGAGGTATGACTTTGCAGATCCTATTCTTAGCAAACTAAGTATGTTACAAAAATGTAGTATTAAACACATTAATACACTTTTTCCATTGATGGAATTATTACCACGTATTTGTGATCCACAAGACTTTGATAAAATGCAAAAAATCGATGATCAGTGGAGAACGTTACAACATTTAGAAGAACTGCCACTTGAAGAGGATCTTGATTTATTTTATTGCAAGTTAGGTCAGATCACAAATTTCGAGGGTAATTATTTATTTAAAGACTTAAGTGAATTTGCTTTGTGTGTTTTATCATTGCCTCACTCTAGTGCAAGCTGTGAACGAATTTTTTCTAAAGTTAATTTAATAAAAACTAAAGTCAGAAATAAAATCATTACCGAAACATTAAATGGAATTATGCACTCATCTCAGCGTATTAATTTGGATAACGGATGTGTAAGTTTCCAGCCTACAGATGAAATGATAAAATCCATGACATCCTTTAAAATGTATGGACAAAAACAATTGGAAGATCAAGATCAGGAAGAACCACAAGAAGAAGAAATTATTTTTGAAACTTTGTCTGAACAAGAATAAGTTGTTATTTTTTTTTGTTTTGTATTATGTTTATCAATAAAATAATTTTAAAATTACACTAACCCTAGCCTTAACCCTTTAAACTAACCAGCCTTCGATGACCTGCTCAAGGTAAGTCGGTTGTACGATAAAATCATTTAAAAAACGATAATTTCTACAGCTTGTACGATATTTTCGTTTTGATCATCTGGCAACACTGATTACAACCGACTCCTCATTCCTTGAGCTCTTCTCAGGGCGTGGTGACACTCTAAATATTATTGGCTTGCTTACATTGGCTGCGATCTTGTGCCATATGGATGGCTTCATGTAGTTATTTTCCCACCAGAGTTTTATTTGGTCTACCCATCGTATTGGTCTTAGACTTTTTACGTTTCTTTCTACTACCAATAAGTTAATGAGAACGCAATAATGCATTTACCAGTTCTCCCAAGTATTTTCTTCTCAAAATATTCTCAATTGGATTATTAAAACAATATATTACTTGTGAGTTAATGCCTGCTACATTTAAAATAGTGTAAAAAATAATCATTGGCTATCTTAGAGTATTTTTTGAGTAATTGTATGGTAACTAGCACAAAGTATGTCTACAACATCAACACGACATTTGGTACGGTTTTATTTGAGACCATTACTGGTTTACATTTTCCCAGTCTTCTTCTTTATGTTCCATCTTCTATCGAAGGTTGGAAATCATCATGGCTATGCGGACTCTGTTGACTGCCGCTCTAAAAAGTTCTGCACTACTGCATTCACACCATTGCCTTAAGTTCTTAAGCCAGGATATTCTTCGTCTTAACACATTTCGCTTTCCTCGGATTTTGCCGGCATAATAAGTTGTAAAATTTTTCCCGTTAGTTTCAGCTATATGGTCTTGATCATGATTTCTAGAAACCTTCTTCTTCTTATATTGCCTTGTATAGTGCATTGGCGAATTATCTTAAGGCCAGACGTCTGTCGTTTGCGACATGCAAAAGATCGCCAGTGTTATTTATGCCTGTCCAGTTCTTTGTGTTCCGTAGCCACGACATTTGTTTGCGACCTACTCATCTCTTGCCTTCAATCTTTCGCGGGATGATTAGTTGAGGGATTGCGTATCTTTTTTCCTCTCAGAATATGGCCGAGGTATCGAATTTTTCAAACCTTCATCAAATTGAGTAGTTCTCTCTCAATATTTGCCTTTCTTAAGACTTCCTCGCGTCTCACCATATCTGTCCATGGTATGCGGAACATTCTTCGCAACGTCCACATTTCGAAGGCCTCCAACTTATTAATGGAAGGTACTCTTAAAGTCCATGTTTAAATGCCGTATACCAATATGGATCATACATAGCATTTAACCATCCTGTAGCGAAGATTAACGGGAAGATTGTGGTTACATAGTAGCGGTTTAAATTTGATAAAAGCTTGTCTTGCTTGTTCGGTAGGGCATTTTATTTCTTGTTTAGGATCCCATTGGTTATTTATCATCATTCCCAAGTATTTATATGTTTTCACTTGATCGATTGGAGCATTATCTACTTGCAGTTGTATTTTTAAAAGTGCGTTTTTTCTTATTGCCTTGTATTTAGGTTTTCCAGCATGTATCTTCAAGCCATATATTTTTCCTAGGGTGTTTATTTTATTTAACATCAACTGCATATCATGTCCGTTGTCTGTTATTATCGCGGTGTCGTCGGCGTAACGAATGTTATTTATCGGAAACCCGTTTACTTTTATTCCACACTCAGAGCCTTCCAGTGCCTCTACAAAAATGGTCTCCACATAGAGATTGAAGAGCATAGGAGACAATATACACCTCTGTCGCACCCCTCTTAAAAGTTCAAATTCTTCTGTGTTGGTTGATTTGTTCAGTCTCGCTCGTGCTTGTTGTTTCCTATAGAGATTCTGGATAACTCTTATATCTCTCTCGCCAATGTGTTAGCATTGTGTAGCATTTTTATCATTGCGTCATGTTTTACGGTGTTAAACGGTTTTTTATAATCGAGGAATATTATGACTATATCCTTTCGTTGATCCATAGAGTTTTGTACAAGCGTATTCAAGCAGAAAGCTGCTTCACGTGTACCCAATCCGCTTTTGAAACCAAATTGTGTCTCATCGCTTAGATCTTCCAGCTCTCTGAACATTCTTGTGTAAAGGATGCGAAGAAATACCTTAAGCAAATGGCTCATTAGACTTATGATTCTGTGGTATTTGCATTTTGTCGCTCTTTGTTATTTAGGGATCATTATAAAGGTAGAATCAAGCCAATCCTTTGGAATGTAATCGGTGTTATATATGACATTGAAAATTGTTACCAGTATGTCGATGTTATCATCTTCCAACAGTTTTGTGGCTTCCGTAGTAATTCCATCCAGTCCAAGGGCCTTGTCTAGGTTTGCTACCTTTATAGCGTACTCCACTAATAGGAGCCCCGGATAAATTTTCCGTGTGTAAGTTAGTAGTTGGCAGATTCGGTCTATTACCCGCAAAGAGGGACAAAGCATGGTCTGCCTAGATTTTAGCTAGTTCTTCCTGGGTATGAACGTAGTTTTCTTGATCATTCTTCAGGCGAGTCTCATGTTGTTTCTTGTATTTACTCGAAATTTCTTTGACCTTTTTATGTAGTCCAAAGCTGTCTCCCTTTTCTCGTAGTGATTCCAATTATTCACAATGTTCTTTCATCCAGCTTTCCTTTGCATTTTTATTTCTTGTCCTTATGGCCCGTTGGATTTTCTTGTATTTCTGTTGATTCTGATGTATTTTTTACTGTCTGCGTTGCTCTATTAGATCAAGTATCTCTTATGTCATCCACTTGTTTTTGTGACTTCTTTTTATTTTACTTGCGACTACTTCGTCAGCCTCAACTATAGCTATTTTTAACCAAGAGTGTATTTTTCTTCTTTTCTAGCATGTCTAACGTCAGATGATTGGCGTGATAAACTCGGGCCAAGTAAAGTAGCCCAAGAGATCACGAATCTCAATTGCATTTGAAGGTGCAGCATCTCGAGGTTGGGAAAAATTTTGGCGAATGGACTCGATATATTGATCGTACCATTATCGATAAAGTACTCGTATATTTCTCTAATCTATTTTAAAGGAATTTACGTTTATGAAATAAACGTTTATTTATTCCATATTGCTATACGGAGTGGAAACATGGACTCTCGGAATACAAGTATGAGGCGTATAGAAGCCTTTAAGATGTGAGTTTTTCGAAGGATGCTGAAGATCTCTTGGACAGAGCACGTGACCAACAACGAGGTGCTAAGAAGAATGGGTTTAAATATTGTAAAAAACAGAAAAACGAGTTTTCTAGGAGATATTTACAGAGGAGAACAATACAACTTCTTACGACTTATAATGGAAGGGAAAATGAAAGGAAGAAGAGGTCCAGGAAGAAAAAAATGCTCCTGGTTAAAGAATGTAAGAGACGGGACAGGTATGACACACATTCGATACTAAGAACAGCTCAAGATGTTTCTTATACACTTAGTTACTGATGAGCGTTTCCTTATCATTCTCTTCTGTTCTGCCCCTTGCAGTGCCATCGTTTGTGTCCAGACATCTCAGGCATCTCGGTAATTCTACCCTTGATTTTATTACTCGGCATGGATGTGTAGTCTACTTTAATTCTTTTCAATTTCAAGATCTTTTTGAAGAAGATTAGAGTTAGATCTAGAGAGTTAGATGTTAGCAATGTTACTATAACGAAAATGTGAAAAAAGTACGGTTACAAGAATTTTAAATATTCTTAAAATGCTTTATCCAGACGACTACTTTCGAAGAATGGAGTTTTGTAAAAGTCTAATAATTAAGGCTAATAATGAACCCAATTTTATTAAAATCAATTTATTTACCAATGAATCTTCTGTTTCGTTAGTAGGGAGACACAATCTTTCCATTACGAGGTATTGGGCGCGGGAAAACCAGCACAGAAATGTTGTTTAACGAACTCAATGTCCTCAAAAAGTTAACGTCTAGACTGGTATTTTAGGAGACCACATAGTAGGTCCGTTTTTTATTTAAGGCAACTTGAATAGTCGAGAATACCTCGACTTGTTACAGAATCATATTCTTCTCGCTAATCTCAATCTTTTTAAAGTAAATCTACAAAATGTTTGTGTCCATCAAGACGGCTGTTCAGTTCACAACGCTCAAATAATTAGGGTATTGTAGAGTATTGTTTAGTACTTAAAAAATACTTTCCCAAATCGAGTTATCAGTGGA
Source organism: Diabrotica balteata (assembly GCA_918026665.1). NCBI lineage: Eukaryota > Metazoa > Arthropoda > Insecta > Coleoptera > Chrysomelidae > Diabrotica > Diabrotica balteata. Next base: position 41,857,984 of record OU898277.1, read on the forward strand.
ACAGACGATATTAAGTGGCCTGCGCGATCTCCAGTTCTTACGCCCATAGACTTCTTTTTTGGGGACATTTAAAAAGCATCATCTACGATTATTCTGAGGCTAGAGCCCAAAATTTGGATGAATTAAGAAACCGAATAAGAGAAATTCTATTACAGCAGAAACTTTTATATCTGTTCGCAGAAATTTTTATGACGGATTGGGACACTGTTCAGACGTAGAAGGTCAAATATTTGAATTATTTCTGTATTCTATACTCTTGCATTGTTATGTTTTACTAAATGATTTTCTCGTTTTCTGTCTAGGAGTCTAGGTGTCTGAGCGGAGAGGATCGGAGAACTACAATTACCTCATACGAGGCAATGTTGCCGATTTTAGCGCTTTATGTATTTGCAATAGCTAATCAAAAAACTCAACGTACCGTATAATAAATGTTACTAGGACCAGAAAAAAACTTCTGGTAATTTCGTTTTCACTGCAGAAGATTGCGTAAATATTTGTTTGAAATACAAAGGTATATTGTTCTCGAATAGCATAGAAACATTTATACTCCCACACTGTAGATAACTACACCCGATCTTTCTACAGTTTTGGACTCATCGGTGTATCAGACATAACTCTGCAGCCTGAGAAAATCCTGTACCTTACTTACCTTTTCTATTGCTACTTACGCTGCAGAAACTTAGACTATCAAAAATTCTGACACAACGTACAATGGTCTTTGAAATATAGGGCTATCGTAGAATGATGAACATACTCTGGACAGCATACCACACAAATATCTCAATTATAACAGAACTTGACAGGCACGAAATCATTATCCAAAATATATTAAGGTATTTTGGACCCATACCCAGATGAGGTAAAGGTATGGAGAGTATGTAAAGGTATGGTTAAAGGAAAAGTAACTGATAGACCAAATAAAGAGCACCACCCGTTACTCTCTCTTCCTCTCTCTTTCTCTTTCTATCTCTCTCTTTTTATCTCTCTTTTTCTATATCTCTCTCTCCGATGTAGCACACCACGCGTAGGAGAGAGAAGAATGACTAGCAATCATACGTTTAATACCATAATATTACTATATCCGTACGAAATATAAAAGCCACAGCTTGAAAAGGAAATGTTTTCAACTGATTTGATTATTTTCTATCTATTTCTAAGAAAACAAAAAATGCTAGAAACAAACAATCGAATCCATAAATGTCATATTATTAATGAGTAGAACGGCCAATTATGTTGATTTTAACGATCCACATATTACTTTTTTGATACACCACACCCAGACTGAGCGTAAATATAGTTTGCAAATCTAGGGATCTAGTCAGTTCTTATACTAGTTTTAAGTATATGCACTAATTGCATTACTAGACTACAAAATTATTTTTGTTTTGATTATCTTAAGGCCCTTGTAAGTTAAGGCACTAAAGCAAGTAAGGCACTATATTATTCAAGGGCTTCCAAAAATTTTCCTCACGTGCCGTAGGAAAATTAGAATAAATTCAATATAAACACCAACACTTAGGTTATATTATACATCAAACATCTAAACATATAACCTAATATCAAACTTAATACTAATTGGTGTACAGATAACAAATAAATTAAAGTATTTAAACAAATCTTAAGCTTCCCTGTCTGGTGAACTTAACTGGTGACATCTATAGGCAGGCAACGCAACTTTGCAATTAATAATAAAATTTATTTGGTAAAACAGAAGTATGATAATGTAACAGCGATGAAATAAAATATTGTCTTTGTCTATAGGCTATAAAAATATATAAATCATGTATTAAATGCTTACATAATAGTAGGAACAGATTTATTAAGTTGGACCTATAAATAATATACACATAATCAAAAGATTTTTGGACAAGGTATGGTTAAGTTCTACTGATATCGTACCTACTACTAGTTTTTAATAAAAACAAGTGGTTTTATTAAATAGTTTTTTTTTAATTAAAGTGTTTATCTACTAAATACTACTACGTAACTTATCTATACGTAATTATTATTTTATTAGTGTGAAGAGAAAACGTCAATAATAAATATACTACCGTACAATCATTTTGTGAGGTTAGCTGTTATAAGTACCTTATAGTAGCATGCGGTTAGTTTTTCACTTACCAAAGTCGGAGTAAGGCCTTCGCCGCCACAGCTTAAAATGACTTCACACAATGTAAACACACCTTCCGATCTAACCAGTCCAGTAAATCAACGTTCGAATATCACAAACCGTTCGGCTGATGCATCAGCCGCTTCACACTCTTTTCCTAGTAAGACCCAAGCAATTATATTTAGTTGTATCGATAATGCTAAACTGCAGGATTATCTCATTCCTTTGGGCACAATTATCAACCCAAAAAATATGATCTTTTCATCTAGATTATCTCATAATCGAATCTGCATGTATTTGGCAAACAAAACCGTAGTAGATAACTTCATGACACAACATGGCTCTATAGAAGTACTCAACGAAGTTGTAACAGCAGAAAGACTAGTCTTGTCTGGAGTTTGCCCGTCAATTTCTCATCAAGTATTAGTTGAAGAATTATAGAATATTGGTTTAAAGCTTATTTCCCCAATATCATTTCTAAAAATTAGCTCGACTCTCCCCGAATATAGTCACATATTGAGCTTTCGGAGGCAAGTTTATATAAGCCCTATAACATCACCAATTCCAGATTCTATTCTAATAAATTTCGATCAAACACCTTACCGCATATTTTTGTCACAAGGTATACTTACCTGCTTTATTTGCAAAAATACAGGACACATATCATCCCAATGCAATAACAGTTCAGTAACGGAATCAACTCATATTGAGGCAAACAATGAAGTACCAAATCAAACAGCTTCAACAAGTATACTACACAAGGTACCAAACACCCAGCAGTCATCAAGTTATTCATTATCAAATCCAAGCATATCGCCTACACCTACAAATCTCCATGACAAAGAAATTACTAACGCTCCTACTCATAACAGCACTTTCCATCAACCTCATTCAGTAGCAATACCGTTTTCACAAACTTCGAAAGCAATATCCTCCAATCTATCAGCTCCTTTTTCATTAGATACAACTGCAGAAAATTCTAATAAAACTGATAACAAATAAAACTTCAAGCTCGAGTTTTGTTACTACCAATGAGTTTGCTCCAGTACTTCCAAATGTAATAAAGCCACAGCATCTAAGTGAAAACCCTCTAAACCAAAAAAACCGCGCTCATCTAAAGTCCCATGTACACGGGAAACACTTGAAAATTTCATTGATAATCATACCCCACCATTCGTTTTAAATTACCACCAATTGTCCTTACTGATGTCCAAGGCTCCTCCGACACTATTAGCGTCGTCAAAGAATTTACAACTGATATGGATGGTTTACTCCATCTTTTACAAAGCAGCTATCAATATGCAAATGATAGATCTACAAAAAGCAAGTTTATAAAACTTCAAAAGAAACTACACAACCATTTAGAGAAAGAGATTTCTGACTTAGATAATGACTCTTCTGTAGACAATTGTTCAGTATCATATAACTCCGAATCTGTTAACAACATTTAACTCGATACTTTAATGGAACATTGATGGATTTTTTTATTGTTTCCCTATGCTACAGCTTCTTTTATCTAAATATTCTCCAGATATTATTATTTCTTATGAACATGGAAGAAGCGTCCAATTTTTATGGGTGCCCTCACACGTCGGAATAACAGGAAATGAAGAAGCTGACAGGACTGCACGAGAGGCAATTTTTGTGGCAAGTGATTTGTCAAAGCCGATAGACAAGTGTGTTTTCAGTGACTTAGAAGCTTATTTTAAAAATAAAGTGTGGTGTTTGTAGCAAAATGAGTGGTCTCAAACTAATTCCAATCTAAATAAAATCAAAAATAATGTATCTCAGTGGTTTCCATCGTCGCTCAATAGACGAGAACAAATTGCGGTTTGTATCTATTTTAAACATTTAAGTATGCTTTAATAAAATAAGATAAAAATAATCTGGATAATCTGCGTATTTAAACGCGAGAGAAAATAGGAGACAAATGGTAGGAGAGTAATTGGTAACAAAATGAAGAAACATAATAACTGAGAAGAAAATGGAAATATTGAGAAAAACCAAGCCCTTTAAAAAAACAAATGATTTGACATGGACTACTACGAAATAACAGATAACAAAAAGAGAGCATACCCAAAGACAAATCAAGCGGGATGCACAATAAGAACAGGAGAAATACCGGATGCTAAGAAGAGATGTAGAAGAAAAAGGGAACTTTAGGCAAAAGCAGTTAAAAAGCATAGAAGAGCTAATAGATCAGTACAAAACTCAATCAAGTTCTACACAAATATAAACTACACGATAGTTACGACAAAGCTAAAGATAATAAAAGAACGCGGTAAGGGTTGAGAGGAAAATGTCTTGAAGGATATGTTGCATTGTTCGACGCAAATTTTAATGGGTATAGTATCGAAAAAAAAGATAAAATGCAAGTAAATTAAAATGATTGTAATCTATTTGCCACAAATGAAAGACCCCTATCATTGAAATGGTGGCCCAAGCCATTAAAAAGCTTAAAAATAATAAGCTACAAGAAACTCCTCAAATTTGCAGTAAGCTCTAAAATAATGGCAACGATGCCCTGCTGCAGATACTGCATAAACTTTTACCTGTTTTATGAATAGTATTACGGCGTTATATGCCCGTTGCATACTCAGTATGTCAAATACAGATGTGTAACCCTAATAACAAGTTTTTACAAAATACTAGCAAATATTCTTTACGAAAAGCTACAGGTTTAAACAGTGGGTATGATTGGAAAATACCAGACCAGATTCACTCCAGAAAATTCAACAATTGACCAGATTCATTAAATAAGACAGTTTATAGAGAAAACATTAGAAAACACTGAAACACATCACATGCGACAGTATCTAGATCAGTACTATACCAATGATTGCGTGAGCTTGATATACCAAAAAAACTTATCCGATTAACCAGAATGACAATGTCTAATATTTAAGAGCTCGTGTTAGGATACAGGTAGAGAATTATAGAACTTTTGATATAAAGAATGATCTCAAAAAAGGGGATGCTCTATAATTCAAAGAAGAATATAAACATTCAAAGAAGAACTGAAATTATTATATATATATATATATATATATATATATATATATATAAAGCACTGCTGTGACCGGTCCTTACCTATAGGACAGAACCATCGACTCTAATACAGAAGGATAAAACATTTTTGGAAATATTCGAACATAAGATATTCAAATAACTCAACAAATTATTTGGAGCTATGAAGGATCAGATGCAGAAGCGCAAAAAATATTACTTCGAATTATTCCAACTCTTTAAGGAACGTGAACAGTTACTTAGATGTGCTGGACACGTAATAAGAATACCAGACAACACGATTGTTAAAAATATTGGAAAAACAAATAACACCTTTAGGAAGAAAAACAGAGATCGACCGGAATTAGGTATTTAGATGCAGTTTAGATCTACTGTGAGAGATTAAAAATGATAAGATGGCAACAGGTCTTTCGAAACCTAACAGAATGACGACGAATGGTGAAGTAGGTTAGGATCCACAAAATATTATGGAGGTAAGGATGATGATAGTGATTTAGAGTAATTGTTATTCAGGATTTAACAAATAGTTTTATGTTTGGATTAGCTTAAAGCCTTGCTGGGACAAGGCACTGAAATATGTAGGCTAGGATTATTACCTGACCGCTCCAAAAATTAAATTTTTTGCCAATTTGTAGTATACTAATTTAGAATATCTACGCCTTCTATGCCTAATCTAAGTTACATCTAACATCTAACACCAAACACCAAACACCAAACATCAACCATCAAACATCTAACACCTAACACATAACATCAAGCTTAATACTACATAATTGGTGTACAATTGTACAGAATACATTTAAATCAAAATATTTAAACAAATATTAAGCTGCTTTATCTGACGAACTTAAATAGTGACATCTATAGGCAAGTAAACCCACTTTGCAATTATAATTTAAATTTAATTGGTAATGAAACAAAACATAATTGTCATGAATAATCTGCGCATTTAAACTGTTACAAGGGAGTATAAGAGCAAGATGGATGAGAAAATGGAGAGCCTGAATAATGGAGAAAATCTGGAGGAATTCTGAATAGAGTGTTTAAACATAATAATTGAGAAGACAACGGAAATATTGTGAAAACCTAAACCAGTTAAAAAACGAATGGCTTGACAAGGAGTACTACAGATACCAAAATAGAGCATACCTAAAGACAAATCAACCGGGATATAAAAGAAGAACAAAAAAAGAATACTGTACGCTAAAAAGAGAAAAAAATCATACATAGAAGAAAAAAGAGCAATTTGAGGAAAATCAGTTGGAAAGCATATCAGAGCTAATAGACCATTACGATACTCTAAAGTCTAAACTAAATGAGCAAAGAGTTAAAACCAAAAATAGAACGCTGTAAGGATGGAGAGGGAAATACCCTTATTGACATGACCTAAATCTGAGACAAATGGATTAATTTTGTCGACGCAAAATTTAATGTCCATCGTATCGAAGAATCAGATAGCAAATCAAAATAATTAAAATATATTCAACACAAATGAAAGATCACCTATCATTGATAAGGATGCCCAAACCATCAAAACGCTTAAAAATAATAAGTCACAAGGAACTCATCAAATTTGCAGTGACCTCTAAAAGAATGGTAACGATGCCCTGCTACAGACACTTCATAAACTTTTAATTGTTTTATAAATGGTCTCAAGGCATTATATTCCCGTTACTTACAAAAAGAAACCAGCTTCAATGTGACAACTACAGAGGTGTAACCCTGATAACATTCTCTACGAAAGGCTACAGGTTTACACAGTGGGCATGATTGGAAAATACCAGACCTAATTCGGTCCAATAAATTCAACAATTAACCAGATTCGTCCAATGAGACAGTTTATAGAGAAAACATTAGAATTTAACATTGAAACCTATCACACACGACAGTATCTAGAGAACAGTACTATAACAATCAACGCGTGAACTTGGTATACCAAAGAAACTTTTCTAATTACCTAGAATGACAATATATATATATATATATATATATATATATATATATATATATATATATATATATATATCAGAGAAGCAAGATTTAGGAAACAGATAGAGAATTATAGAACTTTTGATATAACGGATGACCTCAAAAAAGGGGTGCACTGGCTTGCCTTCTATTTACTTTTGCCTTGGAAGATGCAGTTCGAGACACACGAATTAGAGACTGCGGTACTATTTATCATACCCTGATAATATTAGCATATTAGGGCGTAGCAAGCTAGATGTTGAGTAATATTTCCTAGCATTGGAAACAGGTCGGTCTTGCCATCAACAAACACAAGACAACGTACATGTTGGTTAATAAGGATTATATAGCAAATAAGGAATGGAAAACAGTCTTTGGAGTTTTTATCTTTGAACGTGTTGACAGCTTTACATACCTTGGCACGCTAGTGACTAGTAACAACAAAACAAGCGAAAAACTAAAATTATTATATACAAAATACTGCTGAAGCCGGTTCCCACGTATAGGGCATAACCATCCACTCCAATGCAGAAGGATAAAAATTTTGGCAATATTCGAATTATGTCTTGACATTAATTTACTTCTCTAGAATATAAAGTTCTTAAAACGGCAAATACATATGATTGAATTATTGAAACTGCAGTTTCTAAAACTAGTAATAAAAGTTGAACAATAATTAAAATACTTAATATATAAATTGATATTATTGGCCCAGTATTTCCTAGTAATGTTATTACTAAGTGACCAGCAATTATATTTGCTGTTAATCGAACTGCTAGGGTCCCAGGTCGAATAATATTTCTAATTGTTTCAATACACACTATAAAAGGCATTAAAACTCAGATACTCAGCAAAAATATTTGGAGCTATAAACAGACGATCAAGAGCAGTGGCGCAAAAGATATACTTCGAATAATTATTCCAACTGTTTAATGAACACAGTCACTGAGATGTGCTGGACACGTAATACCAGACAACAGGATAGTTAAAAAACATGGAAAAAAAGTAACACCTGTAGGAAGAAAAAACAGATCAAACAGAAGTAGGTATTTAGATGCAGTTGAGATATATTAAAAATGATAAAATTGCAACATGTCTTTAGAAATAGAACAGAGTGGCGACTAATCGTGGAGTAGGTCAGGATCCACAATGTATTATGCGAAGATAATAATAATTTTTTGTAATAATTGTTATTCAGGATTTAATAAATGTTTTTATGTTTGGATTAGCTTAAGGCCTTGATGAAACAAGGCACGACATATGTAAGGTGGTATGGATACCACTCCAAAAATTTAATTTTTCACCAATTCTAGATACTAATTTAGAATATCTACGCCTTCAAAACTTAACCTAAGTTATATCTAACATCTAACATTGAACATATAACATCGAACAGCAAACATCAAACAACTAACAGCAAACACCTAACATCAAACTTAATACTAATTGGTGTACAGAATACATCTAAATCAAATATTTAAACAAATATTAAGCTGCTTTGTCTGGCGAACTTAACTAGTGACATCTATAAGCCAGTAACCCAACTTGTAATTAACATTAAAATTTAATTGATAAAACATAATTACAATGTAAACAACGACAAAAGAAAATATTTTCTTCGTCTACTGGTTATATAAATATATAAAAATACTGACTTATAGAAGAATGCTGAGAATATCATGGACAGCAAGGATCACGAACAAGGAAGTTCTAGGAAAAATGAAGAAGGAACCAGAGATTGTGTTTACGATCAAACGCATAAAATTGCAATATCTGGGACACGTTATGAGAAATCAGCACCGTTACTCCCTGCTACAGTCTATATTGCAAGGTAAAGTCAAAAGTAAGCGAGGACCCGGTAGAAGGAGAATATCATGGCTGCGGAATTTAAGAACATGATTTAAGAAAACCTCAACGGAGCTGTTTCGAGCCGCAGCGAGCAAGGTTATGATTGCCAATATGATTTCCAACATCCGAAACGGATAGGAACCAGAAGAAGAAGAAGAAGACTTATAGTAGGTACCGATTTATTTTTACCGGTTGTTTTAAACATTTAAGTATGCTTTCTGTAATTTTTAAAGATGGTATCAATATTTAAATTATATTTTCTTAAATTTTACGATATTATCCAGATGCCTCTCTAAGGGTAAAATTTAATCATCCCAGATACCTACGGTATCAAAAGGACTGAGCTCTGGAAGGGCGCATTTTATGCTATCGAGCCCTAGGTCGATCCTACGAACAAAACATCGAACAAAAATATCGAAAATATCCATAACAACACAATAAAAGTAAAAGTAGAAGAAGAACTAACCAAACCTACTGAAGCTGGCAATGGGATAAGACGCGGAGGTTACCTGAGTCTTCTATTGTACAACCTGAATTTTTATGAAATAATAAAAAAAAAATAAGAACTAAAAACGATACCAAATGAGAAAAAAACAACATAAAATAATCTGCTATGCAGACGATGCAATACTACTCTATTAAAGTGAAGATAATTTACAACGTATGCCGCACCAATTTAATATAACCGTCAGAAAATTTGACAATATCGGGAAAGAAATGAAAGGCAAAATTTACAAAACAGTCATCAGACCAATAATTACATACGCGGCAGAGACACGACTTGACAGAGAGAGGACAAAAAAGATATTAGAAACAGCAGAGATGAAAACTCTTGAAAAAATTGACGGTAAGAAACTAAGGAACAGATCTAGAAGTACAAAAACTAGGTAAAAAATAGTAGAATATAATGGAACGATCATATAAGCCGAATGACAACGAATAGAGTAGTAAAGACGGCAAGAGACGGTTCCCCAATAGGAAGACGATTAGTCGAAAAACCGCGAAAACGATGAAACGCCAACTTACTGGAGGCACACTGAAAAATAAATATAGTCACGTATGCATTAAAAAAAGAAGAAGGAGAAAAGAATTTAAATTAGGTGTTAGTCGAAACCATTATTTTTATTGTAATTGTAGATATTCTCTTTTTGCTTATATGACGTATTTTGCGATTTTTAAAAATAGTGTACAAACACACTTATTGAAAGGACTAAAAGGTACAATTTAATTTAAAATAGTCAAGGTACAGGTTAGTTTACCATAAAATACCTGCTAGATATATAAAAAAAATGTTAATAAAAGTTTTAGACCTTTTACACATTTTAAAGATAGATAGATAGATAGATAGGCAGATAGCCTAGATAGTTAACAAGCAATAATATTGCGATAACAGATATAAGAATATGGGCTGAATCTCATTACGAACAAAACACAGTGCATGGTAGTTTGGTAGTTAGTAAGCGCGAAATATTAAATACACATCTCTTGGTAAACCAACAGCCAATTGACAGGGTAACCAACTGCACATATCTTGGTATTAACATAAACAGTCAATAGGACCTCTACTGAAATAAAATAACGCATAGTGAAAGCAATATCAGCATTCGTAAAAATGAAGTCTCTTTTCTGAAGTCACGATTTACCATTTACAACACTCTCTGAAGCTTTTTTGGGAAAGCTTGAGGAATTCGAGATGTGGTGTTACAGGCGCATCTTACGAACTTTATGGGTGGATCATGTAAATAATATTGAGGTCCTACGTAGAATGAGCAAGGAATGCGAGATCACTAACACAATCAAAGAGCGCAAATTAGAATATCTTGGCCATGTTATGAGAAATGAACACTTCTTCTTCTTCTTCAGTTCCTTAGCCGGTCCGGATGTTGGCGATCATCATAGATTTGTTGATTGCTCTGCAAAACAGCTCCGAGGAGGTCATCTCAAACCATTTTCGGAGGTTTTTTAACTACGAGATACGACAGCGTCTCGGTCCTCACCTGCCAAATACTTTACCCTGCATAAACGAGTTGAAGAATTCGATATTTTTCTTCGTTCCGCATTACCTGCCCGAGGTACTCAAGCTTTAAAAATGAACACAGATATAGCTTATTGCAACTCATTATTTAGGCAAGGAATTTGGAAAGAGAGGACCTGGGAGAAGAAGAATATCTTGGCTTCAAAACTTAAGAAAGTGGTTCAATACGTCTACAATCGGACCATTCCGAATAGCTGCAAGTAAAGTGAGGATAGTTATGACGATCGCCAACATACGGAACGGATAGGCACCGTAAGAAGAAGGGTTACAAATGGTTACCAATACTGAAAGCAGAAATGAGCAAGGAGAATATACCAACATTAATAATAAAATCCGAAAAACATCATCAATATTAAATATATAGCATCGAAAATTCAAAATGTTATATCAATCGTGGGGTACAATATTACCTCCCAGAATTTCATACCAAATATGGCTATTTGCTTACAAGATTAAGGCCAAATAAGTCAACTTTTAAGTTGTTTCAGGTTAAAAACAAATATTTTCTTATATTTTTTTTTCGAAAAAGATTTCTAAATTGGAAGTCTGAACGTAAAAACAAATGTAAAATGTAATTCTAATTTGGAGGGGTAGTTCTCAACCTCAATACAGCGCGTCCCAATGGCTGATAGGAAACGCCCTACAGATATGTGGGACAGGCGTGAATAAGGCTTTGCCAAATAAACACCCGCAGATTTACTGAGAGCATGACATAGGGCAGCAGATATGTCACTACAGGATTAGAGCGGTAGAGAAAATCTCCTTACCGCACCGGTCTGATACTGAATAATCAAAGGCGGTAATTATGATTTAACCGGTTGTGATACTGCGAAGTGACTGAACGATTACCGGTAAAAGTATTCTTCCATTTGTTGATCAACAGCTATGGCTGGAAGAACTGACATGTGGTAGGGCACTTGATTACCCTGGAGCTGAGAAATTGACTTCAAAGGCGGAAGAGCTAAATTAGCCAACGGCGTTGAGATATGGAAAGCCACGGGAATAGTTCCACATTAAAGATCCGTAAGGATATCCCCAGGACACCACAATGGCTAAAAATCCAATACAAACGGGCCTCAGTACCCCTTAAGTGGGGAGAGGGTGCTAAGAATCCCCCAGTTAGCCAATAATGTCCCAAAAGGTCAAAGGATCAGTACGTGGAAGATTCGAAGCATGTACCAAGCAAGCAAAGCAGCAAATACTATTCAAAAAATGACTAGCCTGAACGGATATTTTAGGATGCAGTGAAGTTCGATGGCCAAATTCTGGAATAAGAATTATAGATGAACACCATATCTATTATTCTAACGACAACACAACAAGAAACGGAAATGGCGTAGCGATAATAGAAAAAAGAGAAATAGGTAAAGTAATAGGATTTACGCCCATATAAGACAGAGTTGTGCTATTGAAAATTAACTCAAATCCCTCTAATATAAACATTATTCAGGTTTATTCACACACCGACATCAGAATTCACTGATAAAGAAATAGAAAATTTCTATCAGACTCTCTAAAACTGACCAAAAAACATAAACTTATTATTATCATGGGCGATTTCAATGCCAAAATAGGACAAGGTAGATTCTAGAATGTCGTCGGGTCATATGGTCTTGGCATAAAAAACGAAAAAAGAGAAAGACTAATCCAATTCTGTCAAAAGATGGATATGGTTGTAACGAATACTTTTTTTAAATTACATCCAAGAAGACTTTATACATGAAAGGCACCTGGTGATACCCCAGGGAAAATCATAAGAAACCAAATTGATTTTATCAACATAAACAAAAGGTTTAGAAATTCTATCACCTCAACAAAAACATATCCAGGCGGAGATGTCTTCTCAGATCATAGTCTATTATATTGGAATATAGTCTGGAATATGAAGGATACTTGGGATTACAGCTATGGAATAAAAACTCGTATTGAAAAAGCCAGAAGCTTTTTTAACAGCCTTAGGGAGATTCTCTGCAACTAATCTTTAAGTATTAATATACGCATAAAAATTCTTAGATGTTACGTCTTTAGTATCATCCTCTATGGCGTAAAAAGCTGAATCCTTACAGAAGATGCCATAAAACGGTTAGAGGCATTTTAAATGTGGTGGCACTGACGTATGTTGAGGGTCTCATATATACACCGCACAAGTAACATAAGTATTCTCCAGGGCTAGGAAAAGACAAAGAAATTATTAACACCATAAAAAACAGAAAATTGGTTTACTTCGGCCCCATCATGCGCAATGATAAATACCGACTTCTACAGTTGATTCTGCAATGCACAATTGAGCGTAAGAGAGGCCCTGGACGAGGACGTATATCCTGGCTGGCCAATCTTAGAAAGTGGGCTGCTAATGTCAATTGATCTATTTTGAGCGGCTGTGAATAGAATAAGATGGGTCAATGTGATTGCCAACATCTCTAGAAGATAGGAATATTTAGAAGAAGAATTCTAATTACAATCTATTATTGTTTAATCCCCATAACACATAGTTAGTTTCAGTTTTTTGTTGATAAACGATAGTCATATTTTCTTCGTTCTTTTCATTATTTAGACGTTTTTGTTGTGTTTATAATCTTTCATTGCCTTAGGGACACCGCACACTAGGCAGCTAAGAATTCCTGCCTGCGGCAACCACTAAAACGCGTCCGCTGCACAGTTGGTTGCCCGTAGCTAAAGCGAGTGGGGCTTCTGAAGGGAAATTTATATAGCTTTGGCTGCCTTCAGTCTCTGCGCACTTATCGTGTAAATCAGACTTATCCCTAACGTTTTTAAAATGACTTTTGACACCGAAAAATTATTTCGGGAAGTTGAAAGCCTCGATGGTATATAACTTCAAACTAAATCATATAGTGATCGAGAAGTCAAAACCGAGGATACGAAGAAATTACTAATATAATGTGCGAAGGCATTTTATCCGCCTGTTCGTTATTTTGCGTTTTTTACAAGACAAACGGTAATTAATTATGGCCTCGTCCACGTCACATCGCTTTAAGGAACAGACAAAACTGGCTGGCCGTCGATTGGCTGCTCATTATATCGGCTAACTAGTGCGAGAGCTACAGTATATTATTCGTTAGCGTTAAACTATGTGTGGGGACCACTATTTGTTTATTTCCTTCTAATATTTCCACCTATTAAGAGTAGATGTATATCGGTTCCTTGAGCTTTGTTTTCTTGTACAATGGGTAGGATGCTAACCTGGCCCATTAACCCCCATCTTTTATCTGGGCTTGGAACCGGCTGTGGGTATGGCATGAACGCGGCTTCTGAGCTACTCAATCAACCTAGTCCTCGCGCTCATAACTCTCAGGCAATTGAGATGAAAATACTCTCTGTTGCATAGGGAGGAAGTCTGTTGGATAGGGAGAGAAGCGAAAACATAAGAAAAGCATACAATGTAGAAGACATAAATGGATGGGTGACAAAACGGAAACAGGAGTGGAACCAACACATTAGTAGAATGACAGGATAGGATAGTACGAATAGCACGAGATAAGTCGAAATAAATCGATAAGTAATATCGAAGAAGAAACAGGTTTTAAAGCCTACATACAAGAAAAAACAAAAGAAGAAGAGTACATGTACATTACTTTGGTATTTCTGGTAGCTACAAACGCATTACTTTTACCTGACGTCCAACATTGGCGTTATTACAAAAAATGAGCCGTTTTTATTCGTTTGAGAGTTTTATGTTTGTATTAACTAAAATGGCCCTTGCTACTAAACTATACAACTTAACTTAAAATAAACTAAAATATGTACAATTAGATATGGGCCTCCAAAAATTTGATTTAAACCATGATCTTGTTTATATTGATCATCTTTATGTTTAAATCAAGGGTCTTAAAATCTACTATGTACAACGATAATACTTGTAGCGGCTAATGTTATTGACTCAAAGGTATCGATTTTTACCTGTAGGTATATTTCAGACCTACCAGAGTGGTGGCTCAGAACAAGCGCCATCTAACAAAACAACCGACAGATAGTGCGCATAGAAATAAACATATCTGTACCAAATTCCTTGAGCAGTCTAAAAATACAGCAATATGCCTTAAAATCACATGTTAATGGATTTTGAGTAAAAACTCCTACAAAAGGGAATATTCTAATAGAAGTCATTTTAAAATCTGCCTCCAAAATATTTTTAGATATATCATAATAATAATTTAGATGCATTTTGTAATACTTTGTTTTGAGGTATTGCCCCAATTTTGTTATAAAAAATATATATTTTAGTATAAGTATAAATAAAAGTGGCTTTAGGAATCTCCTTGATGAGTCATCTGCTTAAAATATTTCTTAGAGTCATCCACAACTGAATCTATCAAAAGTTAGATTCAAAATGGGATTAAAAAAAGGATTAGGTAAAAGAGATGGGAATCACCTCTCCTTTTCAAACAACAAAGGAACTAAGACAAGGCTGCTGTCTGTCACCCACCTTATTTAAAATCTATTTGGACAGATCCTTAGTGAAATGGGTAAAAAAAATTAGAAACATGAGAATAACGGTGGAAGAAAACACGCTATATACACTTTTCTTTGCGGATGACCAGGTAGTAATTGCCGAAGATAGCTACGATCTTAGCCATATGGTAAGAAAACTGCAAGAAGAATATGAGGTGGCAGGTCTAAACATGAATATGACAAAATGTGAATATCTATCAGTGGGAACAGATGAAATATGTGACCTAGTCTTGGAAGACGACAAAATCAAAGGCGTACAATCCTGCAAATATTTGGGGGTCATTTTCAATAAGAAGGGAAATAGCGCAGATGAAATCAGGGAAAGAATAAACAAGGGTAGAGCAGCGACCCGTGCCTTAAACTCTCTTCTGTGGCAAAAAACAATTCGACGAGAAACCAAAAAACACATTTACGGTAGTATAGTCCAAAGTATTACACTTTACGGTTCGGAAGTATGGGACGTCACCAAAGCTAATAAAAACAAACTTATGACGACAGAAATTAATTATCTGAGACGAAGCTGCAGTAGATCGAAATTAGAAAGAGTTAGGAATGAACAAATAGGAAACGAAATGAAAATGGAGCGAAATATCAATGATGACATAGAAAGAAAACAATTAATCTGGTTCGGACATGTTAAAAGAATGCCAGAGTACAGATGGCCTAAAAGAGTACTGGAATGGATCCCTCCTGAAAGAAGAAAGAGAGGACGACCACGGAGAAGTTGGCGCAACGATATTGATGAAGCAATGGCGGCAAGAGACTTAGAAGAGGCAACTGCGTATGACAGAAATAGATGGAAATTGGGGGCGGAGAAGCGGCGACAGCCGTAATCAATCAGTAGTTATATATTATATAAAAGAGATGGGATTCAGAAAAAGATTAGGACAAGAGAAGCTCTATTTGCCTTAAACGTCCTAACACAGAGATGTTTAGATGTTAACCAAGCTGCCTGCTGCTGCAGGTACACGCCTGCTTTATAGATTTTGAAAAGGTCTTTGACAAATTACGCCATAATAAACTCAAAGAAATCCTGGAGGATAAGAACATCAACACCAGAGACATACAAATAATATTAAATCTGTACTGGAATCAGCGAGCTAAGATAAAAATACAAGACCAAACATCTGACGAAATAAAAATACGTAGAAGAGTACGACAGGGTTGTATATTGTCACCGCTCTTGTTTAATATCTACAGCGAACAAATATGCCAAGAAGCTCTCTCACATGCAAACGAAGGGATACTAGTCAAGGAAGAAGTGATCAATAACATTCTATATGCTGACGATACTGAGATAATGGCAAGAACAGCGGAAGATCTACAACTTCTAGTTGAAAGTATGAATGAGATATGTAATAACAACAATATAAAGATGAACGTCAAAAAAACCAAAAATATGATCTTCAGTAAGAATCCAATACATGACACTAGTATCGCAATAAACGGTACCCAACCAAATACTTGGGAACCCTCATCAATGAAACAGGTGACCAAAATCACGAGATAAAAAGACGTATTGAAATTACCAGGTCTACTTTTACCAATTTCAAATATAATACTGTAGGTGAAAAATCAGTCATGAAGAATATACTTTGATGAAAAATTTATATCTGAATTTTTTTGAATACTAACCATCTACTATAAACAACTAATAATATAGATATAATTAAGTTGACGATATTGGTCAAAAATAGATAAAAAATAGATTGGGATTTTCACAACATTCATCATCATAATTTGCTCGGAAGTCCCCGGTGGTGGCAGAGAAGTTGCCACTCCCATCGATTTCCAGCAACTTACTTCCATCCTCTGACCCTAATAATCTTAAAGTCTTATTATCTGACATGCAGTGTGTCATATTACCAATGTGCCTAGCTCATTTCAGTCTTTACACATAATATCGAGATTAAAATGCACAACAACATTCTTGTTCTTCATGAACCATGTTCTTTAAGAAGGTTGACTACCATAATAGCTATCTCAATTTTATTCACTGCCACCCTAAATAGCATGCTTGTAACGATACCGTACCAATATCGCAAATTCTTCGACAATTAAGTCTTTCTTTGTCCTGAACTACGTTGGCTCACTATTTTCCCTTGCATAATATTTTGTAGCAATCTATATTTGGAACCTCTCATTTCATGTCCGAAGTACTCCAGATTTATCTTCTTGAAGCTTTTTATAATCCCTAGTAGTCTTGCTGAGACGTTCTAATATTGTGGAGTTTCGAATCTTCTCCACCCAATAAAGTTTTAAAACCTTTCTATAGCACCACATTTTGAAAGCCTCAAGGCGATTTAGATGACTTTTATTCACAGTCAAAGACTATACACCTAAAGTAAGACCGAGAACACGTCGCAGCGAAGTAGACGGATCTATAATAACAATTTTAGGTCTCTGTTACATAATACATTGGACATTATTCTAAAAACGGCTCTGGCCTGCTCAATTCTGGATCTAATCTCACAGTGACTCTCTGCGTTACAGTTTGACTGGGATCCAAGGTAAACAATTTGATCAACTTGCTTAAGTTTGGTACTATTTACATATATAGACTGTTTTATATTCTGTTGTTTTTAAATGTTACACAACAACATTGTAAGATAGAATAAAGTATAAAAAGATTTTCATTTCATAAAATAAAATGTTTTGGAAGTAAATAGAGTCCTACTTCGAATATTCGGGTGTGAGGACTATTTTAAAAGGAACACCATCACAGGTTATAAAAATGAGGATGTGGAATTTTAGTCTTACAGATCGTAATAAAGGGTTAGTAAATACACCTAAAAGAAGGAGATTATAACTCCTTGCATTTAAGAAACGGAGGTTCTTAAATGTAAGAATCTTCCAGTATTAAACATTCAAGATTTTAAAGGCCTTAAAAGATGACCCCTGAGATAAATCATGTCACTAAACTCCCCAAAAATCAGGTAATTCCAACAGAACTTGAAAGAAAACCTTTCTTTAAATCAAGTAGATAATGAACTTTAAAATACATGGTTTTATCTCATCATCATCATCATCATCATTCCTCAACCTCTTGCATCCACTGTTGGATATAGGTATCCTCCATGTTCTTCCACTGTTCTCTATCTTGCGCCTTCTGTATCCAATTTCCGACTGTTTTTCTCAAGTCGTCCATCCATCTTTTTGGTGGTCTGCCTCGGTGTCTTTGCTCTTCTCTAGGTCTCTATTCTATGAGTCTTTTGGTCCACCTATTATCATTTAAACGTGCTATATGTCCAGCCCATCTCCATTTGCCTTGTGCAATTTTTTCTATAACATCTGTCACTTTAGTCCTCTCTCTCACTATCCTATTTGGTACCATATCTCTTCTAGTTATTCCCAACATTGCTCTTTCCATTTTTCATTTTTCTTTGGGTTACTCTCAAAGACAAAAAAATCGAGACTATAAAAGAATTGACGACGCTCGTTTCCATAAAACGTAGACCATAAATAACTGATGATACTAGTACTGTGATTCAACGCAGAAAACGACTAGATCTAGATCTGGAACAAACACTGAATACAGAGCAATATCGAAAGTAATAAGAAGGTAATGCCGCAAAGACAAAGCGGATTCTATCTTCCACATATGCATTTATTTCAAAAGGTCAAACTCCTTAGCAGAAAGTTTAAACCTCAAACGAAGGTAATCAAAAGACCAATATTGACGAAATATTGGAAACGTAGTGAAACTATTGTAGCGATTTATATAGAAATAACGAGAATCAAGCAGAAAATCTATGGCCCTTGAACTAGAGAATCTACTGTCTTTAGTATCTAAAGTAAAAGATGCAATTAAATCGCTAAAGAGAAATAAATCTCCAGAAAGTTACACAACCTATATATATATATATATATATATATATATATATATATATATATATATTATATATATATATATATATACTATATATATATATATATATATATATATATAGAAAAGGATAATGCGAGTGAATAAAAGTAAAAAGTAATGACATGTCTCGCAAAACAAAAAAACCTAAAATGGTATATCGATGGAAGGCAACCGTATATACGTATTTCTGACTATTGGTCGTCTTCAGTACGGTACAGCCAAGTTAGAAAAGGAGCATATTAATTTGGGCAAGGATCACTACAGGAGCAATGCAACCAATTTGTGGCTCCACAAATAAACCACAAACCAACAATATAAGTTTCTGATGCTTGACGTTTGAAATACAAAGTAAGACAAAATATTGAAGAGGCCACAAAAAATCAAATATAGATGTTAAATGCGAAATAATGTTTATTTAAAGTAAATAGATGAAATGAGCTAGATCTAGAACAATTAGGATACGTATGGCTGACATTATTAGACATAGGGTACAGCAGGTTTTAAGGGTCTACGGGTATAAAGGAAAACATCAAGTTGCCAAGAATATGTATGCCGTAGAAAAAAATGTTTCAAACAAGAAATGTAGCTGAATTTTAATAACAAATTGACCGGTGATTTTAAATGTCAGTTACGCACGCCAAATCAATTATTTTTTAAAATTCGATATCTTTTGATTCAAGTGTTCTATCGACAAAAATCAAAATGCATTTTAAAGGTGAAGACTGTAACTTTGTCATGTACGGTGTTTGCATTTTACCGAAAATGAAGACAGTTTCTATAAAGCTGTTAAATAAATAAACAAAACGAGTAGCATGAAAATTTGATTTACGACGTTCTTCTCCCACCTACGAGGGGAGGGTTTTGAAGGGAAGTCCGGGGATAGGAGTGACAAATTTTTTTGCATCTTTTTGGGGTCGAAAATAGACATTCTTAGCAAAATTCAGCTTGTTCGTCTTGTTTTTAGAGATCAAATACCTGAGGACTGGTCTATTTTTTGGATAATCATTTTAAACAGCATATTAAGGACACCTTTGATTGAAAGCGGGACTTCTTTTCTAAGGTCTCGTTCTATTTCAAATATTTCAATTGTAACCAGTATCTTTCCCATTTTACTTAATTAGTAGTTTCTTCTAAAATTATCCGAGTAAAGTAAGCAGTCTTGATAAGTGATTTGAGCACTTCGGTTGGATTACAAATCTACAAGTATTACGTGGTGTTTTTTTGTATTTATAACCACTGCATTCTGTTGAGAACAAGAATAAGTTAGCGTAATACGAACTATGGTTAGTTGTTTACTGTTAATAATTTCTTTAAGTAGTTATCTCAAAAGGTCTAAAAACGTGGAAGAAAAATATATAAATCATGTTTTAAACAACTCTTTTAAAAAAGGTAAATTATGTACAAATTATATTTCTCTATGTGATACATGTAATCTATTAAAACAAAACAGTTACTACAAAAGTATAAACCAACCTGTACTTCTATCAGGATAATTTATGGTCTATTATAGAGATGGCGCCTTTATAAGCAGTCGATTGATTTTAGCAAATATTGATGAACATTCAAAACTTTTCAAATTCAAATCGATTAGATTGTAAGTTTATTAATTAAACTTAATATGTAATCTTATTATATGAATTTAATAAGGCTGATTAGATTTTAAGTTTTTTCGTCATTAACAACTAATGAATACTTAGACTGATAAACAGCGTTGTTAACTTGACTAAATTTTTGTGAGCCCATCTGGTTATTTGACAATGAAATAACCGGATAATGGGCCCTAATTAAATCCAAACATAATAAATTTTCTTTCAGTTCGTATATATATACATATATATACGAACGTTCGTATATATATACGTACATATATATATATATATATATATATATATATATATATATATATATATATATATGTATGTATGTTTATAACTATGTTTATTTACAATGTGTTACTGCTTTTGGGCGTGAAGGAAAGACATCTAATGATGGTTCACTCTTATACAATTTTAGTTTAGTTTAGAAGTAGGTGTGGGGTTAGGTACTATCTAGTCCTAGTCTCCTTTTGGTTGGACCATTGTTAAATAATTAATTCTCTTACTATACTAGTGCATTTTTGGGGTGAATGGTACTTTCATTTTGTGACTCCTTGGGTCGATGGATTTTTTCATTAATGAAAGGAATCTTGTTTGAAAGACAAGTGTTTTTTAGAGGTAAAGAACTTTGAAATGAAATAAAACAATAAAGGTTTTTATAAATTAAATAAAATTGACTTTTTTAGGAAGATAATGTTTTGGTATTATAATTTAAATATGATTTTTAACATTTGACCGTCATCGCTGGCTCTGACGTAGTCTAATCTGGAGGTCCAATTTTCGATCACTTTTTTCAATATTTGTCGCCGGATACCAGCAATAATAACGCCGCGAATGTCCTTCAAGTGGTCAATTGTTTCTTGCTTATTGGTGTAGACTAGAACCTTCGTATATCCCCACATAAAATAGTCTAGCAGTGTTAAGTCGTACGATCTTGGGGGTCAATCCACGGTCTGAAACGTAAAACTATACGGTTACCAAACATTTCCATTAATAAATCAATTGTGGCACAAGCTGTGTGACATGTTGCGCGGTCTTATTAAAAAAACAGCTTCTCCATCATAATTGTTCAATTCTTCTTCTTCATGTACCATGTCCTTTCAGAACGTTGGTTACCATCATAGCTATCTTAATTTTATTCACTGCCACCCTAAATAGCATGCTTGTATCAACACCATACCAATCTCGCAAGTTCTTCAACCATGAGGTTTTCTTCGTCCTGAACTGCGTTTGCCTGTTATTTGTTTGCCTGCATTTGCCTGTTCAATTGAGGAATAAAAAAGGCAGTAATCACCATTGACTGTAACGTTCTGGCCAGCATCGTTTATGAAGCAGTACGATCCGATGATTTCACCAGACCATAAAACACACCAAACAGTCAGTTTTTCTGGATGTAATGGGTTATCAATATACATTTAAGTATTATCTTAACTCCAAATAGGGCAGTTTTGTTTGTTGATGTAGTCATTTAATCAAAAATGAGTTTCATCGCTAAACAAAAAGGTAGTAGCCTTTTCAGAAAAAAATTTTTCGTTTATCTAACCGCCATTTGGCCATTTAAAATACACTATGACTTAACTTTGCCATAGAAAAGTTACTACGTAACTGACTTAAATAAGGTTTGAACCTAAATAAAATATTAATTTACTGTGTTGTATAGCCTTCTTTTTTTAATTTTAAAGTTTAGTTAGTTAAAAAACTAACATTTGAATGGCGCTTACTTCTTTTTTTAATGGTTTTTAGAATGGTTTCTCTGGAACACAAAATAATAAATCTTGCATTGCAATCCATTTTGGAGAATCAGGAAAGCAATGTGCAGGAATCCAGCGGAAATAATAAAAACCATGGTTTATTTTCAACTGAAAATGAGATCCTCAATGAAGCGCTAAAGCGTGATATTCTTTTGGATCCTATACTAAAAGACCATGAACAAGAAATCCGAATACCTAGTTTTGTTCTAGATGATGATGCCATTGTGGATTTCAGTTTTCCTCCAAGTCCAAATTTGAATATTGACAGCCGTTTATTTTCAATATTAATTAGAATGCCGAAGAAGAGACTGATTTATTAACCTTTGATAAAAAGCTTGTACCTTACTCAGCTATTGATGATACTGATGATAGTACTAATAATGCCGCAATAGTATTTAGTTCATTAGTTGATGATAAGATAGGTTGTAATGATTTTCTACAACATAATGATTCTTTAAACTCCGAATCAGAATCATCATCCTTAACAGTATTTCTTAAAAAGAGACTGAAATTGACAGCATTAGTTCTAGCTAATCAACTAGTTCAATTTCTAGTAAAACATCAGGTAGTTCATCTTAAAGCACTCAACCTAAAGGTAGAGGACAAAAGAGAAAAAAAGGAGAGTAATTTATAAAAATGATCGCGTTGCTGAAAAAGTTTTGTTTCCTAATCCATGTTCAGGCAAAAAATGTGTCAATCAATGTAATAGCTTTAGCACTGAGGACAGAAATAGTATTTATTTTGGAACCTAGGTAATAATTTAGATATGAAAAATGTCATTAATGGTTGCGGTAATGTCATACCTGTAAAGAGAAAAAGAACAGTTTCTGATTCACGTCCTAATCTAAAATTCTTTAAAAATACTCTAAATATTAGTCAAAAATTAGTACGGTATGCTATTCAAGGAAAAATTGAAGTTAACCGTGAGAATAGGGGGAAACATGAACCTAAACATAAAACTACTCGAGAACAAATGTTAATATCTAAATATGTTATTGAGGGTCTTCCTGCTGTCCCCTCGCACTATTGTCGAGGGTCGACTAAAAAATTGTAACTACCAGCAGATACTAAAAGCATTTTAAATCTTTATAAAATGTACACCATAAAAATAAATGAAAATAACAGCATCCCCTTTAAAATATCTTGAATACTCTTTCAGTTTATTTTCTTGTTATACTTAATATAACGTGATAATTATATTAACTTAATTTTTGTATGATTTTTTTTACACCAATATAACTCTAAAAAACTCATAAATATATTGTGTATCGTTTATTTTATATTATTTTTACTTAATTGATATGCTTTAAATTCTCCATTTTTGTTATAATTCCGTAAAATTAAAAGGCGTACAAGTTCCTAACCAACATTTTTTTAACAAAATATATTTTCCAAATATGGTAACCGCCTTTCAAAGAGGCTTAAACACGACAGAATCTAACATTGTGTGTGTGTGTGTGTGTGTGTGTGTGTGTGTGTGTGTGTGTGTGTGTGTGTGTGTGTGTGTGTGTGTGTGTGTGTGTAGAGGGAAGGGATGGCCTTAGACATAGTCTATTAGCCACAGTATTCATTTTTTTTCATATTCCTGTAGGAACATAATATTAGGTGCTTATAAGGTTAAATATCGATTTTAGCTTCTTTAACGTAATTTATTATTGCATCTAAAACGCGTTTATTATGGCTAATCTAACATTAAAATGTTAAATATCTCAAGTTTATAATAATTGTTTTATAACTAACATATTATGGTAAGTCAAAATGTATCAGTTCAATAATGATATAATGCCAAAAAAATGTAAAAAAAGAAATATTAAGCGATATTAAACGATTTTGTGTCTCCTGAAAAAAACTGTCAATGGCGCTTATGCCTTTCTGTCGTAACACCGTCGATATATGATATATCCTAACTCAAGATTTCTATGGTACTAAAAAACGCGCCTGACCAGACAAAAAATATGTTTAAATTTCATTATGGACCCATTGCTATTGCGGGTCTCCAAAAATTAGGTCAAATCTCCAGAACTACTAAAGTGACCTCGCCAGGTGACTGCTACCTTAAGCGTTACTTAAATCTAATGTCTTAAGCCTAATCCTAATTAACTATTTACAAGTTCACTGGTATATACGTTCATGTACAACGTTTGAATGGCTAGTGTCAGAAATTTGGTATTATTAAGTCAGTATATTGTAAGTAGTTCCATCTGTTGGAGTGAAATAGAAACCTGTATCGTCTATTAGTTAGAAATTTACACAAAAATCAGGTAATGTAAATATAAGTAGATTTTACTGAAGCTCAAGCAAAAACTCGAAAAAAAACGAATAACCTATTTCATACGAACAATTAAACTATTTTTTTTTTCTATTACATTTATATGACAACAATGAATTAATACACAAATTTTTTCCATAAACATTTTAAAAATAACTAGGTAATTCTAGAAAAATATTTGGATATTGTACTTTATGAAAATAACAAGTGGAGTTTGTCCACATTGAAAATAACGAACATTATTTATCAAACTTATTTATTTTATTGAGATAATACAACCTATAGTCAAAAAAAAAATTCACAAACGGGATAAAATAGTGGAGTGAGATGATAAAAAAAATTGAACTTTTAACTATATTATTAATAAACTTTTAATTATTTAAAAGTAGTTAATTAAATGGAAAGTCCATCATCTTCTTCGACGTTCTAACACAACGTTTCAATCGAGGGTTTTATTTTCTGGTGCTACGTTGTCTTCCCGATTGTCTTCGATGATGATGATGAATGTGTAAAAATTTAATTGGAAACACTTTATTTCGTTCGTTTGTAGTAAAGTACATTGAAAAGCACTACTTTTGTATCCACATTTAGGATAAATTTACGAGCGAATTTATATATATATATATATATATATATATATATATATATATATATATATATAAGGTTCTTGAACTCCTAAGTGGAGCATAGAGCTTCAGTGAAAACGCGCCATCGGGTTCTATTTTGCGCTAAGGCCTTCACCTCATTCCAAGACTTTCCTTGTTTTCTTATCTCGTCCATGATGGATCTTCTCCAAGTTTGTACTGGGCGACCTTTTTTTCGTTTTCCTTGAGGATTCCACTCTAGGGCAGTCTTTGCAATACTGGAGTTATTTTTTTCGGAGTGTGTGACCGATCCAACCCCACTTTCTGGACTTTATTTCATTTACTACCCTCTTTTGTTTGGTCAGGTGTAGTAAATCTTCGTTTCTGATGATGTTAGGCCAGAAAATACGGACAATTCTTCGTAGACATTTATTAACAAAGACCTGCAGTTTGTCTGTAAGGGTTTTTGTCGCTTTCCAGGTTTCACATCCGTAAAGTAGTACAGACATGACATTTGACTGGAATATGCGGATCTTTGTCCTCGTAGTGTATTCTCCAGACCTCCAAACAGGGTTGAGCAATTGAGCATGCTGAAAGATTGTTGCGCTTTTCGTATCCTCATACGAATATCGTCTTCTGTACCTCCGCTTTCTGTTATGACACTTCCAAGATACGTAAAGTTTTCCACATTTTCAATCTGCATGTTATTAATGGTGAATAGCGTGTTGTTTCTTGCATTTATTCTCATAGATTTGGTTTTACCAATATTGATTTTCAAACCTATTTTATTGGCTTCAGTGGAAAGTGTTTCCAATTGGTCAGCCACATCTTGGAACCTTTGTCCTAACAGGCAGATATCGTCGGCGTATTGTAGATCGCTTAGGCGTGTGGTTAACGTCCATTTTGTATCCCTCTTGTGTCAGAGTCTAGTTTGGAGAGAACATAGTCTAGAGCTATGTTAAAAAGAAACGGAGAAAGCACGCATCCCTGTCTGACTCCAGTAAGTACGTCAAATTCGTCACTGTTGATCCCATTGTGTGTCACGCTGCATTTCGCTTCAGTGTACAGTGACTTTATAATGGAAATTATTTTATGCGGGATGTTTCTTAGCTCTAAAATTTTCCATATCGCATCATGAGATAAGCTGTCAAAAGCACGCTCGAAATCAACAAAAACCATGTATAGGGGTGTGTTCCATTCAACCGATTGTTCCATTATTAGCCTCACAGTATTAATGTGGTCTATGCAGGAGGATTCTGGTCTAAAGCCTACTTGATTAGCTCGAAATTCAACCTTGTTTGTTAATCTTTTAAGTATGATGGTCATGAAGATTTTCACGAGCGAATTTACCTAAAGTAAAATCCATGTCTGTACCAAGATATACAAAAACCTTTGAAGCAACTTACCTAAATTCTTTTTGTTAACTTTTTTCCACGATCTGGTAATACGTTGCCTTTTTCTTGCTTTATTACTAGCTTACTTACTTACTTCCTGTGTCCGGAACACCAACAGCTTTAAATTTTGTGATTTCAATGGTTAGCCACATAGATGGCACTATCATTCGCTCTTCTTCTGTGCACGTCTCTCTCAACTCTGTGCATGATAGTAGATATGGACTATTCTGAACCGCGCCACATTCGCAGTTATGGTCCTCCTGGTATCCCTATTTCTTCAGGTTACTAGCACAACGTAAAACGCCGGTTCTTAGTCTGTTTAGCGCTTTCCATGTAGGATACGACAAATTGTGTCCAGCGGCCATTTCCTCTGAGAGAGCAAAATGGGTTGTAGCTGACGCTTGCTTCGGAAAGGCATCGTGATTTTTTCAGAAAGCTTTTCCGAGATCTTAATCTACTTGGCTGAACTTAGTGGTCACACAAGAGGTGTCTTCGATCCGTCTCCTGCTTCTTCCGTTCTATCTCTGACGTGATCTGTCTTCTGATACCAGGTAAAGCGATTCCAATTATAGTGTAGACCTCTTCGATGGGTGTCAGTTTCAGGCAACCAGATATTATACGAACCGTTTTATTTAACGCAACATCGATGTCGTTCACGTTTTTAGCTTGAGCAAAGTTTTCCCACACTGGTGCTCCAAACTCGGCGGCAGAAAAATATAATGCTAAGGCTGTAATACGGAGAGTATATGGTTGCGCTTCCTATTTTGTGTTTGTTAGTTTTAAAGTTCTATCCAGACGTATGCCGAGGCATTTTGGCGTCTCATTATGTTCCAGCATCTAACCACGCCATTTCACTTCCAGTGTACTTCGGGCACTAATTGTGCATTTCTAAGGTGAAAAGCACATACCTGGGTTTTTGTGGGATTGGGTTTCAGATGGTTTTCGTCGTAGTATAGTGCTAAGTCTTCTAGGGCAGCTGTCAGTTTTACTTCGACTTCATTGAAGGTACTTCCCTGAGCTGCCTCAGCTGTATCATCCGCATAAATAAACTGTCTTGTTTGTTGGTTTTTTGGTTGGTCGTTGGTGTAAATGTTGTATAGCAATGGAGCGAGTACACGTCTCTACGGGAGTCCATTTTTTTAATCAATCCACCGACTGTTCTTTGACTATATCGTTACGTAGAAGCGTCTATTCTGGAGATGATACTTCATCAACCTTGTTAGTCGGAATTCCCTTGTAGTTTCATAGAGTTTTACCAGCAGCTGTTAAAGGTTATCTGTGTCATAGGCGGTAGTTAGGTCTATGAACGCTACTCCTGTTATTTCTTTCCGTTCAAACCCATCTTCAATATGTTGTGTGAGATTAAGAGTTTGACTGCAGCAGCATTTTTCGGGTCTAAACCCTGCTTGTTTAGGAATCATTTTAGTGCTCACAGATTCAGTGATCCGGTTCAGTACCATTCTATCGAACGCCTTGAAAAGGTGACACAAAAGAGAGACATATCTAAAACTCTTTGTATCCGCCGGGTCCTTTCCTGGTTTTAAGAGGGCCACCACTCTAGCTTTCCTCTGGATTTTGGGGATTTGGAATGTACGGACGCAACAGTTCATCATTTTAATGAGCCACTTTAGGATTTTTGGTCCAGAGTCCCTTTATTTGTTCTGTTCGTATATCGTCTAGGCCAGCCTCTTTATTATCTTTTATTTGGTGGATCGCACCTCTCATCTCCTTCAGACAAAAGGAGCTACCTAGAACATCCTCTTCTTCGTCGATATTTCTTTGTACTCTCTCAGTTTGTTCTTTCTTGATGTCGTCTTACCGTTTGTCAGGAGACGATGGGCTATCTGATCGGGTGTGACTTTTGTCAGATTATGTGCTGGGGCGGCGGGATTGTTGCCAAGATTCTGAATAAATTTTCAAGCTCGTCTGCTGTTTTGTTTCATGTCTAGACTCGTGACCAGCTTGCACCACCTCTCCGTTCTGTTGGCGGATATCGCATGTAGCACTTCCTCCTCGTCCTGCATTATTGATTACGGAAAGAGTTCGTCTTCATATAGCTGCTTGTATCTTTTAAGAGGGGTTTATATTCTTCATAGCCCCGCTATGTATTCGGTTCGGCAACCTCGAGGAATATATTTTCGTGATATTTGTTTTACAATTTTTACAAATTTATCGTGTGATTGACAGCACGGTTCTAGCTGGGAAATTTCTTGATCTAACGATTTAGCGAATTTTTCCCATTTTGCTTTAGTGAAATCGAACCATCTCTTGTAAGGAACAATTTCGTATCTGATTGCCGCGTTCAAAAAGCAAGTTATTGGTCTGTGCTGTGTTTTTAGGAGGGCGCTTCCAATAATTTTTGTCACCTGGTCTCCAAACCTGTCGCTGACAAATATATTGTCTAGGTCTCTGTGCCATCTTCCACTGTTGAAAAACGCGGACTGTTTTGGATCATGAATAAGTTTGAGGTTCATGTTTTCAACCCAGTTTTCTAGTTCTTTGCCATTAGAGTCTGTTTCGTTAGGGTGCCTTCATTACGGAGACCAACGCATGGTATCCTAGCCTAGAGCATAGCACTGACAGTAAACGCTCGCATTATAAATAATGCATTTGTTTTACATGGCGATGATAAAATGATATCATCCTAGAGTCCGATCGAGGGTCGGCACCTCGTTATGAACGTACACTTATACACCCACGCGATACTGTGATATTTGAAGTCACCCAGTACGAATTTTATTTGATGTGATTGAAAGTTATCCGGTTTCTCAAAAACAAAGTCAGCGTTTGGTGGTTTGTAGATGGACGTTACCGTACAAGACTTTAGTTCCACTGTGAGGATCTCGAGGTCATCTCGATATGTTAAAGATGTGGAAAATATGTCGGTATCTGGTCTGACGGAGACTGCGCTACCATACTGGTCGTGTGGTCTCTCAAACCTCGAATCCTTGGTCTGCGGGTTGCAGTACCTCGATGGATTTCTTGAACCAGTAGGACATCGACACCGTGTTCTCTGCACATATTAGACAATAGGTCTTCTTTATTTGCTGATAGTCTTTTAATATTAATTGACAAAATGGCCTCGACAAAGATCGTTTTGGTTGCGTTTGCATTTGTGTTGGCGCACCGGTGGTAAAAGGATTAGCCGACATTACTCGTTTCCAGGGGACGCCCGATTGCTTTCATATGTGATCGCAATCTACGTAGAGGCTCCTTCATGTCCCCTATTACTAGCTACCGGTGTAACATTTATTACCTCCAATAGACGATTTATTACTTCAAAAATTCGAAAAAAATACGATATTACTTTAGTAAACAAATTACACACACAAAAATCACAAATTACCTGCAACTAGCAACTAATTTAAGTAAAAATAAGCAAACGTTTTTAGCGCAATATTTGTATTTATAAGTTTGTCCAGGATATTGCCCGCTTTGAAATATTCGCCACTAAAAACAAGAAAAAACCATTTGAGTTTATACACTTTGATCAGATATATTGAATGGAAGATTGTACGGTTTGAAAAGTCCAATTTTCTGCCTTTAAAATTTATTGTGAATGACTATTTTAAAAATAGATTTTCTATTATTTCGATTCAGGGCTAGAAACTTGACGTAATGCGACATATATCTCATTTTTTGTGAAATGTGGAGATTACTCTATACTCCTCATATAATCTTAAATAACAGTTTAATAACGGTAAATCAGTCCATTTTTATATAATGTACCAAATTCGAAAATATATGGACTCACTAGCAACAAAATATTTACTACTTTTAAAAGCAACAAAGTATTAACATTCATTAGAAAATACATGCACATTTGACTTAGTAAAAGTATCATTAACAGTAAATATATAAAACGGCGCTTTGACTATTACATTTATACAAGTACACCACTAGCATAATATTTAAATTAAATATAAATTTTTAATGAACTTTCCGTCCCAACTTTAACATTTACTAAATTTATTGCAGTCTATCAACATGATTAAAATTTATAATTTTATTTTATCCTGATATAAAAATGACATGACTCTAGTTACTTAATACATTTTGTTGGTTGGTACAGCATGAAGTGTTTAGTATCCAGTATTGAGAATATCTTTCTCCTTATATACCGGGCTATCGAGCTATCAGTGATAGTATCATTTCCTTAAGATTGAATGGAATGGATTACCCTGTATTATTCTTTTGGTTCAGGTGTATGCGCCTACCTCAACTGCTGATGATGATGCAACTTAATCTTTTTCAACGAGCTGAAATGTTATTTCCTAAATTATCATCCTTTAAATTATCGTGGGCTATTTAAAATAAAAATCGGTGTTACTATGGCTGACCAACATATACGACATGTGGAGAGATGTGGAATAGATAAACGCAATTCAAGGAGAGATCGTCTTATTCTTTTGCCTTAGCAAAAATTGTACACTTAGATCTCACCATAGGACGACACCGAAATTAGATCGATTATATAATGACTAAACATCGCTTTAAAATATCTATTAGCCAATATAAAATATGACCTGGCGCTGACTGCGGCTCTGATCACCACCTTTTTCAACAACAAAGGAAAAATTGAAAGCACGTGCTAGGGTCTAAAACAAAATAAGAGAAAGATTGGAATATATTTGACCATCCATTGGCACTCACGATTTTAAAAAGGTTTGGGTATCTTTTAAAAATACCTTGATATAGATCTAGACTGACTGTGAAACACAGTCTATAGCCGACTGAACCGGACCATAAAAGGTGAGGATGTCTGCAGATACTTTTGACCTCGTTGAAGAACGTAGAAAACTCAAAATTGCTAGGATTAAGAACGATCTTATTAATTTCCAGTAACAACAGCTACCCCTCACATTTCTCTGTTCCAGTCCAATGCTATTCAATACTTCTTCAATATTTTAATTAGATGATCCTTCTTTTTTTGTAGTGCCTATTCGTTTCAGATGTTGGCACCATTATGGCACACTGTGATTCTGAAAAGATTTGTGGTTGAACCACGTTCGTAGATTTTTCAGCCAGGAAATCCCTCTCCTTCCTTGTTCTCGTAGATGATCCTACTTTGGCGTTAAAATCTCCTAGGATTATGACTAGTTCATGACTAGGTATAGCGCTAATAGTTTCTTCTAGACAATCATCGAATCTGTTACTCTATTTATCTTGGAAGCTATTGTAGGAGCGTATATTTGTATAAAGTGTAAGGTATTGGTGAATATTCGCATTTTAATGGATACCCTTTAGTTGACGGTATGATATTAAATAACGCTGTCATTCCATTTGGAGGTTACATTTATTGCGACTCTATTTGTTCTCGAATTTTCTGTGCATGAAAAGCAGATGATGTTGCTTACAGGTATTTTTGTTATCTGAAATTAGATAACAAAATCTTCGAAAGGGTAGAACACTTTAGATATCTGGGTAGTTGAATTGACTGCAGGGTTAAAAGTGATTAGAAAATTTCAACAAAAAGAGAACTTGCACAAAAAAGCTTTATGAACTGGCGTTATATTGTGCAGTAGAAGTCTGTCATTGACCAACGTCTAAGGGTATTAATGTGCTACATACGGTCCGCTTTGTTCTATGGATGTAAAACCTCGACAACTAAAATAAAAAATCTTAATAAATTAGAATCGTTTGAATTGTTGTATTACTGTCGCATGCTTAAAATCGTGTGTACAGCACACATATCTAATGAACGTGTACTAGAGACCATGCAAAAAGAGAGAGAATTGATCAGCATCATAAGAATGAGAAGACCTAACTATAGCTTACTTTGGTTAATCATTCAGGGCAACAAAAAGACGCTGGGTCGGAAGGAAACAACAGCCCTGGCTGCATAACATTAGACAACGAACAGGTCAAACGGTCCAGGAACTGTTTTATCTAGCTGTCAACCGAGAAACATTTCATCAGCTTGTTATTACGACCATAGCCAACGCTTGAAAACAAGCACACAAAGAAGAAGAAGGCCCGGAACCGAGATAACACGAAGAGTATTTCAGGTCACTATACACCGATTGTTCTCTCTTCACTTGCTGTTACTGCCATCTTGGAAATATATAGTGTAGTGGTTTACCGTTGCCTTCTGCATCGCTGAATACGTGCCGTTTGTGTGGCATAACTCACGCCGTATAATCAGTTTTGGAACCAGCCAGTCGCTATTGTCCTATCTATCGCCATGTCTGGCTACACTCACTTAGTTTAGCAGACCGATGTAATTGTTCGAGTTGTTGCACGCATGTAGAGCAATAAGTGAGAGGTATGTGTTATTAGGACCAGTTATCAAGAACCATATTCAGTCTATAACGCTCCATGTGATGGTTCCGATAAAAGGTGCCACTTTTCTAACACAACCTTTACACCTCTATATATCATCCATCATCAAATATATGATCATATATAGTGACAGTGAAATGCAAATTAACAAGGAAATTAACTGAAATATACGAAAACCCGGCAACACTGCCGTTTACATTATTTGTAAATTTTAATTTATAATAGTAGTTCATTTTGTCACTGCCTTTGTTCCATGCCTGGTAAAGTAGAAGTGTTGGGAAATGCTCTAGTCACCCATTCCCGTTAATAAAAATGGATTATGCATACATGGAAAGTTCTTATACTAAATAAACCAATAGCCCAAGCATCGCTGCTCAACGAACTCATAAAATATAGAAAAGTACTAGCACTAGCACACAATACTATGCAATGTGTAGTGGAAAAGACAGCGAAAATAAATAATTTGGAATGATCTTGAATTTATAATAACATTATGAAACGCAATATTTTATATTTTACAACAAAATGTTTTAACCTTCCATTTATCAATACTGCACCCTAAAACAGTATCATATAAGGTAGGTGACCCAAATAAAGCCACGTTTACGTTTGAATTTTTTCTTAAAGGAGGCATTTGAATTAGAAAATAACAAAATAGCTTAAAATGTCAGTTAACTTACCGACAACCTATACTACTCTTGTTTTAACTGATATATTGTAATAAATTAATACATATTAATTATTGATAATTTTACGTTTTTTGCAAACTGGCCTTACTAGGGCCAGGTGTTTCGAATAAGGCAAAAATATTAAAGCATTTTGTGTTCATTTAGGTTAAAAATAAATAAAACTGACTGCCAATGAAAATCAAATGTATTTTACATTATGTTGGACAATGAAACAATATAATTAGGAATTACTTATTTACAAACTTTTCAAAAAGTACACTTTGGGCAGATAAATGCGCCCTTGTTAGATTGTGTAAGTTGTACGCATTCTTTGTTCATATACCGTCCACAGGCTGAGCACAGGCCTTGGTGTGAAGACTTTGTTGATGGCTTCTTAACTATACCACTTGTATACGTCACTATCGTGACGTATCAAAAATTTCACTCCTTCGAGATTCTTTTTTTATTTTCGTTTGGAGGCAATGGAAATTGTTTATTTTTTTTTTCGGTGCAGCGTCGTCTTTATCAAAAGGAGTATCAAACAAGTTAACTACATGCTTTTGGGCTTTTGAATTAACGATTTTTTTTCTTTGAATCCTTTTACATACTTTTAATATGAGGAGTTATAGAACATCCCAGAGGTACTTTTCAGTGCGTCACAGTTTTTCGATTTCTTTCTAATGCATTAAGTTGGATGGGACGGAGAAAGCGGTAGTTCCGTGATTAAACAGAACTATATTGCAGCGTTAGAATAAGCTTACATACATAAGCGGTTCTTTCCTAACCTACGTTTGATTCGTTGATATTTAGATGCGCGCTTTCTCTAACCAATCAAATACGCCTATTACTGATAGTTGACATAAAACTTTATCCATGCTGGCCATTCTTTCGAAGTGTTCCAACAGTAAATGACGGCTCTCGTTCAGGTCAGTATTTGCAAAGAATATAGACGCTATATAATATATTTATATTCTTTGGTATTTGTTTTGTATAATTTTATTTTGTATTTTGTTTTACATAGTATTGTGATTAAGGTTTTATTTGTACAGTAGAACCTGCTTAATTCGAACTTCGTTAATTCGAAATCTTCTTTAATTCGAATTTTTTATTCTGGTCCCTAGCATTTCCTATATAAGTAATGTTAAAAAGTCGTTAAAAACTAGTTTAAAATATCAATTACTATTTTAGCTCCAGGTGGTCTTTTTTAATAGTACCATTTGCTTTTTTCGGCAACAAACGTGAAAAATATAATCATATCCAGTGGAACCGGTTATGATCCCATTCTTATATTCACATTTGACTGGCTTCTCTCTAATTGACTGTTTAGCTAGGTTATGACCAAAATATTTTACCATGGATTTGTCTAAGGCAAGGAAATATCTTTATGGAAACATCCCCTCTGTCAGTATTTTTCTATAATTTTATCTGCTAAAAGTCTAATTTTGTACATACAAACTGTAGAATTGTCTATTTTGACATTATGCGCTAGATGAACAAACTTTGTTATTTATAAATACTTGTCTCTGATCAAAATGTTGTAAACACAGGAAACTCCTAGGTCCTCATCCAATGACCTGATCTAATTTCATTTCTAGATGGTTCAGGCCTATATTTCAAAAGATCAATTACTACTTTAGCTCCAAGTGGTATTTTTTTATTATCTTCAATATCATTCGTTTTTTTTTTCGCAACAAACGTGAAAACTATAATCATATCCAGTGGAACCAGTTATCATCCAATTATTATATCCAAATCTGACGGGCTCCTCTCTAATTATTGTTTTGCTAGGTTATGACCGAAATATTTCACCATGAATTTGTCTAAGGATATTATATCTGTAAGGAAACTCTCCACTGGTAGTATTTTTCTATAATATTCTATTACACTGATATTTAAATTCTACTTTTCAGTGTTTTCAATAAACTATTATTATTACGCATTAGTGAATAAATAGTTTTTATGATTATAATTATATTTTATTTATGTAATTAATTTAGAAGTTATCTAATAAATTTTTGAAAACAGTCTTTTTGTGTTACTTATACTATGGCCAAAAAGTAGTAGTGAGAATAGAAGTACAAAGAGTTGTTCGACAAGAGTGTATACATACACCAGTATTATTTAATATGTATAATCGGAAGACATATTAAGTAAGGCAATGGATTAACGAAACGTAGACATTAGAATTAATGACATGATCATAAATAACTTGAGATACGCTGATGATACAGTGCTTTTAGCCGAATCACATGAAGACCTACATATACTTCTTAATTCGGTGACCGCAGTAAGCGAAGAAGAATATGGACCATCACTCAACAGAGCAAGAAATACATGATAATAACAAAGACAACTCAGGACATTCGTGAGATATATGTACAGAATCAGCCTATTGAAATAGGAAGAGAATTTAAATACGTAGATACAACTATTAATGAAAACAATGACAACTCTCAAGAAATACGAATCAGAATCAAACAGGCCAGAAGCGCATTTACAAGAATACAACGGCTTCTCTGCTGTAGAAACTTAAACCTTAAGTTAAAAATAGGATTGCTGAGGTGCTACGTACTATCCGTATTATAATACGGGATGGAAGCATGGACATTGAAGAAAATTCACGTGAGGAGACTGAATGCATTCGAGATATGGATGTACCGAAGAGTACTAGAGATCTCATGGATAGATGGAATAACCAACGTTGAGGTAATGTGACGTATACATAAGGAAAGAGAAGTACTAACAATTAAGAGGAGAAAAGTGGGATATGTGGGTCATGTGATGAGAGGAGATTAATATCTAATACTCCAGGTTATTATGCAAGGAAAAATCCGGAGAAAAAGATCCATAGAAAGGAGACGTAACCCATGTAATAACGACTTATTTAGAGCCGCTGTCTCAAAATTAAAAATCGCTGTGATGATTGCCAACTTTCGACGCGCAGACAGCCCCTTGAGAAGAAGAAGATAAAAAAATTCAATAAATTAATAATTTTGTCGTCAATTTCGAATGTTTCCATATTTATAAATTTAATAAACAATATTTTTTATTTTCATTAATATACGGGATTACCCCCTGTGGCTAAGTTCGATCCTGGAATCAGTCAGATTCTTCAATAATTATATGAAATAATGCTCGACATACCTAATTCATTATATGACGTCATAATTAATGACGCACTGAAAAGTACCTCTGGGATGTACTTTAACAACATTTCTGTGAAGAACGTGTTTAGCTTAGATTTGGTGTATTTAAAGGTAACAGTTGGTACAGGTCCCATATCTTTATTCTCTAATATGTTCTGAAACGAGTAATTTGAAGAATAGCCCCTTTCAAAACTAAACTTTTGGTATTTTAAAGAACATTTAGGAAGTAAAATTTTGGTTCTTTTAGCTAAAGATTGATTCATTAGTTCTGCAGAAGTACTTTGTTCACTTTCTGCACTTTTCCTTTGATTTGTGGAAGTGTTTGTACTGATAGATTAAAAGGGTAAATTCCCGTAGCTTTGAAATCGGAGTGATATTTCCTGGTGTCATAACCTTAGCCCAAACTTCAGAAAATATTCGTCCAAAGACTGTGCGTCTTATAGAGCATTCAAGGTTATTTATCCAAAAGCGAAGAATCTCGTCGTCCCAAAACGAGTCGAAATAATTGAAAACCGACTTATTCATAGGCTGTAGCTCATAGATGTATTGTTTGGCAGACAAATCAGAGTAATGTTATACTTTTTAGCAGTTTTAACGATATTTGCATGTAAATGACCCTTAACATCATCAAAAATTAACAAAGTAGTTTTACCTACAACTCTAAACTGGTGACAATGTGCAATCCACTTCACAAAAACATCGTATGTCATACTTCCCTTGGGTGTCATAACTACCTTGATTCCAGGAGAACAATTTTCTTCCCATTCTGATTTGAGCCTCTGACCCTTAAATAATATCATTGGTGGTATGTGCTGACTAGGTCAGCAGAGTAGATAGCAGGTGCTACTATATACTCTAGATATATACTCTTTGTCCCTTTTTTGGCAAAAACTTTCTGTTAGTGGTTTAATATCAAACGGCAACCCTTTTCATCGATGTTGTAAATATTCTACGGCTTTCCGGCAACATTCAATTCCTTCATGACTACCTTCAATTTGTCAATGTAATAAGTGGCAATCACTTGTTGCATTGAAATTTTGTGTTTTATGCCTAGCGACATCATGGTGGTGACCCTAAATACTCTAAACCACTTACGCCCAACTTTTTGTTTCGTTGGGTTAAAAGTATATGGAATATGTTTCCTCGCAGAAAAAAAATACACGTCTTTTAATTATCTTGCTAGTAGGCATTCCAATGTCGTCAAGATGAAATATTATTGAACCAAGTACAGTTTCTTGATAATATGATACAATCGCATTTCTCCTAATTTTCTAATTGGTCTACCTGTTATTAAATGGTTTTGTAAGGTAGGTATCCGAAATATCTTTGAAGCCTGATTGACAGGCATTTCGTTTTCAACATTCAAGGACTGCTTCATTTGTTCTTCTGTTCGTTCAGCTCGCTTTTTTCAGCTGCATTCGGCTCAATCTTGTCTAAAATATATGAACAAAAATCGTTAGTTCAGTGCAATTCAACATAGCAATAAGCTTGCATTTATAAATAGTAAGATAGTTCTACATAATCACGATGTTTAAAGGTTAATTAAGAGAATAAAATCTGTATTAAACCATTTCCATAAAAAGGCCAGTGAGTGACGTTATTATTGCACCCTTGTTTACCAATTTAATCTGTTACGATAAGCACTACATACTTCATGTGGTACAAAGACTTATGCTATGGTCTTACAATACAGTGAAAGCTAAATTCTAAAATGTATACCGCTTAGCAGTTTTTATTGATGGAACATAAAGACAATGGAATCAACAAATATTTAAAGAACCCCTGACTTGCAGATGATATAAATTATTCCCTGGGAAAATTAACAAAAAACTTAAACGCTCCGAACAGATGAATACATCAATTAGGAAACAAAATGGTACTTGAGATAAAATTGACATAGGTAAAGTCTATACTTTTGCAAATCATCTATGCGAGGTATTTCAACTGCATCAAAGGAAAGTCTCAGCCAAAGAAAAGGCAGCTATTTATAAAGTCGTAAATACACGATTTCAAATAACTCCGCTTATCAAATCTGTTCAGAAATTTGAAAACAAAGAATCTCAAGCATTCGACAAAGTTTGGCACGTAGGTGTTATCTCCAAAATTAAATCCATATTTTCCCATCCCATAAGTTCACTTTTAAGATCCTATCTAACAGAAATAAGACAAAAGAGGTAGGGAAATTGTTCCCAATATGTTCCGGAGTTCCACAAGAAACCATACTAGGACGCACCCTTTACATAATATACACATTAGATGTCCCAAGCGCGAACAATACAACAATCGCTACATATGCCGATGGCACAATTCATTGCTTTAAATTATACAGCAACTGAAGCATCGCAGGTATTACAAAATCATCTGCTTAAACTAGAGAGTTTGCTTAAACTGTGGTGAGTCCAAGTCAACAGTTTAAAATCAACATATATAACGTTTACTTTAAAAAAAGGTGAAGCGTCACCAATTTCTATAAACAACACCAGTTAATAGCGTCGTTAAATATCTGGAAATCTTTGGATCTTCATGTGCCATCTCCTCTAAAAAGGTTGGCAACCATCATGGCAATTCGCACTTTCCATACCGCTGCTCTAAAGAGGTCAGTAGAAGTGCAGTTAAACCAAGCTCTCAAATTGTTTAACCAGGAGATGCGCCTTCTTCCGCGACTTCTTCTACCCTGTATTCTTCCTTGCATTATTAATAGCAAGAAGTTATAACGCTCGCTCTTCATGACATGTTCCAGATATTGCAGTTTTCTGACTTTAATTGTATTTAAAATATGTTTATCTTTTCCTATTCTTCTCAACATCTCAACATTGTTGTCCATGTATTGTTATGTTTTCTTGGCGCTGTTGGGATTTTGTAATTACCATAAATTGTGTCTTTTTTGTGTTTAGGGACAGTCCGTTTACTTCACTGACTTCTACCACTCTGCCAACCATTTGTTGTGAATCCTCAAGACATTTCGCTAATAAAATAGTGTCGTTGGCAAACCGTATATTATTAATTGGTCGGCCATTTACTTTTATTCCCATAGTTAGTTCTTCTAGTGCTTCCTGGATTATTTCGTCTGAATACAAATTGAACAAAGTAGGAGACAGAACACAGAATTGCCTGACGCCGCTTTCAACCTGTATTTCATTTGAAAAGACGTTGTTCTCTTTTACCACAACAATCTTATTATAATAGATAGCGCTAATGATCCTAATGTCTCTCATGTTTAAGTTTAGCTTTTCAAGTAATTCGATAAGACGGATATGTCTGACCTTATTTATTTGGATAGTAGACTTAATTGGGGCATCCACATCTAGAAGAAACGCCTTCAGTTCATCTTAATCTACAGGAAAATCTATTGATACACGAGTCTAAAATCAAATCTTAGCCTGGAGAACAAACTTCTGATTTACAAATGTATTTTAAATCAGATATGGCTATGCGCAGCACAAATCTAGGTACAACAAGTAATACCAACATACAAAAATTTCAACGATTCTAATGGAGAGTACTGCACCAAATCTGCAATGCCCCTTGGTTTATTACGAACCACAAATTTCATCACAGTTCAATCACAGTTACCAACAGTTAGCGAAGCAATATCTTCTGTAAACTCTCCCTACAAGACCAAACTATCTTGCCATCCAAATCCGCTGTCCACGGATGTGGCTCAACATTTCGCATAAAAGAATATTATTAAGACCAAACCCTTTGATCCTCTAGTACATTTGGAGAAACAGAGTATTGGCGACGTGCAAGTACTTGGATGTGATACGAGAAACGATCGTGCGCGAGTAGCGAAGAAATCTTGCATTTTTTACTGCAAATTTCATAGATTCCATAAATTCATATTGTCAATTGTCATGTTTCATATTCGTTTGTTTATTTACACCTGCTTTCACTGAAGAAAATGGGATTTAGGAAATGCTGTGTTATAAATTGTAAAAATACAACAAAAAATTGTCATTTTAAGTTTTGTTCGTTTCCAACTTCGAAGCACAAATTACTACAAAGAGAAAAGTGGATTTATATCATAAATAAGCTAAGTAACATAACCTAAATTATGCATTATTCTTGCGCCCGATTTTAAAGTCAGTTTGAAATAAATAATAAATAAAAGTTCACTTTTAAGTGTAAATTTTAGTTTCATAACACTCACTTAGAGTTCATTTTAACCCAAAAATCAAGTTTAATGTTTAAATTTTATTTGAAGTTTACAAAAATGCATAAAGTTCAAGTTTTTCTGAAGGTGCATTAAGATATATTCGCTGTCCAAAAGTTTAAAGGGAAAGAATTAATTGTTCAAACCAATATGATGATATCGTGGGCTTAACCTGCTAATTGATGCATTTATGAATTAGCATTATTTATGGTCATTTATTTTTCTTAAATCTTCCATAAAATTCTTCCATTTTTTTTGACATTTGCCACTACTAAAGCTTTTCCATTTGACTCAATGCTTGGTTAAAAAGTTATTTGGTGATTTACTTTCTCAAATCCAGTTTTTATTATTGCATCCATATTAACAGTAATGCTGTAATTTAATAATATTTATTTGTATTTATACTACATACAACGTTTACCTTTTAAAAACATACCGACATAACCTGAATCTTAGTTTTTCTTCTTATTCTTTTTTGGGGCTACGTCCTTGACAGTTATCCGGTAACCTCGATCTAACATGAATGCGCAGTAAATTTTGCTGATTTACGACACCAGGTGTCGCTGTTCCGAACTTGCACGGTCCCAATAGTGTCATAGTCCAGTAAAAGACCAAGTTTTTAATTTGGTTTTTTAAATCTTTTCCCGATTTTTTTTAGACTTGTGATACTCATATTGCAAAAATTTTGAAATTTTGTAAATATACATCCGGACAAGTTATTATAATTAAATATATAATATACATAATACATAATACTTTTTAGATAATTAATGAAAACAAATTGCTTGAGAAAATTAAAGAAAAATAAATGAAAAATAACTTAACAAATGCAACAATATTGGATTTTGTCTTTTTTTATTTTTGTTAACTAAGTATAATAGTAATCTAAGTATCTTATTGCACCTTTAGTATTTTTAGCAGAGAATAGAACACACAGAAAAAAATTCATTATAAACAGAGTCGTAAAATCCTTATAAAATTCTTAAAAATTCAGCGTAGGCATAAAAAAGTCCCAAATATGGTAACGGCAGCCTACACATTTATTTTAACTATGACGAGTTCACTAACTACAGCAGCGGGGAAGAAAATATTGGAAAGGGTATTAAAGAATCATAAGTAATTTTTGTTTTATCATTTAAACACAAAACCACATCA
Organism: Diabrotica balteata; assembly: GCA_918026665.1. Taxonomy (NCBI): domain Eukaryota; kingdom Metazoa; phylum Arthropoda; class Insecta; order Coleoptera; family Chrysomelidae; genus Diabrotica; species Diabrotica balteata. Next base: position 41,900,307 of record OU898277.1, read on the forward strand.
ACCGAGCAATTATTAGTGGATATAACAAATACATGAAAGATTACATTAAATACAGTTGAATAACTTGATGCTTTTTAAATAGCTTAACACTGTTGAAATTTTTTTGGTAAGAAATGTTGTAAGATCAATCAAGCAGGATATGTTTGATAATCAGTGGGTAAGAGCAGCTGGAGCATATAGGTAGTGGTTCTTTTGTTATTAGGTATTTTGTGTGTTAAGACAGTATGGCCAATTCTTAGACGGTTAATAATAACTTGGATTCTTCTGTTTAAAGGACTCTCCAGGGCAGCATTTATTTTTGGGCAAATTACATTTAATTTTGTACCTAATTTTTCACAATAATTTTGCCAAGGATTAGTACAGTGGATTTTCACCAGGTTTTTTAGATCGGTGTACGAATATGTTTTTAATTTTGCAGTATGGTTTAAGTTCAGTTGACTTTTGTTTGCCAATTGATCTGCTTTTTCGTTTCCGTAAATACAAGTATGTGAAGGTACCCAAATAAAAGCCGCTTCCTTTCCTAATGGTCGGAATGTTTCTATTTCGTTTTTTATGTTCTGTGTAATAGGGTTGTTGGTATATATTTGTTTCAGTTCCAGTAATGCATTTAATGAGTCTGTTACGATAATGCACTTCATCGTTCTACTTTTTTTACCTGTTAGTATACCGCAATTTGTTGGTATCGATATGCTGTAAGAATTTTCGTTACAGTAGTAGGCAGCAGCGCGACCATTGGGAGGTATAGAGGCATCGGTAAAGATTTGCAAATAATTAGGATAGCGGTCTAGATTTTCCATGAATAGAGATTTAGTTATTGTGGAATTTGCAGTTGATTTGGGATACTTTGTAAGTGTTAAGTTAATAGTTAATGGGATAAATAATCTTATATGGACCAAATGTTCATTATTATTTGTATGCTATGAAATATTCGGTTGTAATTTAATTTTCTTACACCTTGAGTCAAATTGTGAAGTATTATCATTCCCGTTGTGTTGTGACTATTACAAAGTGATAACTCTTTTATGAATGTCGTATTATGCTGGATCTTTCTTTAGTATTACTTTATACTATGTTTTATTTTAATTGTAGGTAATAATTAAGCAATTTTTGTTTTTTTACACACTCTAAAAAATTTTTGATTCTTTTTTAAATAATATTTTCCTCGTGTTTAGTATGTTAATTGGCCTACACTATTTGTTCCCTTCATGACACTTCTAACATGTTTAATAGGATCGTTGAATCTAAATTAATTTATATCAGGATACTATTCAGCGACTTTTCTTTTTGTGCAGCTTCTCTTAGAACTTTTTGTGTGTATTAGAAGTGTACAGAATTTTGAATTAATAAAATATATATTGTCCATACCAAGATACATAAAGAATAAAGAGACATCTAATATAAGAGGATATAAGGGAAATGTATTTTATAGTAACTATTTCTGTTTTGTATCAAACTTAGAGGTCGCCGGTTAAATGTTATTAGAAATAATAATGGAGAAAAAATGCAATATTTTGACTGTAAATACATTAACGAAAAATAGCAACTATCAATGGTGAAAACATTGCTAGAATTAACTAGCTTTACTCATTACTGATATCTATATAAAGAATCGACTTACCTTTTAATATATTATATATTCTTAGCCAGTGGATTAGCGTTGTAGGTCCAGTGTATCGAGGAGGACCGAGGAAGAGGGTATACCAATAAATCACTTTATTGTATTGCGATTTTGAATAGCGATAATTTAAGTTAGTTTTCACGGTAATATGATACTTTACATCAGTGTCTGTGTTTGCGACACAAAAATAAGAGAAGAAAAAGTCAAATTCAAATAAGTTTGGATATAACAGTAAGTTAGACAATATTATGTACAGTAAAAGAAAAGTAAAGAAAATTTAAAAATATGAAAATAAATACTACATACTTTTACAAATAATTTCTATAGAAAATGACCCCAATTGGGGAGTTTCTAAAAAAGATTTCAAAAAAAGAAAAAGCTAAATAAGGTATAGAAGTACCAATCGAAAATAAGTATTTCCTTATACTATTCGATACTACGATATAAAAGAAAAATATATATGGCTAAGTCAATGCAACTTGGTCACTAAAAATAAGTCAGTCCTACCTTAGATTCTTCGGGCACATAGTAAGATAAACAGCAGCCTGAAGAAATGATTATGAAGGTTAAAATTATTGTCAGTTATAAGGAATATCTTTTAAATGATGGGTGGATTAATTTAAAGTAATTATTGGCCGTGGTCTACACGAAACTTTCGAAAGATAAGGAGTTACGATCCAAGCTATCGCGATAGGACGTCACTACATTTTTCTGATCGTCAAAAGACAAAACAAAAAAATGCCTACGACAAAACATATTGCTAGAATTACAACAATAAAATAACAATAAAGGACTTTTTCTATTCTGTACACATTAACAGATCTGATGATCTTATTCTTCTTCAGTGCCTTATCCGGTCCGGATGTTGGCGATCATCAAGGCTATCATGGTTTTGTTGCTGCCAAATACTTTACCCCACATATTGAGTTGACGAATTCAATATTTTTCTTCGTTCCGCTTCACGAGGTACTCAAGCTTACGTTGTTTCACTAAATTAAGCACTTCTTTTTCTTTTAAATTCTGTATCTTTCGCTACCTGCCATTAGTGCCCCGGGATTTAAATTTGCACTGCTGACAACCATGAATTTAGTTTTCTTAAGATTAAGCTCTAATCCGTACGTTACGCTCACAGTTCCTACTCGGTCTAGTAAGGCTTGTAGATCATTTAGGATGGTTGCTAGTAACACTGTGTCATCGGAGTAGCGGATATTATTGATGTATTCACCGTTCACTCGGGTTGCCATCTCTAGGTTTGTGACGGCTTCAGTAAAAATTTCCTTAGAGTATATATTGAAAAGAGTCGGCGAGAGCACACAGCCTTGCCTTACTCCTCGCATGATCTTCACTTGGTCGGTCAGCCAGTCTTCGACCTTGACTTGAGCACGCTGGTTCCAGTATAAATTCGTGATGATCCGAATGTCCTTCTCATCCAATCCTACTCTTTGTAGGGCGGCGAACATCTTCTGGTGCTGACAACGGTCAAATGCCTTGGCGTAGTCAATAAAATAAATATAGACATCGCGGCATCTCTTAAGTAGAACTTAAGGTAAGGTGAAAAGTGCTTCACGTGTACCCATGCAATTGCGGAATCCAAATTGCATTTCAACGACATTTTCTTCACATTTCTTGTAACTTCTGGCATGTATGATTTTAAGAAAAATCTCAAGTGCATGACTCATAAGGCTGATAGTTCGGAAATCTTCACACGTTTTCGCAGATCGTTTTTTTGGTAGTGTTATAAATGTTGACAATCCCCTCTGGAATATTACCTGAATCGTATATGGCGTTATCTGGTGATGAGTGTTAATATTCTTCGAGAGTTCTTTTCTCTCTATTAACACTTGTTCTTCATCTTTCACCATTCTATGTTGCTCGTTCTGCAAAGCGGAAGAAGCAAGCATACTTGCTTATGATCAAGATGAAATTAATTTGGTTCCTAACCATATGTAATTCTTTGAAGTTGAGACCGTTCAGAATTAGCCGAAGGAACTCATATCTTGGCCCTCTGATTATATGTCCAAGATATTCTAGTTTACGCCTCTTAATAATATTTAATAGAGTTCGTTGATGTCCCATTCTTCGAAGAACTTCTTCGTTTCTGGTTCTGCCAGTCCATGGAATTCCGATTATACATCTATTATTAACCGGTAAAATGAAAATAATTACAGTATATCCTGAAGGTAAAAATATCTGAAAATATGTTTAAATCATTTATCTCATCTCATATCATAAGTTTTTCTTTGAAAATCAATCTTTATTACAAACCGTTAACTCGATACTGGTTTAGTAAATACAATATTTTTAAAAAACGAAATAGACCCGACACTGACTGTCTCTGTTATATTTTTAAGGTGAATGGCAGCATATTTGAATATAAAATTTTCGACATCATTTAATTTATATTTTTTTGATGTAACACTATATATTTCACGGCGTACATCAAAGATTTTTTTCTCTTACATGAAAGTATTGTAAATTAATAAAATGTCTGCTATCGGGAAATTTTTTAATGAAAAAAAAGTTATATGAAATATAAAGAGAAAGTAAAACGGTGGGTATTTTCATGCGCTTAAGATATTGTATAGATACATGATTATAATCATAATTCTCTTGTCAGTGTCTTGTTTCTTTAACTTATTTAACTAAAAGCTTTCCTTTTTCATCTGATGGAGCTTTTCTAACAGATGACATTTATCACGTTTTTTTTTTGCTATTTTACTTTCAACACACCAGTTACATCTTTTTTTGCGATGTTGAAACATCCTTATTGTTTTACAGAGCTTATATACGATCCATTATAGATTATGGTGCTACTCTTTATGGTTCTGCGTCTAGAAATCTTCTAAGAAAAATTAACATTTTTCAAAATTCTGCCTTAAGGGTCTGTTTAGGCGCTATGAGATGTGCCCCTATACAACCACTACATGTTGAAGCTTATGAGCCTCCTTTTGCGATTAGAAGAAATTTATTAAGCGAAAAAAGGTACTCAAAGCCTACTTAACAAATCTCAAATTATTTTCCAGTATACGTCAACTTAACGAATCAGATCTCACTCACAAATATTGGATTAAAAAGATATCTTCACCTTTGTGCACTGCTTTACAGAACAATTCTATTTTTTCAAAGAATTTGGCCAAAGTGGACAAAAATTTAGACTTCTTTGCTCTCTTCCATAAAACTGAATGGTTTGGGTGCCATCCATAATATTTCTTTCTCGCCTCCTTCTTTGTAATTACATGAAAAGGAGGAAGCTCAAGTAGGGAATTCATAGCTGCCGTTAGTGTGTCTGATAAACTTTGTGATTCCGAAGCGAGCAAGTCTGTGCACCTTGCTTAATTTAAGGATAACATTGTTTTACTGCGGCTTTGGCTACTGATGGCTGTATCAATATAGCATGTCTGGTTTTTATGAGTGCATGTGGCTACCATTAACGTCGTTACCCTTTTCTTAGTCATTCGTTATATCTGTGTATCGAAATGCTATACGCTAAATAAATTCGTTCTATCTGCTGATTTTAAGTGACACTTGAGTCTAATATGACCCCAAAACCCCAAGATAGTTGTTTTCACTGACCAGATATGAATGTGTACCTTTTGGGTTAAAAAGATTCTGTATTTCTTGTTCTAGTAAATTTTATGATTACGTACCTGGGGGTTTATGTTAGGCCCTATATTTGAAGTCGATTCCTAACTACAGTCAAAGCCTGTTACATTATATCTCCATTAAACAGAAACTGTGCCATTAAATTTAAAGAAGAACAGGTTATATAAGCCAGTAACGTTGCATATATGATACAACTTCTAAACATGCAGTCTATCTATCTGCGGCTTGTTTAGTCTATTCCTTTTAAACGAATCGCCCTCATAATTGTTTCGTAAGAGAAATTCAAATACTTCATTTATATCGAGAAAAGCACTCAACAGTATCTCTTGGTTTTTCAGAACATTACAAGATGGTACAGTGCCGTTTCGAAAAATACTTCTCGATACACATACTGTCCCTGATACTTCAACCAATATACCATCTCTATTATACCAATGGATAAGTTTTCTAAATTCTTTAATACGAATGACATCAGATTTATCAGCCTCGTGGGCTTGCTGTTCCTATCTGGTTTTGCCAGGTTTGGGTATAAAAGCTATCCTCATTGACCTCCATGATTTTAATATGTACGCCAGTCCTAAACGAGCATGTAGCGGTTATATATTGCCTACCATATTGGGATCACTTATCTTCTTCTTCTTTAAGTGCCGTCTCCTTTAAGAAGGTTGGCTATCATCACGGCTATCTTCACCTTTGACACTGCTGCTCTAAACAGCTCAACAGAGTTACAATTGTACCACTGCCTCAAATTGTTTAGCCAGGATACACGTCGTCGGCCTATGCTTCTTCTGCCCAGTATCTTTCCCTGTATAATGATCTGCAGCAACTCATATCTCTCACCTCTCATGACATGACCCAGATACTGCAATTTTCTTATTTTAATTGTATTTAATATCTCCTTTTCCTTGTTCATTCTTTTTAAAACGTCGTTGTTCGTAACCTTATCGATCCAACTTATTTTTAAAATTCTTCTATAAGCCCACATCTCAAACGCTTCTATTCTGTTACTTATATCTTTTTTAAGCGTCCAAGCCTCCATTCCATATAATAACACAGAAAATACATAACATCTAAGCATTCGTACTTTAAGTTGCAGACTCAGATCATTGCTGCAAAGTACTTTTCTCATAGTATTGAATGTTGATCGGGCTTTTCCTATACGTGATTTGATTTCCTGTGTGTAATCGTTGTTTTCGGTTATGATTGTTCCCAAGTATGTATATCTGTTCACCTTTTGAACGAGTTCGTCCCTAATCCATAACGTGTCCTGTTGTTGTGTCTTTGCGATGGTCATGAATTTCGTCTTTTTGATATTTAAAGTAAGTCCAGCCTCTTCGCTACTGTCTACAATCTTATTTATCAGAACCTGCAATTCTTCAACTGACTCTGCGATTACTAAAGTATCATCGGCGTATCTGATGTTATTTATAAGTTCTCCGTTGACTTTAATTCCACTTGATGTTTCCTTTAGTGCCTTCTGAACTACCTCTTCTGAATAGAGGTTAAAAAGCAGCGGAGACAATATGCATCCCTGCCTTACCCCTCGTTGTATTTCTATTTCTTCTGATAGTTCGTTGCCAACCTTTACAGATGCAACTTGATTAAAGTAAAGGTTTGATATTATTCTAATATCTTTCATATCCAGATTTTTATCTTGAAGTAGCTGTAGGAGGCGATTATGTCTGACTTTGTCAAATGCCTTATTGTAATCAAGGAAACAGACATAAAGAGGTTGGTTAACATCCATACATCTTTGGGCCAATACATTCAGGGCAAACAAGGCCTCTCTTGTACCCATTGCGTTTCTGAAGCCAAACTGCGTGTTACTAATATCTTGCTCCAGTTTTCTGAAAATTCTTTGATGTATAATTTTCAAGAATATCTTTAGAGTGTGGCTCATTAAGCTGATGGTTCGATGGTCACAGCATTCTCTAGCGTTAGCTTTTTTCGGTAGAGTCACGAACGTCGACTTAAGCCATTCTTTTGGAATGACGCCTGTATCATATATGGTGTTGTACAAGTCTTTTAGTATATCTATTTGATCTTCTGCGATTAATTTTATAATTTCCGCTGGTATCTCATCAGGACCTGTAGCTTTATTATCTTTTGCCAATTTTACTGCATGCATGACTTCTTCTTTTGTTATACTGGGCCCCGTTTCTCTACTGTTGTATAGTTCTATGTTTTCTGGTTGTCTCTCATCTTTAAATAATTCCTGTATGTATTGTTTCCATCTTTCTATTTTCTTGTTGTTATCAAGGATAATTTTACCTTTTTCATCTAATAGAACACTACTGTGGTTTGTTTTTCTGATGCCGGCCAGTTCTTTTACCTTCCTATGTAGATTAAAGTCATCATGCCTTTCCAATAGTACTTCTATTTCCTCACACTTGTTTGAGTACCATTTTTCCTTGGCTTCTCTTATTTTCTTTCTAATTACACCATATATGTCTTTATATTTTTCGATGTCTACGTTCTTGTACAATCTTCTCTTTTCCATCAATTGCAGTATCTCATCATTAATCCATGACTTTGTTGTGTTATTATTTTTCTTTCCTTTTAGAATCTCCTTCGTTGGATTCAGCATTATGTTTTTAAATGTTTCCCATTTTCTGTTCGAATCTTCGTCTGGATCGATTATATTTATCTTTATTTCCTCGTTAATTTTTTTGGATAGCTGATCTCTTACAAATGAATTTTTCAAAAATGAACGTTGTATTTGATTCTTATTGCAACGTGCAGTTAGTTTTTTAAATCGGAGATCGAATGATACAACAACGGGATTGTGGTCTGTGGCTGCATCAGCCCCAGGGTATGTTTTTGCTGATTTAATGGAGTTCCGAAACCTTTTTCTTATTAAAACATAGTCTATCTGGTTTCTAATAACTTTCCTATCATTATCCGCAGGCGATCTCCAGGTGTAGAGTCGACGATTAGGTAACTTAAAATAAGTGTTTGTAACTACCAGACTGTTCTCTTGACAGAACTCCACCAATCTTTCCCCCCTCTCATTTCTTAAACCAAGTCCATATTTCCCTACAATATCTTCTACTTCTCCTTTTCCTACTTTTGAGTTAAAATCGCCCATAACAATCGTGATATCTCTATGCTTTGTATTATCCAGGGCTTGTTGTATATCTTTATAGAATTGTTCTATTTCATCGTCTGTCTTGTCGGAAGTTGGAGCATATACTTGGATTATATTTAACTTTCGTTGGATCATTGTTAAAGAAACCATAACTACTCTATCTGAGATAGGACTGAAAGAAGTGACTGATTGACATAAGTTCTTATCAACAATGATTGCTACTCCATTTCGATGGTTTGGATCATTATTTCCCGAATAGTATATTTTGGAATTTAAAATCTGTTGTTCACCCGAGTCTGGCCATCTGGTTTCACTTAGTCCCAATATTTTGACAGACATGCGTTGCATTTCTTGTATGACGTTGTGTATCTTTCCGGCTTCATAAATTGTTTTAATATTCCAGGTAGCGATCTTTGCACCTTTATTCTTTTTGTAGGGTTTTCGTAGATTAACGACCGGGGGAGCCCTACAGTCTTTTGGTTGTCTACCCCTGCCGGATCTTGACGACCGAAAATCATGATCAGTAACTTGTTGTAACCATCTTGTACTAGCCATAATGATTAACTAGGGATATCCATTAAGGATCTTTAATGTAGTGGTTTCCCCTTGCCTTCTACATCCTTACGCCGTTGACCTATTTTTTCGGTTCGTCCGCCTTTAGGGTCAGTTTCCCAACCCCAGGACAAAAGGGTGCCCTACCACTTACCAACTCATCCGCCCGAAGCCGTTGGTCAGTAAGTGGGGGATTGCTTATACCGGCAAACGTTCGGTAGAATTTTCGCCTTATCTGGCTACCCTCACTTAGTTTAGCCTGCAGACCAATGCAGTTGCCCGGGGTGTGGCACGTGGAGCCATAAGTGAGAGTTAGTTGTCTTATGAGGACCAGTTATCAAGAACCATCTCCCGTCTATGACGCTCGATGTGGTCGTTCCGATAAAAGGTGCTACCTCTATAACACAACTCTACACCCCGGATCACTTATAGGGGGTTGAAAATTGGGGACAGAAATTGCTGGGCTGGGAATAGGCTTAGCAAAAGAAACCGGAACGTTTGCAAACGTGAATGTGAAAGTAAATGAAAAGGGGACTGGATTGAAGTAACTAAAAAATAATCAAAAGAGTACTTACAGAGATTTCCTGGACAAAACAACAAAAGTTCCCAAGCTATTTAAAATGGACGCTGCTTACAATAATCTTCCTGTTGAGTGGAAAGATAAGCTTTTCTTTCCTAAAATATACATCAAAAAGGTTAGAATCTTTAAAAAAATATTACTCTTGGTTTAGGTAGAAACATTACATATTTATTATTATCTCACTCTAAATAGTTACAAATATAAATAATAATAATAACAAAATAACAAAAACAACTTACAACTAGACGTTGGGGACATTTTGTGGCGGAAATAAATTATTACAAAGAAAAATATCTTTTTAAATGGAGCTATGCATAGAGGTAAACCATTCAAAAAAGTTTACATTTATCTTACAGATTAGTAACCGCAACATAATTTGACGTAAAATAACGGGTACATTTTATTTTATGAATAAATATATATCCTCTAGATAAATATCTTTCAGATAGCACAATATTTATCTGGATGTAAAAAGACCGGCATAAGCAAGAAGTTTATTATTTTAAAAATTTAATTTTTAATTTTTTTAAAAGTTTGTTGATCCTAAAAAATTGACTTGGAATTTGGTGATCGGTAAATAATATAATACGCTGGTTTCTATACGAAGACGCAAACTATCAACGATTCCTCAAACGTGACTTATTTGTTATAAAAGTTGTACAGCAGATTAAAATACCATTTTATTAACATTCTAGCTTTAAATAGGAGGAAGACAGAAAAAATTGAGTGAAGTGACCGTAGATGGCAATTGATTGGATCCTCCGTCGCATGGTGACGGCAAAATTAATAGTCTTTTATATTTATCACCTGAAGAATTGTAACTACCATATCTCAATCACGTCGAGGCCGTAGACGTAACTTTAAAATAATAGTTCTCATTATTAGTAGTACCTATCACAGTTTAATGTTTAATGCTGTATACCGTGGTAGTACCCTTGGAAAACTTCAACGAACCATCCCAAGTGCTTTATTTTTTGAGACGTGGTAAATAGAATAGGCCAATCACTTATATATCAATATTTAAAACCAGGCAATTATTTTTAAAATGTCTATAAGCGGAACAAAAAAAAAACACGAATTAAAGAGCAAGGCGGTAATTAAAACATCTTGGAAGCGACACTTATCTAATATAAGCAGACTCTTGAAGTGGTTTAGTCTAATATTTTAAAATCGACTATTTTTTACCATGTATTTTTATGATATATCTCTCTCTCTCTCTCTCTCTCTCTCTCTCTGCAATCCTGACCCCCAGGGGGAGTGTAGTGGTCGACGTGATGTCGTGTATTGTCCGTCTCCAGAGATCTCTGTCTCTGGTCATTTCTTTTAATTCATGCATAGGTGTTTGGCATATTCCTGTAATTTGATCTATCCATCTTGTTGGGGATCTTCCTCGTGATCTTCGGCCTTCTACCTTTCCTTGTATTATGAGTCTTTCCATGTTTTCTGTGTTTGTTCTCATAACATGCCCAAAATATTTTAATTGTTGGAGATGGACTTTACTAGAAAGTCGTTGGCTAACTTTTAGCTCTCTTAAAATTGAATTATTTGTTCTACGGTCGGTCCAAGAAATTCGTAGCATTCGTCTCCAACAGAACATTTCAGTGGCATCTATCATTCTTCTCTCCGATTGTCTCAGAGTCCAAGATTCACATCCGTAGGTCAGTATTGGGAATATTAAGCAGTTGATCAACCTCATCTTTATCGCTCTTGAAATTTGACAGTCCTTCCATATTTTGGTCATTTTTGCTATGGCAACTTTTCCTAGATCACATCTACGTTTAATCTCTTCTTGTAATGACCCTGTGTTTGTGATTAATGATCCCAGATATAAGTATGAGCTCACAACCTCGAACCGGTCAATTGTGGTTATGTGTGGATGATTGTTGTGTAGTCTATCCATTATCATGATCTTTGTCTTTGATATGTTTAATTGCAGACCAAATATTTGACTTTCGGTTTCGATCCATCGTATAAGTTCTATCAGCTCTGCTTGACTATTTGAATAATTGTGGAGATAGTATACATCCTTGTCTGACACCCCGTTCTGAATGAAATTCGTTCGAAAGTGTGTCAAGTACTTTAACTGATCCAGTAGTGTGTTCATATAGTTCGGTTATAAGCATAATTAGATGTTGTGGTACGCCTACTTCTTTTAGTATTCGCCATAGGTGTCTCCACGTGACCCTGTTGAACGCTTTACGGTAATCTATAAAACAGATGTATAGTGGGATGTTGATTTTTCTAGATTTCTCGATTATCTGTCTTATATTCAGCAGGTGTTCTCGAGTGCCTCTACCTTTGGTAAATCCAGTTTGCTCTTGTGGAATTTCTCTTTGAAGGAATGTTTTCAGTCTCTCATTGATTATATGTAGCATTGTCTTGCTGGCATGGGATATAAGAGAGATACTTCTATAATTGTCGCATTTATGGAAGCTGCCTTTTTTATGTATGGTCGTTATTGTAGATTTTGTCCAGTCTTCAGGCCATTGTTTGGAATGCCATATTTGGTTACAGAGTAGATGAAGTAACTTTACGCCGGTTTCTTCTGTGGCTTTAAGCATTTCTGCTGTTATCATATCTGGACCTGGTGCTTTGTTATTGTTTGGTGTTGAGTTTGTTGATAGCCTGTCTTACTTCATTTTCGAGTATATCAGGTTCTTCTTCCACCTCGTCAGAGATTTGGCTTTTATGATATACATGGTACAAAAAATGCTAGTCTCATTATCATACTCAGTCGTTTTATTGACTATTAGGTTTCTTACATAGAAAGACGATATTGGCAGCAACAATAGATCCAAAGAAACAGAGTATATAAAGAGTCACATCATGGTGAGACACTTGGACTCTAGATACTGATTCACTAGAGACTATGTATACAATAATACAAAAGAGCAAGTTCTTAATCATAGATGGTCAAATTATTATTAAATTGTTTGATTACAAAATAATGGCAAAAAACTATCATTATCAAATTATTTAATTGCATAGGTTTAATAAATTTAGAAAAAAACGGAAGGAATTTTCAAATTTAATAAAAATCTTGTGAAATAATTGTAGATCACACGTTAATACTAGCTTTTGTTGTAGGGGTCCCAACGTTTCCATTCTCCATCTACGAACTTCCACGGAGCCATGGGAAACAACCACTACGTCTACGTTTTCGTCGAGCACGACTCATACTGCCAAAAGTTATTTCTCGAGAGGCGCAGCATCTAGTTTACCACCTCTGACTAAACATCAATCATTGGTTGGTCCGAGTGGTGCATACAAATGGCAAAACTCACCAAGTTTTCATACCACAGCGGAAGTCAACTCTCCGGAGATGTTCGTCGGAATTGCCAAGAGAGAGCTCTCACCGGTAAGTGCTTGTTTTTTTTTGTATGTACTATCTCTACTAAGCAGATTGATCATCATGGTGACAATTCGTATTTTTATTCGCTATTCTCAACAGGTCAATGATACTCCATCTAAAGCAGATTATACGTTTAATTTATATTTAAAATTAAAATTCAGTATACCCTTGATATTTCAACATTTTGCAATCCGACACGCTGGGTAGTCCGACGCACCTTCCGTCAAGGTCGCCGCCGTGTCTGCTCGTACTGAAACCTGTCACGACATGAATCTGATTCTTACCAGATGCTTCATTACGTGTGTTTTCCGTGAGCAGTTTGGTCCGATAGAGTTTTTAGGTACAGTAATACATACGTGTCAAACTTTTATCTAATCCATTTAGAAAGATTAGTTCAATGGCGAGCACAAGTTCAAAACGAAAGCACAAAACGCTGACTCTAACAGATAAATGGGATATTATTAAGAGATGCGATTATAGGTTTTATAATATTGGACGAGCTACAGTTTATTATGAAGAACAAAGGCAAAATCGAAAAAAATATGAAATCTGTAGAGAATTAATTTAAGGTCAGAAAAACCATTAAAATGAGTGATTTTCCTGAAGTTAAAGAAGCTCTGCCCATCTGGTTTGAGCAACAATGAAGCAGACAAGCTCCCATTTTAGGTGACATTTTGAAAAATAAAGCTTAGTTTTACTAGTAGTAAAACATAATTTTCACAATGAATAAATATTGGTGAAATTATTACAATATAGTCTTAAGTTGATTTATACTTAATTGAAAATAAACTGATGACATTCATTAAAATTAAAATAAATTGTATGTATAAATTTATCATATTTACTAAAATATAATCTTCATAACTAATTTTTTTATTCATATACGAATGAATGAAGAAATTATTGGTTTCATCAATTCCCTCTGGACCTGGTGATTTATAGGATACAAACTAGTTGATTGCCCATTTGATTTTGTCCTAGTTCACCACTTGTTTTGCATCACACCAGTTTTGAACCATAAGCTATGATATCCATTCCAGTTGCTGTTACGTGCCTAGAGGTATCAGTTTTATTTGAGACTCAGGAAAGAGCACACTGAAAAGATATTTCAGAGTCTCTTCACAATTTAGTGTGTATTTACCTGACTTATTTTGGAGCGAGGGAATATTATCTAAGGGTCTTTTGAGATAACTTTATAGAGTCTTGACATCTCTGCAGTCTGTTCTATGTCCTAGAAATGCCCAACATGATTCTCTTTTAGCGCTTTTAAGTTTTTTATATTCAGTCCATGCTTTGCAATAATCGCCCCACTCACCAGATCTTTTGGAGCAATTAAATTTTCATCTGACTTCTGTCCTTTGATTGTCATTCCGCCAGGGTACTTTTCCGTTGAAATTCCTCACAATTTCCGGACAGTTATTTTTAAGCGCTGGCATGACAATGAAATTGTACGTCGGCCATGTCTACGTTCAATGTATGCTTTATAGTCCCTTTAGTCTTACCTAAACAATATTCCAGCCAATTTGTTTTACGAGGATTACCATAAGTTTCCTTGATATGCTCATTGCCTGTCTTGGTGGTCTAAACAAGACACCTCATCTAAGGCATGCTATTTTTTAATAGAGTGGTGTTGGTACTGCCCCAGGTCAGATGGTAGGCATTCGTATCATAGCCAACAATTTATTGCAGTTCATTTTTCATGCAATCTCTCACTAACTGTTCCAACTCCCTTGATGGTTGTAGGTTGATCATATGGAAGGTGTGCTGATCTAAAAACGCTTGATTTCTGAGAAGCAATCGCCGTTGTCGGTTATCATGGAGCTCAAGTATACACATCTGCCTACCACTTCGACATTCGTCACTTGGTGTATGTACGGTAGATTATTATTTGCTCTGTCTACGATCATTATTTTTGTTTTTCCTGTATTGATCTGAAGTCGGAATTCTTCGCTTATCCGGCTTAGTCCTTCAGTGAACATAATATTTCGACTGCATTCGCTGCTAGTATAAGTGTGTCATCTGTGTATCGCAGGTTGCTGATTTTATATCTCCTATGGTGATTCCTCCACCCTATTCGTCTAGTACTTTTTTAATTATATATTCAGAATATATGTTGTACAATAATAGTGATAGTATGCAGTCCTGTCTAGTCCCTTTAGATAGAGGGGTGAAAATTAAGGGTTGTATGTATTTTTTAATGCCACAATACAAAAAATAAATTATAAAAATTGTTTTCCCAAAATAAAAAAAATTGTTTGGGGTGAACCACTTTTATCACTTAGGAATATAACAAAATTTCAGTTCAATTTCTCGTGAAAATGGTTGAAATTATCGTGTTGAAACAAGAATATCCACATTAGGTGAACAATAATTATATTTTCTAATTAAAACTACTAAAAAGTTTCTTCAAAAAAAGTTTCGACTCATTTTCATCATTAATATACAATATTTAGTTACACTAGAATAATAAGTTTACACTTAATATACACAAAATCTTTAATTTATATCCCAATAGTTATGACTTAATCTGTATAATCATATTATAATACAAGGACTGTTATTTCTTGAAGTGTTTGTTATAGACATGCTCCAACGATTAGATTATAGAGTATAATATATTATATTTTAGGTAAAGGACCCGTTTGGCCTAGTAGATCTTTGCACACTGCGATCTAAGAAACCTTTTGTGTATACCTTACATTTATTGTACCTTTTGGATAGGCTTTAAAGCCTATCGAGCCCTTTTTATGTAGACTCCTTGTTATAACACGTTCTTAAACCTTTTCCTTTGTGTCTTTGTAAGCGTGGTCGATAACGGAACTCAGTTCCATAGTCTATAGTGTGAATGAGCCTTTTTTGTTTCTGCTTTTACTATTTTTGTTTCCCTGAAGCTGGGGAATTGATAGTCGGTGCTGGCAGAGACCCGCATACTGGCAAAAGGTTAATAAAACCCAAGTTTCGTCTAATACCCGGAGTTCAACCATTCTTAGCTTTCACTCGACCATGCTCGTCTAACAGAACTAGCAATAACTAAATCACGATCAAGTAATCACGTTCCACCCCGATGGAGTTTCACCACTGCGGAGGTTCTCCGAGGAGTTCGTCTTAATTTAACTTGTTCCATTCCTTCGTATATCTTATTCTGGTAGTTCGGTAGTTATCCATCAAATCTGAGTTCAAATAAATTAGATTAGTTTGTAGTTTATTACAAACCAGTTTGGAAAAAGAAAAACATTTTTATTGTACTGAAAAATATAAATCTTTCCTATTTCATTTTTGATAGTAGAATCAACTGAATGTTGTAAATATTACAAACTACACATAGAACATAGATAACAATCCATTGATGTATTAATGTTAACAACGGGGGTATCATGTCAGTCGGTTATTAAAAGGGCTGTCAGCAACTCACAAATCGTTGATAATGCACATAATAAATTCTCTCTACATCCAAACAAGTGTGTTTGGAATGTTCAACTGCTGATGCAGTCAAATTACTGCAAATACTACAATTCAGTTAACCATTCTACTTTATAATAAAAGATGATTTGGTCTTTTGATGGGTTAATCAGGCAACAATTTTAATTGGGTACTTGGGTATATTGTTTTGGCTCTTTTTTTAGTAGCTTTTTAATTGGCTATACCTATTTATTGGGAATAAACCATAATAATTATAATTAAATTAAATGTTTTTGACTTTTGGGCTTCGAGTAAGGAAATAGTTTTAATACACTGTATTTAATATTAAATATAAATATTTAAATAATAATCTTCTTCTTCACGTGCCATCTCCGCGACGGAGGTTAGAAATCATCATGGCTATTCTGATCTTAGATGCTGCTGCTCTGAATAGTTCAATTGATGTGCATCCGTACCATTCCCTCAAGTTACGCAACCATGAAATTCTTCTTCTTCCTACACTTCTCTTGCCCTGGATTTTCCCTTGTATAATCAATTGAAGTAGGTTGTATCTCTCATTACGCATAACATGCCCCAGGTATTGCAGCTTTCGTGTCTTGACGGTTTCCAATACTTCCATTCTTTTGTTGATTCTTTTTATGACTTCGTTGTTTGTCATATGCTCGGTCCATGATATCTTCAGGATTCTTTTATACGCCCACATTTCAAATGCTTTCAACTTTTTACCAGTCGACGCGTTAAGTGTCCATGCTTCCAACCCATAAAGCAGAGTCGAGAAAATATAACACCTTGCCAGCCTAACTCTGAAGTCCAATTTTAACTCTCTTGTACAAAGTACCTTTCTCATTTTATTGAAGTTTGTACGTGCTTTCTCTATTCGAACTTTGATTTCTTTGAAGTAATCGTTTGTGTGATTAATTATTGTGCCAAGATAGTGGTAGTTTTCAACTTGTTCTAAGGCACTACCGTTAATTGTCAGGCTTTCACCATTATTTTGGGTTTTTGATATCCTCATAAATTTGGTTTTCTTCGTGTTTATTGATAATACATATTCTTCTCCATACTCAACTATATTGTTCATTAGCTTTTGGAGGTCTTGGAGGTTGTCTGCTATTATGATAGTATCGTCCGCATATCTAATGTTGTTAATTGGTGTTGCATTAACCTTGATTCCTGTTGTTTCTCCCTCAAGAGCTCTTTTCATAATTTCTTCAGAGTATGCATTGAATAGTAGTGGTGACAATACACACCCCTGTCGCACTCCTCCTTTAACTTCGAACTCTTCTTATGTGTGTTCATTAATTCGTACATGTGCCCGCTGTTTATAATATAGATTTGTTATAATTCGAAGGTCATTGTGTTGTCGTTGTTTTGCTTTGAGAAAGCGTGAAAGCTTTGTTGTAGTCTATGAAACAGACGTACATATCTTGGTTCACATTCAAGCATTTCTGGATTAGTACGTTGAAAGCAAAGAGAGCTTCACGGGTACCTACGCCATTACGGAATCCAAATTTAGTTTCTTCAATATCCATATCAAGTGTTTTGTAAATGCGTTTATGAATGATCTTTAAAAACAATTTAAGTGTGTGAGACATCAGGCTTATTGTACGGTGCTCGGTGCATTCTCTAGCATTTTTCTTTTTTAGGAGACAAATGAATGTTAAGGTCAACCATTCGTTGGGTATGTCACCTGATTGATAAATTTTATTAAACAGCTTTAAGAGGACATCAATGTACTCATTTTCTATTATTTTAAGGATATCAATAGGCAGTTGATCTGGCTCCGGGCTTTTTTCGTTTCTGGTGTCCTTTAGTGCATACAGTATTTCTTCCTTTGTAATTTCTACACTTGTTTCTCTGTCCTCGAAAGACAAGTCTTGTAGGTTTCCTCTTTCGTTGTCGAATAGCTCTTCCATATACTCTTCCCATCGTTTTAGTTTTTCATCAGTCGTTATCATAGTATTTCCATTTTTATCTAGAAGAGTTGTGTTGTGGTTTCTTTTTTGCAGCCCTGCCATTTCTTTAACCTTTTTATTTATATTAAATAGGTCGTATTTGTTTTGAAGATCCTCTATCTCTTTACATTTTTCCTCATAGTAAGTTTGTTTTATCTCTCTTATCTTTTTTCTGATTTCATTGTTAATGATTTTGTAATTGTGACTGTCTTTGTTCTTGGCTTGTCTTCGTTGTTCCATCATGCCGAGTATCTCGTCGGTCATCCCATTGTCTTTCTTTCGTGTCGGTTCTTTTAATATCTCTTTGCATGGAGTGAGGAGGCAGTTTTTTAGTGTTTCCCATTGTTCGTTTATCTCGTAAGTGTTAGTATCTAATGTATCAAAGTTTTCGTATATTTTTTGTTAAGTTTTATTTTTATATCATCTTCTTTCAGTTTTCTAACATCTAATTTTGGAGTTCTCTGTCGTTTTCTAATACGTTTAAGCTTAAGCGTGACCTTAGCGATTAGTGGGTTATGGACGTTATGGTCTGATGCGACATCTGCTCCTGGATATGTTTTAACTGATTAAATGGTGTTACGATATCTCTCTTTAATCATTATATAGTCGATTTGGTTTTTTACAAATTTTTCCGGTTTATCTGCTGGTGAGCTCCATGTATATAACTGTCTCATTGGTAATTTAAAGAACGTGTTTGTGATTATTAGACTTTGTTCTCTGCAGAATTGTATTAGACGATCGCCTCTATCGTTACGTTCCCCTAGTCCTTGGTCTCCCATTACTGTTCCAGCTCTTCCTTTACCGACTTTGCATTGAAATCGCTCATAACTACCGTGATTTCCAGGTTCTTTGTCATTTTCAGTGCATCTTCAATTTGTTGGTAGAATGTTTTTACTTCATCTTCTGTTGCATCCGTCGTTGGCGCATATACTTGGATCAGATTTAGTTTTGTGTGTGATGTCCTTATTTGTAGTAGCATCACTCTGTCTGAGATTGGGACAAAGCCCTCTATTGACTTGTTGACCTCTGTATCGACAATAATTGCTACTCCACGTCTATGTTGGTTATCAGTGTATCCCGAATAATATAAGGTACCGGTTTTTGTTGAGAGATATCCTGAGTTAGGCCACCATGTTTCGCTTATTCCTAATATATTTATATTCAGTCTTCCCATTTCCTGAAGGATGTTATGCATTTTACCAGGTTGATACATGCTTTTGACGTTCCACGTACCTATTTTTGTTTTTGATAAATTAAGTTTGTCTTGTTCCGAAGTTTGACAAGGGTTTCGCCGGTTAACGACCTGGGAGTCCTTGTCTGTTCCTCCCCTGCCGGATCTTGGGCTCCGATTCCCATGATCAGTTTCTTTTTTTCTTTATTACTCATTGCCATGATAATTGTACTAGAGATATCCAACCTCTATAACACCAGCCTCTATAACACATCTCTACACCCCAACTCATAAATAATATGAATAACCTTTAAATATATTTTTTCTAGTAATTAGCGGTACATGATTTCTTGAGGATTTATATTTAAATTGTATCGACCTTTATGCCAAGTAGTGAATTTCCAGATTAAACGATTTTAAAGGTTTTATTGTATCTGATGATCTTTCTATTTTTGGTGTCTCCAGCAAAGACATAATTAAATGAGTCATACACGTGATCTCTTAAGTTATCGTATAATTTAGCTGTTCCTATGAGTTTTACCAAGAAGCGTGTCAGTAGCGGAGAATTTATTTTTTATTTAGCATATGCATTTGCGATCTACTCCTCTCTTACCTTCAATCTTTCCCTGGATGATTAGTTGCGGGATTGCGTATTTTTTTCCTCTCAGAATATGGCCAAGGTATTCAATTTTTCGTAACTTGATCAAATTGAGTAGTTCTCTCTCAGTATTTGCCTTTCTTAAGACTTCCTCGTTTCTCACCCTATCTCTCCATGGTATGCACAACATTCTTCGCAACATCCACATTTCGAAAGCCTCCAACTACGTAATGGAAGTTACTTTTAACGTCCATGTTTCCATGCCTTATAACAATATGAACCATACGTAGCATTTAACCATGCTGTAGCGGAGATTAAAGGAAAGATTGCGGTTACATAGTAGCGGTTTAAATTTGATAAAAGCTTGTCTTGCTTGTTCGGTACGGCATTTTATTTCTTGTTGAGGATCCCATTGGTAATTTATCATCATTCCCAAGTATTTAAACGTTTTCACTTGATCAATTGTACCATTATGTACTTACAGTTGTATTCTTAAAAGTGCGTTTTTTCTTATTGCCATGCATTTAATTTTTCTAGCATTTATCTTCAAGTCATATATTTTTCCTACCGTGTTTATTTTATTTAACATCAACTGCCCATCGTGTTCGTTGTCTGTTATTATCGCGGTGTCGTCGGCGTAAAGAATGTTATTTATCGGAAACCCGTTTACCTTTATTCCACACTCAGAGCCTTCCAGTGCCTCTGCAAAAATGGTCTCCACATAGAGATTGAAGAGCATAGGAGACAAAATACACCCCTGTCGCACCCCTCTTAAAATTTCAAATTCTTCTGTGTTGTGTAGCATTTTTATCATTGCGTCATGTTTTACGGTGTCAAACGCTTTTTCATAATCAAGAATGATATGACTATATCCTTTCGTTGATCCATGATATCTATATCCTTTCTGAACATTTTTGTGTGAAGGATGCGAAACACCTTAAGCAAATGGCTCATTAAACTTATCAGTCTGTGGTCTTTGCATTTTGTCGCTCTTTGTAATTTAGAGATCATTATAAAGATAGAATAAAGACAATCCGTTTGAATGTAGCCGGTGTTCTAAATCTTCCAACAGTTTTATGGCTTCCGTAGTAATTCCATCCGGTCCAGGGTCCCATCGGGTCCAGTTTTGCTACTTTTATAGCGTACTCCACCTCGGCGCAAATAATGGGAGGCCCGGAAAAATTTTCAATGGGTAAGTTAGTAGTTGGCAGATTGGGTCTATTGTCCGCAAAGAGGGTCGAAGCATCGTCTGCCCAGATTTTAGCTAGTTCTTTCTGGGTATGAACGTAGTTTCCTTGATAATTCTTCAGGCGAGTCTCATGTTGTTTCTTGTATATACTCGAAATTTCTTTGACTTTTTTATGTACTCCAAAGCTGTCTCCCTTTTCTTGTAGTGATTCCAATTCTTCACAACGTTCTTTCATCCAGCATCCATTATGTAGATAGTTTTAATTACTTCATAGACTTAAGTATTAACCACATAAACTGAAATGTGGTCTGAAAAAATTAATAAACAGTTCGCTACGTAATTTTTTCATTATTGGGGGCAGTTTTCTTAATTTTCCTTTTTTACCAGCCGTTTTTTTATTATTTATGGCACCTGTTTACATATCTAACATCTGTGACATTTTTTAAAGTAACATTCGTATTACTTAATCATAAAATTTTATAGTTTAAAGTTTCATTCAAATAAGAATTTTATCATTTATAAGGCACTTTATTCATATAGTCCTTTGTTCTTTATTAAATTTACTCTCTGCGGGGCATTTTCTGTCAGAATCTTTTTCAGGATAATATAATTCATTGAAGGTAATATTATTATTCACGCATTTTTAGTTGTGATGGAAGGTAATTTTACTGCCATTGAATTTTTAATATTTGAATTTAGTAGCGATAAGAATGTCTTCATGTGCCTTTTTCCAGGAACACGAAGTGTACACACTATATTTGATGACATTTTTAAATTGTCCTTTAAAAATAAGCTATGCTCTGATAAGGATTTCTATGACATTTTTAAATTGTCCTTTAAAAATAAGCTATGCTCTGATAAGGATTTTCTGTACCTAAGTTCAGGATGTTTTGATTTATTTCATAGACTTGACGTGACTAGATAATCTATATCTAGTCGGATTGATCACATCTTAAAAGATTCAAATCTTGGAATAGATGTAATAAACTGCAGAAGTTTTAGGGGCGCAAACATAGACTCAGATCATTGCCTAGTGATCTCAACATTGACAGTTAGAATTTTAAACACCAATAAAGAAAATAAAATGGATGGAAAAAAATGGAATGTGCAAAAGCTGAAAGATGCAACAATTACACAACAATACTCGGAAAACAGCACCTCTTCTTCTTTGGGTGCCGTGTCCGTATTCAGACGTTGGCCGTCATCATGCTTACAATTTCCTGAAACCTTTCTCTGTCGGCTGCTGCGCGAAATAATTCTTCTACTGTGAAACCACACCATTGTCTAATATTACGCAGCCATGAAAGTTTCTTTCGACCAATCCATCTCTTTCCTTCCACTTTTCCTTGTATTATAAGGCGAAGTAAATGGTATTTGGGTCCTCTAATTATATGGCCGAAGTATTCTGTTTTTCTCCTCTTTATGATGTTTATGAGCAGACGTTCTGAGTTGATCATTTGAAGAACATCTTCATTGGAAGTGTGCGAAACCCACGATATCTTTAGGATTCGTCTATAGCACCACATTTCGAATGCTTCTAACTTGTTTAGCATTGTGGTTTTTAACGTCCATGTCTCACAACCATACAATAGGATCGACCACACATAACATTTCAGGACCTTCTTACGAATGTTCATTGACAGGTTTCTGTTGCATAAAACTGGTTTCCAGGTCATAAAATCCTTACGTGATATTTCGATCCTGGATATTATCTCTTCATCAGAGTCACAATTTACATTTAACCAGCTGCCAAGGTATTTGAAATGATTTACCCTTTCTATCCCTTCTCCATTAAGAGAAAGCAGACCTTGATCTATATGGATCTTTCCAACTGCCATCCACTTTGTCTTTGAAATGTTGATTTTTAGGCCTCTCTGATAACTTGCTTCACTGACTGGATTTAGTAATGTTTGGAGATCTTGTAAACTTTCTGCAAGAATGGCTGTATCGTCAGCGTATCTAATATTGTTGATTACTTCTCCACCTAGTCTTACTCCCTCTTGTCTGTCATACAAAGCCTCCCTAAAGATTTCTTAAGAGTACAGATTAAAAAGAGTGGGTGACAAAACACAACCCTGCCGTACTCCACGTTTGATGGGTATTTTTTCAGTGGGACTGTCTCCAATTTGGATAGAGGCTACTTGATTGTAATATAAGTATTTCAGCAGTCTTATATCATAGTGGTCAAGTCCTGCTGCCCGTAGGCAGTCGAAAAGTGTATTGTGTTGGATTCTGTCGAACGCCTTCTCGAAGTCGATGAAACAAACATAAACATTCTTTCGGAATTCACAACTTTTTTGTAATAGAACGCGCATACAAAATAGTGCCTCTCTAGTTCCTAGACCGTTTCTAAATCCAAATTGCTTATCACCCATCTTACTTTCGCATAGAAGGAATACTCGGTTTTGTATAATTCGTAAGAGTATCTTCAGTGTGTGACTCATCAAACTTATTAGTCTAAAATCGCTGCATTTGGTGAGCCTGCTTTTCTTTGGTAATGTTATAAACAGTGACTCTAACCAATCATCTGGTATTTTTCCTTCGTTGTAAATTTTGTTGAAGAAAGTGGTTAAGCAGGCAATGCTTTCCTCATCCAAAAGTTTAAGTAGTTCGGCAGGGATTTGATCTGGTCCAGGTGCTTTATTGTTTTTGGCTTGCTGTATTGCCTTTTCGACTTCCGAATTCAGTATATTGGGACCTCTGTCCAACTGGTTGTCATAGGCAGTATTTGGAGCATTTTCCCTAGAAGCATCGTCAAAAAGGTCAGTGATGTATCTCTCCCATTCTTTGCACTGTTGTTCGTGATCACAAATTTTTCCTTCCGCGCTTTTAAGTAAGTGAGCATTTTTCTGTTTTCTAATTCCGGCAGTATATTTAAGTTTCTTATGCGGGTTGAAGCTGTCATGCTTTTTTTGGAGGTCTTCTATTTCTTTACATAAATTTTCAAGCCAGGATTCTTTGGCTTGCTTAATTTTTCTTTTTATGCGTTTATTAATTTCACGATATTCGATAATATTTCTATTTTTGTGTTGCCGTCGAACTTCCATCAGATCTAGAATTTCTTGTGTCATCCACTCATTTTTTGCCAACATGGTAGGTGTTTTCAAAGACTCTTGTACGTTCTCAAAAATCGAGTTTTGAATGGCATACCAGCATTCGTTAATGGTTTTGTTTTCGTTTGGTATATTTGATATTCTGTGTATTTTACTATTTATTTGCTGTGTTATGTGTTCGCTCGTTTGAGGGTTTTTCAGGGGGTCGAGATATATCCAAGGCTTAGTGGGCTTTGTTAATTTCTTCAATTTAATTTGTATTTTGGAGCAGAGTAAATTGTGATTTGAGTTTATGTCAGCGCCGGGGTAAGTTTTTACATCTTTAATATTGTTTCGAAATCGGTGGTTTATTAGGATGTAGTCTATTTGATTCCGTACTATTCTGCCTTGATGTCCATCTTGAGGGGATTTCCACGTGTAAAGACGCCTTTCTGGAAGTTGAGACCAGGTATTTGTAATGGCGAAGTCATTTTCTTGGCCGAATTCTATTAGCCGTTCACCTCTTTGATTTCTGTCTCCCAAGCCAAACTTTCCGGTGATGCCCTGCGTCATCTTCTGTCCAACTTTAGCGTTAAAGTCACCCATAATTATTATTGCTTCGTGTTTCTTTGTTATTTTTAGCACTTCTTCTATTTGATGGTAGAATTCTTCAATATTCTGCTCATCTGCGTCAGCAGTGGGAGCATAGACTTGGATGATATTTATATTTACAGGTTTAGCATTCAGCTGTATTAAAATTACTCTGTCTGATATTGGGATGAAGTTAGTGACATACTTATTAATATGCTGTTTGATAATATTTGCTACTCCATTTCGATGCATATGGTCTTGATTTCCAGAAAAATAAACGGCGTAACCATTTGCACTGAAATTCCCTTTGTTTGGCC